>OW799234.1:114907127-115389875 GCA_941918925.1 Phyto melanocephala
AACAACAATGTAAAAGATAAATGAGCAATTAAAGTAGTATACTCGGATTGAATAATGCATAAACTGTCTGTAGTGTTTGTCAATATGTTTATAGGTAAAGTGACAGTAGTATTTATAATTCAAAAACTGGGAGAAATTAAGTTTTTATAGAAACTTTTTTTAATAAAAAATATAATTTATGTACTTCGCTGAAGGATGTTTCTTAATGTAAACATTTTTCTCCGTGATATTAAAACTTTAAACACAAAAATAAAATATAGTTGTAGTGAACATATTCTAATTGAAATATACTATGATTGGAATGTATGTTTGTAACTAAATAAAATGATTACAAGTACTATGCTGTTCTGTTTTAATAGATATTTTAAATAAATAAATAGTTATTAATATATTTTAAACTTCAAATTTGTACATTGAAATGAAAAACCATAAAAGTACTTTTGTGAATTTTTATGGTACTTTTTTTCTACTTTTATGAAGTAAGAATTTTGGAATTTGGCTATTGATTCGAGGTAAGGCTGAAAATGTAATGGGAGACCCAAAAGGTACTTTTTCTTATTTGTTTGATATTTTTCGTATTTTCTAAGTGTAAGAGTTTACATTTTCAAAATTAGGGTCAGTTGTTCCAAGTTGGGATTTAATAAATATGAGGCCGCACAAAAGGTACTTTTTTGCGTTCTTATATTTTTTTTCTTTCTACGTTTGGAAAGCTAGAATTTATAAATTATAGACTGTTGATTCGAGGTGAGACTGAAAAGGTAATAGGCAACAAAAAAGGTGGTACTTTTTAAATTTTTGTACTCTCTACGTTTGTGCAGCTAGAATTTTTAAATTAAAGACTGTTGATCCGAGGTAAGACTGAAAATCTTATGAGCAACTAAAGATACTTTTTCTCATTTAAATAGTAGTTGTATATATATTGTTTGTGTTTACGATTTAAAAACTTAGAAACTGGACTAAGATAGACGATGATATAGCGAATTAAAAACATTATTGCTATAATCAAATTATGTTAACATAAGACCACAAAATATTTTAAAATTATCATAAAATAATCTGTCATAGTGATTTCGTTTGTTTATAATATGATTACAACAAAAATCTTTGTTAACCAAAATATATTATTGCTTTTATTATTATTTAAACTGGGGGCAAATTACGGCGATCGAAATTTGAAAATTCTTATTAAATTCTCTATACCTAAAGCACAGCGAACTCGAGCGTTCGAGTAAAATTTCGATCGTGATCGAATGCCGTAGTTTGGCCCCTGGTTTTATTGAATTTTTTAATATAATTTAATTTTCCTAACGTTTTATTATTATTTTTTATACCTATTTGTTAAAAAAAAAACAGATGGGTATAAGATTTACAAATATATGAATGGATCATATATTTTTCTAAGTCATATTATTTGTGACTACAACCAGGTCAAGTAAACATTATATAATATTATTCAAGCAATCATTTAGCTATCATTAGAAGCAAATGTTAAAAAAAATTATAATATGCGATAATTAATTATTGTTATAAATACGAAGTTAGCGTCGTGATTATGTAGTGATGATGGGTTTTCTGTGGATGTTACAGGAAATTCAGGAAAAAAATCACATATGTAGATACCATAAATTTAGCAAAGCTTTAGATTCTGTAATGTTGGTTGTTGTATTTAGACTTCAATAACTTAACCATTTCTAATGAAGTTGTATAAATAAAATGTGTTTGCACTACTGTATCTACTTGTTACAAGCACCTGTAGTACTCATTTCTATATGTCTAGTGTGTGTGTTTTTTTATGCATAAAAAGGTTACGTTCGAGTATTCAATTTAAAATTCAATACAAGGTAAAAAATGACATGAACTCAAAGAAAAAAAAAAACATATAAAGAATGTACGATTGAATGACAGAAACATAAATTGAATTTACATGACTGGCTATAAAAGTTAAAATTATCAAAAAAAAAAAAAAAACTTGTAAGAGTATAAATGTAAGAGGGACCATGAATATAAACTACAAAAGATGAACTGAGCAGATGATGGTAGTAGTCTACTAGTAGATCAATAAATGTCAAAATAACTTAAGTAATATTTTTAAACGATTGCTGACTTGAGATGTACATATATTATCTATGAAAATATTGCCATCAAATATAATTAATATTTTATTGTTTAATAACTTATTCAAAATTAAAAAAAATTCATACAAAGTACAAATGTAATTTAAACAGTTAATTTAAAATTATACAAATAAAAAAAAATAATTAAATATATTTGTGAGAAGAATATGCTGTGTGTGTTTGTGCGTAAACTCTATGACTTGATGTGCTTATTTATGTATATGTAGTTATAAAATTTATTGAAATATATTATTTGTACACCAACATAACATATACACCCATACATACGTATGTATTTGTTTAAAACAAAACCATAAAAAATTTGCATTGTAATAAAATAAACCTTTAAAAATATATATAAATTTTTAAAATTCTTATTATTTGCATAATTTTATTACACTTTATTAAATAACAATAAAAAAATGTATATTTTAAAAACGTTCACACATACATACATAAAGAGTTAAATACTGGAAATAAATGCAGAAATAAAATTACAAACGAAATTAATGACAAGAAAAAAAAAACAAAAATAAAAAAATTTTATTAAATTTGTATTAAAATTATAACGTTTACTTCTAACCATCGCAGTTAAAATTATTAATTTTTTCTCATTCTTTTTCCTTCAATTTTTATCTTAGTTAGTTTTAAGAAATTAAACATTTGAAGCATACATGGAAAATATTTAAGCGTCTCTCAAACCATTTCAAATGAAACCAGAAATTATTTATGCAAATTAAGAATGTTTTTGAAATTTTTATTTTAAAAGAAAAAATCGTTGCAAAATTAACAAGTAAGAGCACTATATTCGGCTGTGCCGAATCTTTTATACCCACCACCAATTTTGTGTACATTTAAAGCACAATATTTATTATTTTGTTAATCGCTATGGAATAATCTCTTTATAATAAAATATGTATCACTTTCTTTGTAGAGGGTGGTTAAATTTTAAGGGCCCATGTTGAAGGTGAACTACACCTAGTCTTTAAATTTGTTTTCTGCACTTCACTTGACATTTCTCAATCTTAGACTTACTCAATTTGATCCGTGGAAAGATATGCAAATGAGCAACGCTTTAAAGTTATTCAGGTTTTTTATAAAAATGGGCGTTCAAATCAAACCGCATTTTGTGCACTTCGTAATTCTTTTAATCAACATAATCGTTCAAATTCGTCCACAACCGGGAGAATTTTATAAACTATTTAAATTTCTGCAAAACAGTTCTGTATAAAATGTTCGAAAAGCTGTGGATGCCTTCTTCGTTCGCTGAATGGGAACCACTGCTGGTTTTTGCGATCTTGTGGCAAAAGAGCAGTCAACCTCGCCTCATCATCATGCCCTACAATTGAGCATCAACATTGTCATTGAAAATTTGGACCATCAGATAGAGAAGTGGCGCCAAGGATGGGGGGGCCATTTGGCAGATATTTTGTTAAATACATAATTGAACTATACAAATGTTATCATTATAAAAAGAAATGATAATAATATCCTAAATAATTTGTGTTTTATTTAAATTCAACATCGGTCCTTAAAATTTAACCACCCTCTATAACTTCGATATGCTACTAAAATGCTTTTGTAAATGTAGTCTTTCAATGAAAGTGGGCTTTAAAGTAGGCATGTCAATAAAGTTTCTGCTAATAAATACAACTTAGATATTTCAATATAGTCCTTTATTTTCCCAAAAACTTTGTCAATAGAGAAATTACATGAATTTAATATAAACCGTTATGGCAGGTGGGCGTTAAAGTGAGCGTGTTACCTTAACTTTTTGGCACACTTTTTGATTAGAAGGATATTCGTAGCAAATTTGATCATCATACCTCTAATTTTGGCGGTTTTATGAGTTTTTAAATTTCATTAACAGTAGATAACGTGAAAAGTGGGCGTTATAGTAGGCATGTCAAAGTTGTTTTTGCGAATGAGTACAACTTAGGTGTTTCAATATAACCCTTTATTATTCCAAAATCTTTTTTAATAGAGAAATTATATGAATTTTAGTTAAAACGTTATATGGGAGGTGAGCGTAAAAGTGGGCGTGGCACCTTAATTTTCTGGCACAGTAATGATATTGCCTAGGGGGATATACGTAGCAAATTTGATCATCACACCTCTAATTTTGGCGGTTTTATGAGCTTTTAAATTTCATTAACGGTAGACAACGTGAAAAGTGGGCGTTATAGTAGGCGTGTCAAAGTTGTTTTTGCGAATGAGTACAACTTAACTGTTTCAATACAGCCCTTTATTATTCCCAAATCATTATTAATAGAGAAATTATATGAATTTTAGGTAAAACGTTATATGGGAGGTGGGCGTAAAAGTGGGCGTGGCACCTTAATTTTCTAGCACAGTAATGACATTGCCTAGGGGGATATACGTAGCAAATTTGATAATCATACCTCTAATTTTGGCGGTTTTATGAGCTTTTAAATTTCATTAACGGTAGATAACGTGAAAAGTGGGCGTTATAGTAGGCGTGTCAAAGTTGTTTTTGCTAATGAGTACTACTTAGGCGTTTCAATGTAGCTCTTTGTTATTCCAAAATCTTTATTAATAGAGAAATTATATGAATTTTAGGTAAAACATGATATGGGAGGAGGGCGTAAAAGTGAGCGTGGCACATTGATTTTCCGTTACAAAAAAGCGCCTCACCAAAAAACAAAGTGTGCAAAATTTCAGAGTCGTACATCCAATTTTGTTGCTTTTATGACGTTTTTGTTTTTAAATATACCGAAAAATACACTGTGCGGTATAAATTTTCGTACATTTTGATCGATAACTCCTCTCGTAATGCATAGATTTTGATAATTTTCGGGGAAAAATATTGTTTTTACTCAGGAAATATATATTCGAAGTTTCATGAGTCTCGTTAATGCGTTTGGACACAATTCCATTTTATTCGATGTTTGAAGGACACGGTTTTTTCGACCTACTCTTGCTTTTCGAGCTATAACTCTCTTCCTAATATTCCGATTAAGCCCATTTTCAATACCAAACAAACCTTGTCTATAAGAAAGATTCTGGCAAAATATGAGCCCCCTAGCTTTTTCGGTGCGACCTCTATCGTGCTTTCAACAGACGGACAGACGGACGGACATAGCTAGATCGTCATCAAATCAAACCCTGATTCAGAATATATATACTTTATGGGGTCTAAAATGGATATTTCGATTTTTTTCCATTTTTTTGGTGGCGGGTATAAAAATGGTTGCATATTGGTTCTAATAATGCTACTAGTATGTATATATTTATAATACTAAGCAACTAACACTGTCAGAAAGAAATTTTTCGATTTTGTTCTTTAATGCATCAAATATAGTGTTGCCGCAACAAAAAAATTAATTATTGGATAAAGCCAGTTTTTCAATAAAAGCAAGCAATATTTCAGTTTTCTTCCTTTACTTAAAATTAATTTTTATGTTAAGTTAATTTGAATATATTAAAAATAATTTATGTTTCACAACCGTCTAATAGAATTAAAAATTTCTGTTAAAAAAGTTGCAAAAATGACACTATTAGATTCCAGGTATGTAAAAAAATTTAAGAATTAAAAATGTGTTAAAATCATTAAAAAAAAATAGTAAAATTGTTACCGTCTACTCCCGTGCCGAATCTATTCATCACGTACATAGATATAGTGACCATACTGTAGCTTAACCTCAATTTTAGAATTCCTATGCCATCTTTGATGTTGCATTTTTATGATGTTAGCTACGACTAGTTATTTGCTCCTCTAATCAAGCACATTTTTTTGATACTCATATTGAAGGGGTTGAGAAAAAAATAATCTCTCATATTGTTTAGGACGCCATCTTTGATTTTAACTTTTTCATAATTTACTTGTCAAGTCCTCTTGTTTGATACCAATATCAATGGGGTTGAAAGGGGGTACATTTTTAAAAACTAGATTTACCCACATATAAATTTATTATGTGCAATTTTGTAGTGGAGGTGATTATAGATTTAAAAAAATTTTAATAGTGTATGATATTCTACTAATCAATTTTTTTCATTTGTCACCCATATGGGTTATATCGGATGTCGAAAATCTGAAAAACAACGAAGGAGTTGTATTTTGGTGTTTTACCGCTTTGGAAGTTTTTTTTAAGGAATTTTTGAGGATATGTTGTACTATTTGGTGTCACTAGCTTGTCCAAAAAGTATTTAGAAGCTTAAGAAATATATATATTTTTCCAAATTATTTTTGCCTATATCTTTGACGATTAGTGAGCGATTTATCAAAATTTTTTTTTTATAAATTTCCTTAGAGAAATAAAAAAATTATAAAAGTGCTGAAAAACTTTATTTTTGGGGTTAAAATACGTAATTATTGTTCATATCGTGTTTATTTGCCCTCATCTCAAAAAGTTATAATGCAGTTATGCTGGATTTCAATAAAGAATTATTTTCGGCTATTGCCAAATTATTATTTTTATTTTAAAATTTGATTTTAACAAACACAAGGATGGACAGATAGACATACGGACAAACAGACGGATATTGCTTAATTAACTCCCCTATACATAAGCTTTCAAAAATATATGTTTTATGTGAATATTGTAGAAATTATAAACGGATTGACCACAAATCTTGGCACCACAGGCGAAGGGTATACAAAACGGCAGAGCTGTTAAAAATTATTTTTTAATCTTCTTATTGCTCTTATTTGACCTTTATTTTATAAAATTTTTAATTGATTTTTCAAGCTCGAGGTCTTTAAAAATATTTGTTGATTTATTTATTATTCAATAATAAGAATTCAATAAAGAGAGCACGTAACAAAAGCAATAGGCAACAATGGGTTACAACAATTTTAAGAAGAATTACCATGTCAGAAGTTATATCAACAGGTTCAAGACAATCAGGGATAAGATTATTAAAGTAAAATCGTCAATAACTTTTCTCATAAGATGCAAAAATTCAGGTATCATTCCGAAATTTATCACCAGATCTACCAAAAATGTTTCAAATTTGTTTGGCACAAGGAGAATTCCAGGAATTGAACAAAATATCAGAAAATATACTCAAGACTTACACAACAAAATTTTAAAATTAATAATTAAGGAGAAAGACGAATTGCTGAAACTTTTTCAAAGTGAGTTAATAGTGATAGAACAAAATTTAAGACAATATTTCACAGTACAGGAAATTGAAGATTTTTTGACATATGAAAACAGAATAGCAGCTTCTTTAAATGAGAAAGTAAAGAGGGTACATAGGAAGAAGTTTGATTGTCTAAAGGATTTACAGATGAAAGAGTTAGGAATTAAGTTGAACGAAAAATGATTTGTAAATAAAACTGACAAAAACATACCAAGTGAGGTACAATGGACTCTTTCCTTGGGACATAAACATGCATTACCTATTAGAAGAGAAGAATTTCCAATTTTAAATATTGTAACAGAGGGGGAAGATTTTATACAGACAATACAAAATAAGGAAGAACAGGAAATAGCTAGGACAAAATTGACTACAATTATAGATAATCATTTAAATAAAATGAAGTTGACGAATAGAGATAAGTTTCTATTGGATACAGTAAATGAGACAAATAAATTCTTAAAGGGAAATAAGGACATTAAAAATGTTGTTTGGAGGTGACACTGTTGCTGCTAAAGTCAAATATTCAAATGATGCAGTAATTATGAGGACACCTATAATTGTTTTATCTAATAATGATGTTTTTCCAAATGACCTAGCTTTTAGATCTAGAATATTTATGTATAAATGGAGATCTTACAAAAAATTACAAAATTATAAAAAAAAACCAAATCCTTTATCATGTTATTCTTTATTATTAAAATATAAAAATATAAAATTATTAAATAAATTACAATTTTAATCTATGCGTTTTTTTATTACTTCATATTCTTGTTCATCATCAGGTTCTACAGCAATTCTTCCATTATCATCATCTGTAACACCAAATAATGTTTGTCCATCTGTAAAGGCTCTGTCAAAATTTGCACAAAAATTTACTTCTAAAGGCCAACTAACACTAGTTCCTTTACCAAATGCAGATGATATATTGCATTTTATTTCAATTGAACATTCTACTTTCCAATAACACACACTATTTAAATAAGTAACAGAACTATCTGTTGGTTTAAGTTGTGGAGTAGCTATCATTCCTACATGTAATTGAGGTTGAGTATCATATCCAAATCCTCCTCTTAATGGATGAAATGTTCCATATGATTCTATGGTTCTTGCATATACGTCATTAATATTATTAATTACTATTGGTGTAGTTGCAGATTTCCCTAAACCAATATCTCCTACATAAGACGCAAAGCTAAGACTATATATCAGAAACTATTTTGAAATACTAAATGCTATAAAATTCGCGAGCTAAAAAAGACGAAATTTTTGTCATTCCATTAAATGAGTTGCGGTATATTTCAGGTATTTCCATCTGAAAATCAACACAAGTAAACAAACATAGAATATTTAAAAAATATAAATTTAATTTTTTGACTAAATAAGTACATCGTTTTCTAGTAGATTTAAATTTTATAATTTTCGTCTTTAATAAGAGATAAAGATACAAGTTGTGATATAATCATTTTGGTTAATAAATATAGAATTTTTCAACTCGACTACAGCGCTACCTATCGCATCTAAAGTATAATAAGGGTCTAACATTGATCAATTGTGTAGAAAAAAATTTTTATCTTTCCATTCTAATAGCCAAACCTTAATAGGAGCGTTAAGCGAAAAGCGTTAAAATTTTACATGGTTTTAGGTTTGGCTGTTATGGTTTTTACAATTATTCGATGTTAACAAACGCAACAATGATTGTATATATAGTATAATAAACTATATTGAAATTTTCTTAAAACTATATATTCTTATTACATTTTTAATAAATTCAAAACTAACAAAAAAACTTATATTTATTCTTTGCGTTCATAAAAACATTTGAAAAAATAGTTTTACAGATTTTTGACGTCTTTTTATTGCTTTTATTTTGTAGTGAATCTGTAAAACTTTATAAAATATACATTTTATAAAGAAAAAGAGGAGGAAGTATTTTTTCTTAAAATGTGTTGGTGAAATGTTCAATTTATTTTATACATGGATTTTTGTAAAAGAATAAATAAAATCAAAAACATTAAAATATAACGAACATTGTCATTAATAAGATTATATGTATGATTTTAATAAATATTCACATATGAACATACATATGTCTGTATATACTTTAAGCAAGAATTTAATGCCTTTCCTATTGACTTTAGTCAAATAAAACCGCTCGCACACATACTGGCAGACAGGCAAGGAGACACAAGATTAAATACAAAATACAGCCTTAATAAAAACATAAAGTAGAGACTCTAGAGATAGAAACTTTGTCTGTTTGTTGACTTTATTTAGTTTGCTTAAAGCTCATAAATACTATACGTATGTAGATATGTATGTCTGAAGTGGTAGAACTTAGTTTTGTAAATAGTACATATGAAGGTATGTATGTGTGTACGTACTTGTGTTTCATATTTATTTACAACTTTATTTATTCGTTCGTTTGTCTGTAATGAAGGTTGTACCAAATATTACATATTTTCTACTTATTTTCGTTTGTTTTCATTTCATTTTGTTTTTTGTCTAACTCATTTGTTTGTTTGCTAGATTTTCATAACTATCATGACAGTCGCTGTCAGTTTTTGTTAACATGACTAAGAGCTAATTTGTTATATTTTATACTGCGCTGTTATTTTGTTTTGTTTTCTTTTTGCTTTTATTTGTTGTTTTCTTTTGTTAGAGCTGGTCCAAGAAATGATACGCAAAATGATCTTGAAAATACTGCGAAATTTAATTATTTTCTTATTTGTTATTTAGTCAAGTGTCTATAGGCAACGACCGAAAGCCCTAATAAAAGTTGTTTAAAAAAATGCAAAAATTGAAAAGTTTACTTATCTGTAAGTAGAAATAAGAAATAAAAAAATAGCAACATGATTTTCTTCTAAAAAATATGTTTTGGAACACATTGTATTTTATTAACATAATTAAGCAATTTACTTTGGGCAACCATTATCAGTTATGAAAGGCTCCTGACTTTTTTTAAAGTTGCTTGGTTTGTTGTTCGGCCTCAATTGGCGAGTTAAGCTGTTTATTCGAGACTGATTACTTTACAATAATGGATTGTTTATTAGTTTTTTTTTAACTTTTGTAAATTTTTATCATCATTTTTCATTTTGTTTTACCAAAAATAATAACAGTTAAAAACTTGTTATTATTACAAAAAAATCATGTCTTGTTTGCTTTGTAATCTGTCTTGCATTTTACCCAACATTTAGTAATAATTTATAATTTCAAATTCTTCTAAATAAATGTTATGTTTGCATAGGCATCATACTACTATTGTCATACAATATCTGTCAATCATATTATTTTAAAAGAAGAAACACATCGATGTTTAAATGAAAATTCAAACACAAACGCTTTACTGTCGGAGAAAAATGTATAATAAATAATAAAATAATAAATTTAAGTAACTATCACTTGTTTTCGATAAATTAATATAGTTAAAGAGAACATTATATGACCGTCGCGCTTATATCATGATCATGAGTTTCCTTTACACGCAGTTCAAACCGGTCCGCATTGCTTGGCCCAACATTATTATACCCTTCACCAAGTGAAAAAGGGTATATATAGGTTTGTCATTCCGTGTGAAATTTCTACAATTTTCATTTCCGACCCCATAAAGTATATATTTTTTGAAAGCTTATGAATAGGGGAGTCGATTAAGCTCTGTCAGTCTATAAGTCTGACCGTCTGTCCCTGTGTATGTTGAAATCAACTTTTTGAAGCCCCCCGGCATCGCTTGGACCCGGGTGAGGTATTAAAATATCAGAAAAAAACCACGACCAACCCGGATTTTTTTTTTTCACAAAAATAACAACAACATGCATACATATATACTGGTTAGAGTAAACGTGGCATCGAATCCCAGCTGAGCCAAAAAAAATTTTTTTTTTTAATTTTTTTTATATTTTTTGTTTGTTTTATATTTATTATTTATATTAATTTTTTTTTAATTCTTTTTTTAATTTTTTTTTAAATTTTCTTTTTTTATTTATTTTTTTTTAACATACAGACTTAAATTTATAATTTTACAATGGGATGTTTTTTATATGTATGTACGTACACGGCACGGTCGAATATAGCACTCTTACTTGTTTTTGTATTGTATTCATTTAGAGAATTGTGAGATCATGTTGTTAGTGAAAATTAATTTTTGTTTGTTTTTAATGTAATTTTTTTTTATATTTCTTTTTCTAAAACATTTGTTCCTAAGAGACTTGTTGTACATTTTTAAACATTATTTGAATTATTATTATTATTATTTGAGATATTATGAAATAGTATCGTGAATGTTAAGCCAGAGGCTAAAGTAACTACATTTAAAATTTTCTCGAAATCTATCTAATAAATTTTGAGCCAACAGAGTTCAGCAAGACAGACAGAAGGAAGACCATTTAAAATAGTTATGTATATCAGTCTTAATTGCTACAACAATGTCACCCAAAAAACCTTATCTTACAGGAGAAGGTTTTTAAACTGTTGTCCAAACTAGTTCAGGATTTTTTATAAAACTTGAATTTAGCCTGCCAATTTTGTTAGACTTAAATGTGACAGAGAAACAAATAAAAAAAATTTATATTGTTTTATAATTTCATTTTATTAAGCCACATTTAACAGCTTATTGAATAACCTCATCCTTTTTTTTGCGTTAATTTGAAAACAAAATTTACTCTCAAAGAAACTGAAATTTTAAGTCGAATTTTTTAGTTTAAATGTGGCCAAACTGCAATTTATATGTCAATCGAAACTTTGGAATGTTTTGACTTTTGATTTAAAATTGCTTAAAAACATATCGTCTAAATTTCTTGATCTTTTTTAATTGATTATATTTGATTTTTATTTAAGCTTGAGATCACTTTTTTGTTTTTTTATAAAAAATTATTTATTATTTATTATTATTACATATGTATACATATTTACCCTGAAGAAGCTACCCATTGTTTGGTAGCGAAATATTGGTTAATAAATAATTTAAAAAAAAAAAAAAACAAAAAAGTGATCTCAAGCTTAAATAAAAATCAAATATAATTGCTTAAAAACAATTAGAAAATCATTAAATTAATATAAAATGTGTTTTATTTTATTTTGTATAAAGTATTTGAGTGAGTTTTGAAAGTAAAAATAAAGAAATAATTTCGTAATTTTTTTTTATCGCGGTTAATTTTTTATTATTTTTATGTGAGCGTGAAAGGGTGTAAGCAAAAAAAAACAAGTAAGAGCACTATATTCGGCTGTGCCGAATCTTTTATACCCACCACCAATTTTGTGTACATTTAAAGCACAATAATTATTATTTTGTTAATCGCTATTAAATAATATCTTTATAATAAAATATGTACCACTTTCTTTGTAGAGGGTGGTTAAATTTTTTAGGGCCCATGTTGACGGTGAACTACACCTAGTCTTAAAATTTCACTTGACATTTCTCAATCTCAAACTTACTCAATTTGATCCGTGGAAAGATATGCATATGAGCAACGCTTTAAAGTTATTCAGGTTTTTTTATAAAAATGGGCGTTCAAATCAAAATGCATTTTGTGCACTTCGTGATTATTTTGGTCAACATAATCGTTCAAATTCGTCCACAATCGGGAGAATTGTAAAAAATATTTAAATTTCTGCAAAACAGGTCTGTATAAAATGTTAGAAAATCTGTGAATGCCTTCTTTGTTCGCTGAGTGGGAACTACTGCTGGTTTTTGCGATAGTGTGGCAAAAGAGCAGTCAACCTCGCCTCACCATCATGCCTAACAATTGAGCATCAACATAGTCATTGAAAATTTGGACCATCAGGAGTGGCGCCAAGGATGGGGGGGGGCCATTCGGCAGATATTTTGTTAAATACATAATTGAACCATACAAATATTATCATTATAAAAAGAAATGATAATAATATCCCAAATAATTTGTGTTTTATTTAAATTCAACATCGGTCCTTATAATTTAACCACCCTCTATAACTTCGATATGCTACTAAAATGCTTTTGTAAATGTAGTCTTTCAATGAAAGTGGGAGTTAAAGTAATCGTGTCAATAAAGTTTCTGCCAATAAATACAACTTAGATATTTCAATATAGTCCTTTTTTCTCCTAAAAACTTTGTCAATAGAGAAATTACATGAATTAAAGATAAACCGTTATGGGAGGTGGGCGTTAAAGTGAGCGTGTTACCTAAACTTTTTGGCACAACGACTACATTGATTAGAAGGATATACGAAGCAAATTTGATCATCACACCTCTAATTTTGGCGGTTTTATGAGCATTTAAATTTCATTAACGGTAGATAACGTGAAAAGTGGGCGTTATAGTAGGCGTGTCAAAGTTGTTTTTGCTAATGAGTACAACTTAAGTGTTTCAATATAGCCCTTTATTATTTCAAAATCTTTATTAATAAAGAAATTATATGAATTTTAGGTAAAACGTTATATGGGAGGTGGGCGTAAAAGTAGGCGTGGCACCTTAATTTTCTGGCACAGTAATGATACTGCCTAGGGGGATATACGTAGCAAATTTGATCATCACACTTCTAATTTTGGCGGTTTTATGAGCTTTTAAATTTCATTAACGGTAGATAACGTGAAAAGTGGGCGTTATAGTAGGCGTGTCAAAGTTGTTTTTGCTAATGAGTACAACTTAAGTGTTTCAATATAGCCCTTTATTATTCCAAAATCTTTATTAATAAAGAAATTATATGAATTTAAGGTAAAACGTTATATGGGAGGTGGGCGTAAAAGTGGGCGTGGCACCTTAATTTTCTGGCACAGTAATGATACTGTCTAGTGGGATATACGTAGCAAATTTGATCATCACACTTCTAATTTTGGCGGTTTTATGAGCTTTTAAATTTCATTAACGGTAGATAACGTGAGAAGTGGGCGTTATGGTAGGCGTGTCAAAGTTGCTTTTGCTAATGAGTACAATTTAGGTGTTTCAATATAGCCCTTTGTTATTCCAAAATCTTTATTAATAGAGAAATTATATGAATTTTAGGTAAAACGTTATATGGGAGGTGGGCGTAAAAGTGGGCGTGGCACATTGGTTTTCCGTTACAAAAAAGCGTCTCACCAAAAAGCAAAGTGTGCAAAATTTCAGAGTCATACATCCAATTTTGTTGCTTTTATGACGTTTTTGTTTTTAAATATACCGAAAAATACACTGTTCGGTATAAATTTTCGTACATTTTGATCGATAACTCCTCTCCTAGAGCATAGATTTTGATAATTTTCGGAGAAAAATATTGGTTTTACTCAGGAAATATATATTCGAAGTTTCATGAGTCTACGTTAATGCGTTTTGACACAATTCCATTTTATTCGATGTTTGAAGGACACGGTTTTTTCGACCTACTCTTGCTTTTCGAGCTATAACTCTCTTCCTAATATTCCGATTTAGCCCATTTGCAATACCAAACAAACCTTGTCTATAAGAAAGATTCTGGCAAAATTTGAGCCCCCTAGCTTTTTCGGTGCGACCTCTATCGTGCTTTCAACAGACGGACAGACGGACAGACGGACGGACATAGCTAGATCGTCATAAAATCAAACCCTGATTCAGAATATATATACTTTATGGGGTCTAAAATGGATATTTCGATGTGTTACAAACGGAATGACAAAATGAATATACCCCCACCATTTTTTTGGTGGCGGGTATAAAAAAGAAAAAAATATCAAGGGTGTTTTTAATGTAAGCTTTAAAATAGTAAGAAAAAATTTTTTATTTTACGTTTAACAGGTAACACCAACATATGGGCATTTTCATGTCATCGTACGTGACATTTGTACTCCTATAAAGTGGAGTAATTTAAGCAAAAGTAAGAGTAACTGAAACAAAATTAGATTTTTATGTTCCATTCAAAGGGTACTGTATTTGAAAAAATTAATTATATCCGAATCATTGTTGTCTAAAATATCCAGCAAAATAAGAATATATCGTACGTGACATAAAACAGAAGTGGTTTTGAGGTATATATGGAAGTATGAAAAAATCTGCGAATCTTGGGAGGTTTTTTTTTCTGTTTTAATTTTTTACACTAAACCAAATATTTTTTATTTAAAATTAATTGAAAACAATCTTTAAATTACTTTATAATAAATTCAATTTAATATCGTTCATGACATATCGTACGTAAAAGATTTTTCTCTAATAGTATTCTGAGTTAATAAAATTTATATTATGTTAAGAAAAAAAGTTAAATTCTAAATTAGGTGCTCTTGCGACTGTTCAAATACGAATGACGGAGACAAATAATGTTTTTGCATTACGTACGTGACACTAATACCGCTTATTGGACTCTATATTTTATTTTTTCTTATGGATCTTGTTAATTAATGTTGTTTCCTAATTTTTAATGGGTATTTACAATTACAATTTATTTTTACAATTTAGTCGTTAAAAAAAATAGTTGATTGCAATTCCTTAAAATAAGTCAAAGAGATAATCAGATTAAACTCCTATTATTGCTCTTAAAATAATTTAATAAGCTCTTAGTACCTGCGCATAGTGAAATTTGAGTGTTTTGT
Organism: Phyto melanocephala; assembly: GCA_941918925.1. Lineage (NCBI taxonomy): Eukaryota > Metazoa > Arthropoda > Insecta > Diptera > Rhinophoridae > Phyto > Phyto melanocephala. Next base: position 114,922,854 of record OW799234.1, read on the forward strand.
TTATCAATAAACTTATATTGAAAAACTTTCAAGAGTTTTTATCTTTACAGACGTGGTTGACATACTCATGGAAATGTCCATATGTATATGTTGGTTCCTCTTTATGATTAATTTTTTTATTTATTTTAAAAATTATTCTGCAAATTTCATATTTTTTTTAATGAAAGTTACGTTATTTTTGCAGTCACGCTTAAACTGGGTGTCGTTTACGTTAAAATCAAACGACTTCTATTTCTACTAATATTCAAATTTTAATCAGGCTCGAGTTCATATTAATTTTACCGACAACTAGCCGAGTGGAATGCATTTTCGAAACCAGCTACGATTTCATCATCAGCACTCTTTGATCGGTGGGTGCATGTTGGTTGTAAATATCATCTATTTAACTCACGGGACTTATGTTAATTGAATTCGGTAACTAATTTTTAGTTTTCCTTTTTCATATATTTTTACCACAATGAGTTAGATTGAAATTTTTGCCCAACAGCAACCCTTTTACTTTTGTTTGTTATTATCTTTCATTTCTATACCCTTCACACAGTGAAAAAGGGTATATATAGGTTTGTCATTCCGTGTGAAATTTCTACAATTTTCATTTCCGATACCATAAAGTATATATTTTCTGAAAGCTTATGAATAGGGGAGTCGATTAAGCCCTGTCAGTCTGTCCGTCTGTCCGTCTGACCGTCTGTCCGTGTGTATGTTGAAATCAACTTTTTGAAGCCCCCCGACATAGGTTGGACCCGGGTAAGGTGTTAAAATATCAGAAATATTCGGGAGTAGATCGGTATTGAAAATCAGAAACATCGGTACATAAACAACTGAGATATGAGCAAAAACCCACGACCACCTCGATTTTTTTTTCACAAAAACAACATTACAACAACAACATACATACATACAAACGTGTATACTGGTTAGAGAAAACGTGGGATCGAATCCCAGCTGAGCCAAAAAAAATTTTTTTTTAATTTTTTTTTTATTTTTTGTTGTTTTATATATGTATATTATATATATAATAATTTTTTTTAAATTTTTTTTTAAATTTTTTTTAAATTTTTTTTTTTTCGTTTTTTTTGACATACATACGTGTACGTATTTCATATGAGATGAATGGTGATACAAGCAACTGTTATTGCATGACTACACGTTGTGAAGGGTATATAAGATTCGGCATGGCCGAATATAGCACTCTTACTTGTTATCACTATTATTGTCCTGCTCTAGCCACCAGTTAGGTAGCGATAAGAACAGATATGATTGTTTTTAACAATCAATGTTTATAATCATTTGTTTTATTTTTCTGTGAGGTCAGTATAATTAATGATTGTTTGCACCGTGCCCTGTGCTTACGTAAATTTAATTTTTATTTTATCGAAGTTTTCTGTTTAAACTAATATTCAAAATTCGAAAATGCATTCCACTCGGCTAGTTGTCGGTAAAAAATATAATTTTTCAGATTATTCTTTCATTTATCATAAATAAAAAAAAAAAAAATTCTTTGTAACAATAAGAATGTTAATATAAACTCCAGCCTGATTAAAATTTGAATATTAGTTTAAACAGACACACAATCAATAAACAATTTTTATATCTAAAAAATTTGTCGAATATTTTAAAAGAACTTATCTGACGTGCATCGTACAAAAACAAACAAACACACAAATTCATACTTATATTTTGATAAAAAAAACAAAATCAGCTTTTTAAGGATTTAAAGTAAATACTACATAGTTTTTAAACATTTATCATTTTATATTTGCATTGTTATCTCGTATAATATAATAAATTCAGTGAACCAAATTATATATTTTTCCACAAATATGTGCTTAAGAGTGAAATTGTTTTAATAAAAATATAAATTTAATAAAAAAAAAAAATATTGTTCAGTTTAATGAATTTCTTTTAAATGCTCTTAAGTAAGACAATTGGAATGTTTATAAACTGTAATGACCTTGATCTTATTTGAGGACTATGAGAAAATTAATTGCCCTATTCACTTATGTTTTTATTAAGGTAGAAGTGGAAGAAGAAGAAGAAGAAGCTTTTATTGAATGATTGTTTAATGACTCTTTTATTTTTCTTTTTTTAAAATTGTTTTTGGACAAAGAATTTTGGGTGCGGACTATTAATCTTTTACAAGGTTGATTTCATTTTCATACCTAAATTGAGGAATTGTGTCAAGTGTTGCTCGTTAAATTATTTCTGTTTAAGATTTTTCGAAATAATTATATGCAGACGATATAAAAAACAGTTTTATTTTCTAAGAGATTAATGATAAAGTACTTCAAAAGACATTTTTTTAATTTTTAAATTTATTGCAATTGTTAAGATAAAAGGAAAAATTATCGCACGGAATGAAAATTTATAATGGTAGTCAACATTCGATATGTTTAGTTCAACAAAGCATGAATGTGAAAATGCTTATTACCACTATAGTATTTAAAATCTCAGCTACACCATTATGACACTTAAGTGGTCACTTTTCTCAATTTTGCTCGCTTGAATAACGTTTTCTCGCCCTTCGTTAAATAAACTAAAGTTTTAATTTTCTTCTTTTGTCACATTTTAGAAAAGTTTTAATAAAGCATTAAACAATATAAAAATTAAAAAACAAATAATTTCTGAAAACTTTTCTTGTGTCGTTTTTAGCACCCAATTAACTTATAAAACAAAACAAGTTTTTTGTAATTTAAATGTTTGTACAGCAAAAGAGCAACTTGCCTGAAAATGTTTTTTGAAAACGTCAAATATTTTAATTTCTCTTTTTGTTGCAAATATATCGCTTGTTGGAAATATGTCTTGTAGCAACTTAATATCAATAAATATAAAAAAATATGTAAAGGAGGGTAAAGCTCACTAGCTTTTCAAATGATGTATGACAAAAATATGTTGCACAGAAATTTTTCAAATAAGCCTTCAATAAACCTAAAATATTTTTTATTAAAACGGAAGATTCATTATTTAATTTACTGCCATATATATTAAAATTACCAAGGTTTTCTTAAGCGTTAACAAATAAAATTTCCGTGGGAAATCAGCTCACTAAATAATCTACAAACCTTTGAATATTTTTAGGCAAACGGCAGTAAGTCCATTTACACGCTTAACCGGTGGTGCCAAGAGTATATTTGTCATTCCGTTTGTAATTTCTATAATATATTTTTCGGTCGCATAGCTTAGGATAGCTTATTACTACACGCAAAGAAAAACCATGGTTACGGCATGATCACGACGGTCATATTATTTTTTCTAAAACAATATTTGGTTGTCGAAAACAAGTAATAGTTATTTTTGTTTCATTTCATCATATATTTTGTCACGATTATCAAGCATTTGTTTGTATTGTGTCATATAATGATTACTTTTCGTAAAAATTTCAAAATGGTTATCATTTAAAAATAGTATGATGTATAAAAATTAATTTGACAAAAATAACATTATATTCAAAATCATTAAAAATTAAAAATAATCATTAAATAATAAGTAAGACAACAGTATGATTACAAAATTATCAAGCTATGATTTTTTTAAATAATAATTTGATTTCAATTGTTCTTCTTCTTGCTGAATAAATTTTTATTATTTTAAAAGTTTGAGATGTCAAAAAAAGGAACAAAAATTTTGAAAAAATAAAGAAAATTTAAAAATAAACGAGAAAATGTAAAAAAATATTGGTAAAAAATTGCAATTAAATTGGTAAGTATAATAAATATGTGTATGTTACAGCAAAAGACAATAATTTGCCGTCAAAAAGCAAAGATTGTCGATTTCAATTGTAGTCATATAAATGATTATTGAATGATGCTTAAATTAAACATAATAATGATAACTGGTAACCATTATTATTTTGAACATAATCATACAATTCAATCATAGTATGTTGCTCTTCGATTATGGTTACCACAACCATGTTTTTTCTTTGCGTGTAGGTAGGAGTAGACTGTACATCCGCATGTTGATTGAAATCAACTACAATAGGCCCCCTCATGCATAACAGTCAGCGTGTGGTGTCACTTTGTTGGAAATATTCGGAAATGAATCGCATATTCGACCTATAATTTTTTCAGATATCAGAATATAAACACTCGTGCTCTGTTTATCTATACTTTTTATCATAAGAATCAATTTTCTTTTAGCAAAAGGATCATTTTAGACACTTTTACTAATGCTCGCATATATGATATGCCTCTAGGACTATTCGTATAAGAAATCAGTGACTAATTGGTAAAGTGAAAGGCAAAATTAATTTATATATACTTTTTTTAAATATATCTACACCATTTTTCATTTAAATTGAGAAAATTCCAATTGAAATTGAGAATTTCAATTTGAAATTGAGAAAATTCCAAATGAAATTAAGAATTTCAATTTGAAACTGAGAAAATTTCAAATGAAAATGAGAATTTCAAATTGTCATTGCGAAAATTCCAAATGAAAAAGAGAATTTTAAATTCAAATTGAGAAAATTCTAAATAAAATTAATTTTCTTATTTTATTGTTGAACTTTTTTTTTTTAACAAAGACTTTATTAATTTTTAGTTTGGCTCTAGTTCATTTTATTATTAAATTTCAAATCATTAAATGAAGAAATCAATTTTTATTTGTGATAATGGAAGAATATATTGGAAAAGTAAGTTTTAATCCCGACACCAGCCGAGTGGAATGCATTTTCGAAACCAGCTACGGTTTCATCATCAGCACTCTTTGATCGGAATGTCTTAGTGTTGGATGTAAATATCATCTATTTAACTCACAAGTTTATACGAAATTTGATTTTGTGAATTAAACTTCACATACATATTCATATCTTTTGCTGTAGTGAGTGAGAACGAAATTTACCAAACTTAAGCTTTTCCCCTTTTTGTTATTCTATTCAATTATCACATTTTTTTTTTTTTTATTCTTGCTTTAAACCATCAGTCTGATGGTAATGAAAGCTTTTTGTTGGTTGTGATCCTCACAACATTTTTCAATCATACATGTTTTTTTTTGTTAAGTCAGTTATTCAACGGAAAGTTGGTACTGACCGGTCTATATGATCATTACACCGTGCCATGTGTATATGTTAATTTTCTTATTTTATTGTTGAACTTTTTTTTTTTTTATTTAACAAAGACTTTATTAATTTTTAGTTTGGCTCTAGTTCATTTTATTATTAAATTTCAAATCATTAAATGAAGAAATCAATTTTTATTTGTGATAATGGAAGAATATATTGGAAAAGTAAAAAAATAAAAAATAAAAAATAAAAAATAAAATTAAGAAATTTAAATTGAGAAATTTCAGTACATATTTTTTTTTAAAAATCAATAAAGTTTTTTTTTTTAATTTTAAATATATGTATATGTACATTGTGTTATTCTAATGGACAGTCGTAAAGGTTCATTTAGAGCGAACAGCGCAAATGAGTTGGTCTTGATAGGTGGGAAGAGCTAGGGATTGAGTTATCGGAGCTTGTATTGCTTTGTGACAATGCTGCCTGCCACAATCGTCTACAATTTATTTTTAAAAACACTCCAGCCACACTTTTACTATTGAAATACAATTGAAAGTATTTGGTCCAAAATCTAAAGTAATGTTAAAGAATGAATGTACCGAACGTAAATCCCTCAAATGTAGGAGAGCATAGGCCTGCCTTTTTAGAAGAGATTATTAATGCTTCAAAAGCTTGTATTACTACCGGAGATTGCAGTAGAGATATACAGCACACTACAGCGTTTCACGAGTCTGCATTGGTTCTTTTTTGTTTTTTTTGACTACACAATACTATTATAATGTGTAATGTGTTATCAAAAATTAAATGAACTTTTTATATATAAATAATTATATTTTCTCGTTTTCTCAATTTCATTTGAAATTTTTATACCCTTCACACAGTGAAAAAGGGTATATATAGGTTTGTCATTCCGTGTGAAATTTCTACAATTTTCATTTCCGACCCCATAAAGTATATATTTTCTGAAAGCTTATGAATAGGGGAGTCGATTAAGCCCTGTCAGTCTGTCCGTCTGACCGTCTGTCCGTGTGTATGTTGAAATCAACTTTTTGAAGCCCCCCGAAATAGGTTGGACCCGGGTAAGGTATTAAAATATCAGAAATATTCGGGAGTAGATCGCTATTGAAAATCAGAAACATCGGTACATAAACAACTGAGATATGAGCAAAAACCACGACCACCTCGATTTTTTTTTCACAAAAACAACATTACAACAACAACATACATACATACAAACGTGTATACTGGTTAGAGAAAACGTGGCATCGAATCCCAACTGAGCCAAAAAAAAATTTTTTTTAATTTTTAAAAAAATTTTTTTTTAATTTTTTTTTATTTTTTTTTTATTTTTTATTTAATATATTATTTATATTTTTATTATTATTTTTTATTTTTTTTTTTTTTTGTTTTATATATGTATATTATATATATAATAATTTTTTAACATAAAAAATTTACTAATTATTAAGGATATTCTCCCAATGATTTTCAAAATTTTAGTTTTATTGGATTTAGGGATTAGAATAATAAAATAATGAAAATTGAATAAAAATTGTTGGTTGGGTTTATGGGGAAGTTTTTATTTTTGTTTCTTGATTTATTTAAAATTCTCATATTGTTTATGAAAAATTTTAAATAAAACTTGTAATAATTTTAAACTTTTTAATAAATTTCATAGTTTAAAGGTCTACTGATGATCTGGCATAAGCACCAGTGAAATGCATATAGACCAGCTTAAACACAACAACCAATAAAACTAATATAATAATTTTTTTTTAATTTTTTTTTAAATTTTTTTAAAAATTTTTTTTTTTAAATTTTTCGTTTTTTTAACATACATACGTGTACGTATTTCATATGGGATGAATGGTGATACAAGCAACTGTTATTGCATGACTACACGTTGTGAAGGGTATATAAGATTCGGCATGGCCGAATATAGCACTCTTACTTGTTTTAATTTCATTTGAAATATTCTCAATTTCAATTGGAAATTCTCATTTTCATTTGGAATTTTCGCAATTACAATTTGAAATTCTCATTTTCATTTGGAAATTTCTCAATTTTATTTGGAAATTTCTCAATTTCAATAAAAAATGGTGTAGTTCTTAAATGTGATAAGTAATTTTGTGCCACATTTAAATTTAAAGTCGTAGTCTCGGAAGTTATTTCAGAGAAACGCTAACAGAACAATTTTAAACTATCTGAGATATAAGCATCAAAATATAATTACTTTGGTGGGTTTTGCAAAATTTGCAAATGCAAATAGTTTTTTAGCTTTTAAAAAAGCAACAGACTAGAACAACACTAGAAACAAATTTTAAATTCATGATTGCATATAATAAATTTATAGATTGGTAAAATTTAATAACTTAAGGTATACCCCCTTCAACCCTTTTAATATCGGTATCAAACAAAAAAGGGCTTGACCAGTAGAATACAGTTGGCTTTAAAAACCTTCAGAACCAAGATGGCATCCAAAACAAAATGATGGATATTTAGGTCAAATAGTGAAATTACGGCCTTGACAAATTCAACCCGCACAATATTGATATCAAATGAAAGGGCTTAACCTGTAGAATACCGGTAACTATGAAAAAGTGTAAAATCCTAAAATGCAAAATGGAGGATATTTTTTTTTCTTAACTTAATCACAATGCTTAGAATACATAAGTCTGAAATCCAAGCTACATTACGATATACTCATTGTACCTAAGTACATGATAATGAAGGGTATTTATTTATTTAAATTTTGGCAACCAAGCCTCTAGGCCATAATTGGCTACAAATTTCTACTAAAAAAAAAAATTTACAATGCTTTTTACTTAAACTATGAAAATATAAAGTAATAATTTAAATATATGTGAATATAAAGGAATTAAAAATATAATGACAAGAAAATTGCACAGAAAATATAAGCCAAACTAACTAAACTCGAGACCAAGATTGAAATATGTAAATGGATAGAGAATGGTCATTCAATTAAGTACTATTATCAGACAACTCGCGAAAAATTTTTTCCTAAAGGAATCAATATTAACATCAAACGTTCTTAAAGTATCCGATAACCTATTATAAGTTCGTGCCACTCTCACACAAAAACATCGTTCCAAAATTGAGGTCAATTTTGGTATGATCAACTGTCTTTTTCTATTAGATCTACAAAACCTAAAAAACTTTAGGTATCTGCAACTTATATAACTTATAAAATTATTATATACTAAAAGTATTATATTATATACCAAGGCAACACAGCAAAAAAAAAAAAAAGACAAAAAAGTAATAGCGAGTGCATTAGTACATTTCGCGTGGTTCAATTTCGATAAAATATTCCTGATTTAAATATTAACGTGTCATTGAAGAGCTTGTTTTTTATGAACATATTAATAAAATTCACTTCATTCGTATAATGTTAAAATAAGCCCATGTTTCACGAGTTAATAATGTTTGTTTATATGAATTGTTTTAGCTGTTCTACATGCATTTCTATGTATTTTAAGGCATATCATTTATGACAAACTAATTTGTATTTAATGAGGTATGAAGAATGCGTTTTCTTGCACTATTAATTTAGAAGTTATGAAATATGTCATTCATTTTGAACTAGTGCAAAATTTTTTTGCTGGGTTATTTAGCTGGATTTAGGTTTTACCGCCAGCCTAAACTAATTTATTTGCAATAAAACTAAAATTTTATTTTATTACAATTAGTTTCTGAATATTCTAATGCTAAAACCAAGGCGAATTCATACAGGTGAAATTATTAGCCCAGCTGATTGGGATACTTTTTGTCAAAATTGGTTGAATTTGCCTTAATTTTATTTATTAATGCAGGGAAGGAAATGTGATTTTGGCTTCGGTATTAAATAATTAACTGTAATGTACTTATTTGATAATGATTGTATTAAATTTATGTATATTTGTTGCTTTTGCATCATTAATAATGTGTTTGAAAAATGTATATCCTTTTTTAATTATATTTTAGTATATTTTATATCTAATAACGAATTTTCCATCCATGAAATATGAATTGGCCTTAAAATAAAACATCCCCTCAAAAGTTGCTTTGTTGTATTAATTCGCCGTGGCATGTACCTGTATGAATATGCCTTGGCCAAAACTAAGCATTCTGGTTCCATTGTGTACTACACAGCAGTAAAGTCATAAAACTTATTTAAACATTAATACAATTTAGTTTTATTGATGACACAGTGGTATTAGGTTATGTACAATATTTGTAAAATAGTTGTTTGTATTCCATTTAATGTATGATTTGGTTGAATTTAACCGAAAGCGTGAAAAGGCATATTTGAAAATATGAATTTGAATTCGAGCAAACTATATTAAATTAAATAATTGAAATATTAAAATAAACATGTATGCCTCTTTTATTCATCATAACCTTATTTAGATTTAATTAGAATTTATGTTTGATTTTAAAATGTATTTATAAAAAAATTAATTAAAGTTGTATTTATCAAAAGAGACTAGCCTTCAAACGTAGTTGTAACTCGTATCTAAGAACTAAAACCTTGAAAATAATCTAAACAGAAGTATAAGTAAGGCAAAGAAATAAATACTTAAATAAAAAAATACTGGAAATAACATGAACATAACTTAAGCGAACAATATCGATAATAGAAAACCAAGTGTCAAAAAAAAACAAAAATATTTATATTAGAAATTAAATTAAAGACAATGAAGTAATAAAAAAATATTTAAATAGACGTGCTTTTTTTTTATTTAAAGGCAAACATATTTAAGGTGTTTGTGTTTAATGCTTTTATATAATATTTGATTACTAAAAAAAAAACTGTTTTATATAAGTATTACACTTTTAATAATAAGAAAAGAATAAATTCTCTCACACTCTATCTTTTTTTCTTGCTTTCTCGCTTTTTTTGTTTTGTTTATTGTAATTTTATTTTTTATTTATTTTTTTTGGGTTTATAGTTTAAACGAAACAACATAAGAAATGGGATTTGAAATAAGAAACTAAGAGTGAAAACAAAAGGAACAAGAAAAGAAAAAACGAAACAGAAAATAATAATAATAAAGAAATTAATGATGCGAGACTTACCTTTCGCACTGCCGCAACGTCCATGATGCTATAATCCATAAAGACACCATAAATACTAGTAACACCGTACCGGGACATATTGTCATTAATGTTTTTAGAACAAATCTAAAACAGGATGAGAAATAAAAGAAAAGTGAATTAAAAAATATAGGGAAAGACAAGCACTTAACGTCTTAAATAATAATGATGACGGTGCTAGAAGTTATTTTCAAAGCGAATTTTTATGATGTGTCTCACACTGAGTGATCGTTATTATTTAAATTAAAAATAATAATAGTCATACGCTCAGTTGCACCTCTTAGATATAGAGGGTATCTCAGTAAGAATACAGTTCTTCATTTTAATATTGAAAGCGTAGTTTTTAGAGTAAGTGTGATTTTTTTTGAATTGTAAAGAAACAATGTTTTGATTATAAATTGAAAAAATATCCGTTAAAAAGTGCCCACTGTTCTAATGACATACCATTAATATTTTTATGAAAATTTTCCTGATTTTTTGCAGAGATGTGGCTGAATCTCAGCGATGACGCCTTAGATCTCGGATTTACATAAGCTCAGGAACTGTTTCTGTTTTATTTCACAAAATCCCTAAGAAAAAAATCGCATGAAGTTGAATTACATCTAGATGACATCAGAATTTTATGTGATAATTTGTTTTGTAATTCATTGCTACAATAAATATGTTTTTTAATGCGCAGTGAGGCAGGCGGTATCTTTCTGTTGAATCCACATGTGGTCTAGATTCAGGGAATCTATTTGAGATCGCAAGAACTCGATTACCGTTCATATTCTCAGCAATTTCGTAATCATCTTAAAAAATATAAGGCCCAGTCACGGTTCTTACCGAAATCCGACAATTGTGAGAGAATTGCTTACTGTGCGTTTGCTTCTTATGGATTACTTCGGGGGATTTTCTTAGCCGACCATTTGGTGTATTTTCAAAGCTATTTTGATGGAAATGAGGGTGCTCCGGTGGACTAGTCAGTAGTGTGCTGGTTTGCTAGTTTGGGGGTTGCGGTTTCGATTCCCGCTAGAGACTCTGGACTGGTCTGCTTATCTTTCTCTTCTATTCTAACTATTTCTATTCTTATTCTATTCTTCTCTTTATTTCTATATTAAGGCGTCACAATGGACCATAATGGTCTCCGCGTAAGGATGTTATGGTTACTTTGCACCAGTCTTACCTTCCTACCTAGATGGAAGTGCGCTTCGTTACCATTACCCATTGAATAAATTGTCGTCATCTTCCACTTCTGTTGATTTGAGCTTATGAGTAAGCTGAAATTTTTCTTTTGTAAAAGATCCCTACGCAATGCTTCGTGAAATTTGGAGTTGTTGATGTTTTCGGGTTTTAAAAAAGCAATGTTTAAAAGAGATTTAACGGTATATTGACGTAAAATAGTCTTGCTGTCTATAAACAACCACCTTTTTTTAACTTTTTAATCACTAGATCAAATTAGGTGCACCATATAAGCTAAAAATTATTCAAAGCTTGCGAGGTCTTAGAATAACTTTCCAAAAGTATTAATGGCTAGGCACACTAAAAAAGTTACCCCTTTCATTAGCCATGGAAAAATCTTGACTCTGCTGAAGTTGTGAATGGTCAGCCAGTAAATAAGTTTCATTATTTATAATTTTTTTTATAAAATTTTGCATCAGTTAATTCGCTCATTCTTTTGCTGCTAATATCTTAACTGCGATGCAATCTGTAATTTTCTAAACTTAATATGACTACAACTCAACTTAGTATGTCTCCTCATAAAAAATTCATACCATTTAAGTCTACTAGCTGTTTTTATACCCGCCACCAAAAAAATGGTGGGGGTATATTCATTTTGTCATTCCGTTTGTAACACATCGAAATATCCATTTTAGACCCCATAAAGTATATATATTCTGAATCGGGGTTTGATTTTATGACGATCTAGCTATGTCCGTCCGTCTGTCCGTCTGTCCGTCTGTCCGTCTGTCCGTCTGTCCGTCTGTCCGTCTGTTGAAAGCACGATAGAGGTCGCACCGAAGAAGCTAGGGGGCTCAAATTTTGCCAGAATCTTTCCTATAGACAAGGTTTGTTTGGTATTGAAAATGGGCTAAATCGGAATATTAGGAAGAGAGTTATAGCTCGAAAAGCAAGAGTAGGTCGAAAAAACCGTGTCCTTCGAACATCGAATAAAATGGAATTGTGTCCAAACGCCTTAACGTAGACTCATGAAACTTCGAATATATATTTCCTGGGTAAAGACAATATTTTCCCCCAAAAATTGTCTAAATCTATGCATTAGGAGAGGAGTTATCGATCAAAATGTACGAAAATTTATACCGCACAGTGTATTTTTTGGTATATTTAAAAACAAAAACGTCATAAAAGCAACAAAATTGGATGTACGAATCTGAAATTTTGCACACTCTGGTCTTTGGTGACACGCTTTTTTGTAACGGTAAATCAATGTGCCACGCCCACTTTTACGCCCACCTCCCATTTAACGTTTTAACTAAAATTCATATAATTTCTCTATTAATAAAGATTTTGGAATAATAAAGGCCCATATTGAAACACCTCAGTTGTACTCATTCGCAAAAATAACTTTGACACGCCTACTATAACGCCCACTTTTCACGTTATCTACCGTTAATGAAATTTAAAAGCTCATAAAACCGCTAAAATTAGAGGTATGATGATAAATTTTGCTACGTCTATCCCCCTAGGCAATTTCATTACTATGCCAAAAAATTAAGGTGCCACGCCCTTTTTTACGCCCACCTCCCATATAACGTTTTACCTAAAATTCATATAATTTCTCTATTTATAAAGATTTTGGAATAATAAAGGACTATATTGAAACACCTAAGTTGTACTCATTAGCAAAAACAACTTTCACACGCCTGCTATAACGCCCACTTTCACTTTTGAATTGTGTCCAAACGCATAAACGTAGAGTCATGAAACTTCGAATATATATATATCGAGTCAAAAGAATATTTTTCCCTGAAAATCGCTTAAATCTATGAATTAGGAAAAGAGTTATAGATAAAAATGTACGAAAATTTATACCGCACAGTGTATATTTCAAATTCTGAAATTTTGCAAACATTTCTTTTTGGTCAAAGTCTTCGTTATAACGGAAAATAGATGTGCCACGTACACTTTTTTCCTTAAAATTTTATAAAAATATATTAGTCATAAAAATTAGCATTTATTCATCTTACACTGCGACATTTATTGTACTGTAGCTAAATCTATATATATAAAAGTGAAACTCTGTGTGTGTGTGTGTGTGTGTGTGTGTGTGTGTTAGCTATAGACTCCGAAACTGTAAAACCGATCGGGCTCAAACTTTGGTAAGTTGTTGTACACATACCAGGGAGTGTTTATGGGGGAAAAAAAGTGGGCGGGGCCACGCCCATAAAAATTTAGTTATCAGTTTTAGCTACTTGCACTTGACCGATTTTTCTGAAACTTTGCACACCTATCGAGCTGTCATGACTTAAAAATTTTGTGATAAGAAAAGTGGGCGGGGCCACGCCCCTAAAAAAGTTAAAATTTTGAGGTACTTGCACTGGACCGATTTTTTTAAAACTTTGCACACATATTAAGCTGTCATGGCTTTATAATTTTGTGATTGAAAAAGTGGGCGGGGCCACGCCCATAAAAAATTAGTTATCAGTTTTAGCTACTTGCAGTGGACCGAATTTTCTGAAACCTTGCAAACATACTCAGCTATCATGACTTTACACTCTCCTCATTAGAAAAGTGGGCAGTGCCACGCCCATTAAAAAAAAGGTATCATTTTGAGGTACTTGCACTGGACCGATTTTTCTGAAACTTTGCACACATATTGAGTTGTCATGACTATACAGTTTCGTATTTAGAAAAGTGGGCAGTGCCACGCCCATAAAAAAAGGTATCATTTTGAGGTACTTACACTGGACCGATTTTTCTGAAACTTTGCACACTTATTGATCTCTCATGACTATACAGTTTCGTAATTAGAAAAGTGGGCAGTGCCACGCTCATATAGAATAAGTTATAGTTTATAGCCTTGCACTTGATATTCGATTAAAATTTAGAATGCGATTAAAATTCATGAAGGGGCGTAGCAACGCGCGCCGGGATTGGCTAGTATAAGATAAAGATGATAAGATAGATGACTCTACTAGCAACTACTAGATGGCATGATAACAACTTATGCTTATGTTCTCCTTAAGTTATGCTCTATTAAAAATGCGAATTTAGGATAATTTTGACCTAAGTCAAAAAAAATTATCTCTAAACATTATAAACAATTTATTTTCATGTACTAATGGCTAACAAATTTTAAAATTATACAAAACTTATTTCGTTTCAAAATCTTTTAAAAGCAAAATGTTATAGAAGTTTAAAAATCAAAATCTTACTAATAAATTTCCCGTTTTAGAAAAATGCAGAGAATGTATATTTTAAATCACCCTGTGGCCCTTAAAATTTAATTTTCTTCCTCTTAAATTCATGTAAATTCTCTATGAATAAAGATTTTGGAATACTAAAGGACTATATTGAAATATCTAAGTTATGTTTATTAGCAAAAACTTTATTGACACGCGTATTTTAACGGCAACTTTCATTGAAAGACTAAATTTACGAAAACATTTTACTAGCATACCGAAGTTATAATGGGTGGTTTAATTTTAAGGGACTATGTTGATTTTGAATAAAATTATTATAAAATTATTATCATTTATTTTTATAATGATAATATTTGTATGCTTCAATTATGTATGGAACAAAATATCGGCCAAATGGCCCCCCAACCTAGGCGGCACACCACGATCCGATAGTCCAAATTTTCAATGACACTGTTGATGCTCGATTGTTGGGCACGATGATGAGTCAAGGTTGCTTGCTCTTGCCACGTTATCGTGAAAAACAGCAATGTTTCCCATTCAACGAACTAAGATGATATTCACAGATGTTTTCACATTTCATACAGACCTGCTTTGCAGACATTTAAATATTTTTTACAATTCTCACGATTGTGGTCGAATTCGAACGATTATGTTGACCAAAAGAATCACGAAGTGCACAAAATTAATTTTGATTTAAACGCCCATTTTTATAAAAATCTTTAATATTTAAAAGCGTTGCTCGATTGCGTATCTTTCCACGGTTCAAATTGAGTTAGTCTGAGATTGAGAAATGTCAAATGAAATACAAGAAAAAAGTTGAAGGTTACATGTGGTTCACCTTAAACATGGGCCCTTAAAATTTAACCACCCTCTACAAAGAAAGTGATACATATTTTATTATAAAGAGATTATTCTATAGCGATTAACAAAATAATAAATATTGTGCTTTAAATGTACACAAAATTGGTGGTGGGTATGAAAGATTCGGCACAGCCGAATATAGTGCTCCTACTTGTTCTGATAGAAGTTTTCAGTTCTCATCAAAAGAGTTTTTTCGACTTCTTTTGCCCTTCGAATAGCTGTTGGATCTTTTTTGCTAATCAAAGTTTTCTTTTAATGTTCAAGTCTTTCTTATACTGTTTAATGATATTTAAGACCATAATGCCATCCGTGAGATGAGTCAAAGATGTATGTAGAATGAACAGAGTAGAATAGTGGAAAAGCAAATTGTAATCCGAAGAACAAAACATTAGAGAAAATATTAATGAAAATTTTAAAACAAAACGTTGCCATTTGATCAGAGGTATATTTTAATGTTATTATTGGCGAACACGTTAAGGCATGGTAGTAATTCTAGAATTATTACTAAAACAATCAATATATTTTTTGATTGTATTACAGAGAGTAAAAGAAAATTGTTTGTTGTTTATAATTTTTTGTACGCGCTATTATAATTTGTTGTGTTAATCAGATTCTTAGTTTTTTTCCAAAATCAATTTAGTTTGTTTCTACTTTACACTTATAGTGTAAACGCAAAAAATGTTACATTATACTTTTACAAAATCTAATCGACATCAAACGACTTGTATCTTAGTCCCACTTGGAAATAAATAATTTCTAAACAGTATGACGTCAAACTTCAGACAATTTGATACTTTTTTGAAAGTCTATATTGAATTGTTTTAAAAAATTTTAATTATTTTAATTTTTTAACGTACTTAGTTGTCGATTTTAGGTAACAGTTAAAAATTAATAATTTAGAAAAGCTTAATTCCGACATATTTAAATGGTCACACGTTTATATAAGTAATAATTTGTTAAACCAGGGATTAGTTATGAGCGGAAAAGGGGTTTTTAAATGTATTTATGGCTCTCTCTTTATATAAACAAATATTAAGTTTAAATTTAATATTAAGGATTGAAACACAACTTTCTTTTTAGAACTAAATTTTTCATTATTATTGCGTAATAATTAAGAATAATATAATTATTTAATAAAACAACAGACAACAAATATTTAAAATTGTTGTAAAAAAATAAAATAAAATAAATAAATAATACCATGCTTAAGGATAGAAAATCTTTATAAAAGCTTTGAAGTAACACAGGTTTCATTTGTAAATTAACTGTACAACGAAACATTTTAACTCTGATGATTTAATGTATTTCACTGTTGGCAAATATTTGCCAAAAAAAAAACAAAGGGGGTTAAATTCTTACAAGCACATACAAACTTATTTCCTTAACTTAAATGTTATTTTAGTCGTGCTCTTGTTGTTTGCCTTCCATCAATTATCCTTGTTTACATGGCTAAAATTAATTAGCTGGATTAATCAAAGTCAATAAAATCATTTAGTTAATCCCTTATTGCGTAAGTATAAGTATTTTATTCAAATACAAATATATTACTGATACACCATATGTTATGCTGAAACATGCAAACTGTCTGGGGAAAAATACGATAAATTATTTTTGGGCCAGTTTCATTTTAAGTCAAAGCTAAAAAATTAAAAAATTTAATGAAAATCCTTCTATAGCTATAAGGATACTTGACTACTAAACATTAATTTGAAATTCAAAGGCTGGAGTTTTTTGTTACAAAAATATTTTGTAGGAATAAGAAAACTCTTGGCAAATATTTTAATTTTTTGTTAATATTTTAACAAAACAAAAAAAATTTTTTTAAATTGATCTTAAAATTTTAAATTAATACTTATTTAAAATTTCTTAATAAAAAGTACCTTTATTTTTAGGTATTTAGAAAATTTTGTTAAAAAAAATTTCTACATCTAGTCGGAGTAGTCTCAAAACTACTCTTTGCCACTACTAGGGGAAGCACCTATACTACCGTTTAACAAAGATTTTAACAACACTGTTACAATCGCTAAAATACGAACTAAAAGCTGAACTATAAACACTCATTAATAAATGACATAGTTCATTACTGCTTAGTTGGAAAGTTAACTCCAATTGTTTGCAAATATTGGAGTTTACTATACTCTCTATACCTCTAGATTATTTCGAACACACTGCTTTATGGTGTTAAAGGAAGGATTGTGGAGATAAATACTATTTTTTTAATCATTGAAAACATGGAAAATTCCCTGGTGCGGTAACGGAGCATCTATTAATAAGAATCAATAATGTGAGACCGTTTCTAGTGTTCTTTTAGGATTGTCATAATTAAAGAAAAACATAAACCTGAAATAAAAATATTATAACTCAAACTATGACCTCAATTTTTTCGTTAAGATTCCATTAAAGCTGTCCAGACAACAATCCAACAACACAATAAACAAAACAAAATAACGATCTTTTGAAGTATGTTTTTTAGTGCACTTTTTTTTAAATGCAAACAATGTTCGCGATATGTGGTAATGCCAAAAAAGCTAAAATAGGTTTTCAATTTCACCACGAATAGATTAATAAATGAATATAATTTTTAAATCAATAAATTTTATTATCAGAATGTGAGAGATGCGTTCCGTAAATTACCTCGATTTCGTTGTCGTCAAAATTATTCTACCAAGCAGGCTATTTAAGCTCTTATGACTAACTAAATTTCGTTCCAGCTTTACTTTATCAGACATTAGTTTACCAACCCATATACAATGAGGAAAACTTTTCTGGCTCACTCTTTATGTGTTTGTCGTTGTGGGGGTGTCATTTAAAAATTTCCACAGTTGGTCAGTTCGAGCCACAGATCTGTACGTGACTCTGTATGTTTTTAAAATCTCAGGTATAGGGTACGCAGAAAATATAAGTGCAAATATTTTTGTTAAAAATATTACCCCCTTTCTGCCCCAAATAACATAAATAACATAAGTATTTTCTCTTGTGTCGCTATTTCCTTTCAATAGACTAAAATTGTATGTTATAAATAACAAAAATTATTCTTTCTATTTCATATATGTATATATTAATAGTCAAGTAGATTTTTTATTACGCAGTTTACGCTCACACTTTATAACCGATTTTGTAAAAAAATATTAAATTATTAAATAATAATCAAATGGAGTTTGTAGGTAATCGCATCACTAAGAATGGCTGCATTGATTTTAAAATTTTTTTAATAAAGTTTGTCATAACCCAACTTAGGTTTGTAGGGAAAGCAAAATTGACCACGCCCTCTTTTTTAGTTTTATGTGAAATTTCTTTATTTTCATTAAAAAAATGTATGAATAGTTCTTACGGACATTTTTTCTTATTATTTTAAGTGGGTGTGGCACCAACCTCTCATACAAAATTACCAGTTTTTGCCGCTTACCCAGAGTATTACAGTACTCCTATTATAGTACTACCTAAAGCCTTAAAAATTCTTGTCGCTCAATATAATACGTTGTATAGTTAAGCTGGACATGAGCTGAAAAATAACAATGGGCGTGGCACCTATACCTAATAAAAAAAAACTTCATTTCATATAATATCTAGAAAACTATTACACCATTAAGCTTTAAATTAATATGTGATTAATTTTGATCTCATAACTTTTATTATAACCAAAAATCGATACGATCGGAGCAAGGAAAGTGGTAACCCCATATGAAAATAAATAATTTAGAAACAATATAGACTAGAGTTTTCAATCCTAGATATTTTTTAATATACATTTTATAATTTATTCTATAAGAAAGGATAAAATGAGCGGGCGTGACACTTCCCATAAAAAAAAAATATATTTAATGGCTTCTCTGCAGAACTGTATTGGTTAAAGGCTTTAAATTCTGTATAATTGACTACGATATCATTTTACGTTTTGAGGCGCGAAATCAAAAGAATCAAAGCAGTAGCATGCCAAAAAAAAAATAATAATTTGATGTCATTTCTGACAAGTGTAATACTTATTTGGTTTAAACTTAGAACGAGCTACTTTTGATAACAATTTCCTAAATAGAGCCATGATAAGGTAAGTATCGGAGGTAGAAAAGCAAGAATTAGTGAATACCAAACAAGTTCTGCTAGTAAATAATAACAAAAAGAAAATTTCTAATTTGCTAAAACATACACTAATTCCAATATTTTTAGAAATGACTATGTGAAAATTTCTAGAAAAAAGAAGTTTCTTTTTTGATTTTTTTTTAATAAAATACATTAAACATTAGAATAATAAATTAAACAATTATTCTGTTTAATTTATTTGAGAATTAATGATTTTGATTGATGACTTCATATAAAAGGCACCCTAATTTTCGTACGTACCAACATGTGTTTGTACATAAGGACTTAATACATTTATTAATTAACTTATAGCCATCTAATAGTTTCCGGGAATGCCAGTGCATGTGCTTAAATAATAAATTGTAAAGAAATCTTTAAAGAAATCATATTGAAAGTAATATAATTCTTTAGAAATAAAAATATAAAACTCAAAAATTGTAGGGAGAAAAGCCTAGTCCCGATAAATTGCTTTAATGTTTTACTTTAAAAAAGTCGTTCACTTGAAGTCGCATAAACACAAAATGTATAAATTTTTCAAATTTGAAAAATTTCAATTGCAAAAAGTAAAAGAAAAATGTACGCATATTCGACGCGTCTAACCGAATAGAATCGATTTTTCTTTATAGCATTTAATATTCAATTATATCTATGACCGGATACTATTTAAAATATAAAGGGTAGCTCAGTAAGAATGCACTTTTAAAATTTAGTGTTGACAACTCCGCAATTTGGTAGCTATAACATAAGAATTTTTCATTTATTAAAAATGAAACGATTAACAAAAAAAAAACTTCCCGTTGTTATTGTGGAAATTTGGAAGAAAAGCCGCTCGTAAATTTGGAAGAATTTTCAGTCAAGAAAATGCAACTAGTACATAAACTATTCCAAAAGTTATTGAAAAAATTTGAAAAAACTGTGTCGGTTAAGGACAGTGGGGTTTCTTTGCGTCAATATACCAGTTTGTCTTTTGAAAAAATTTCTGTTGTAGATGAAAGTGTTGCCGAAACCCCAA
The DNA here is from genome assembly GCA_941918925.1 of Phyto melanocephala. Lineage (NCBI taxonomy): Eukaryota > Metazoa > Arthropoda > Insecta > Diptera > Rhinophoridae > Phyto > Phyto melanocephala. Next base: position 114,943,264 of record OW799234.1, read on the forward strand.
AATAAATTCAACATAATTCTTAACAATTTTAGATTTCATAATCATGGAAAAGCGCCAACAGTTAGTTCATTGAATAATCGAGCAAAGTAAAGTCAATGCTAATTTATCAAATGAAGTCATCTGCTATTATAAAGAGAATTTCCATCTGATTAGTCTAAGCGAATGCACAAAAATTGTACACGAAATTGTAACAACGAGCAACTGTCTGCTGCGGATTTTGGTCAGACGTCGTGATTGCGTATTAATTGTTTTAAGGAAGAGGTCATAATTGCAGTGAGTGTAAACGGCATTTGTTACATGAATATAATAAAAGAGATTTTAATGGCATCAAATAAATAGATGGCATTATGGTCAGCTGGTCACCATTACCAATGAGGGGTTTTCTTTGGGAATTTGCGAAATACCGGGCTTATGAAAATAATTTATAATCAATTCCTTAATTCAATTCGGAGATCTAAAACATTATGTCTGAGTTATAGCCACATCTCTGTAAAAGGATAATGAAAAATTTCATGAGAAAAGTATTAGCCTATCATCTGCACCTTGGGGATCATTTGACGAATATTTTATTTCATACTTAATCGGAAGATGCCGCCTTCAAAATTAACTAAAAATATCGCAACAAGCTAAAAATAGCGTGAAAATCATGTAAAATATCGTTGTATTATAAAACTAGCTAGTTTTATATATATTTTCAACAAAAACCATACATTATGGTTTGATGGAATGCAAAATCTCTTTACACCTTCGAATATAAGTCTTTTCTGAAATGATTCAATATAGTTTTGCAGTTTTTGGCTCAAGAAAGTCAATGCTAAGTATTCACAACGTCAAAGAGGGTAATACTGCACATTTTTGCAATGATTAAAAAAAGTTATTTTTTTACAGAGGTACAGAATGGAATAAAACAAAAATGAGTTTTTTAAAATAACATGAACTTTACTTTATTCGAAAGAACATATTATAGCATTAAATTTTAATATGATTACTGACATACGACCGCCACGGTTGGCTCGGATATAGTCAATCGTTTCGGGTTTAATGGCGTTAACCAGCGACTTTACATATCTCTAGCAAAAACAGTTTAGCGGCGTTAAATCACTCAAACGTGAAGGCCATTAAAAGTTCCGAAACGTGAAATTATGCGATTACTAAACGTTTCCTTCAATAAATAAATTGTGGTACGAGCTGTGTGACATGTTGCGTCGTCTTGTGGATACCACAGCTCCTACACATCATCAGGATAATCATTGTTTAATTGATGAAAAAAAAGCTAGTAATCATTGCTTTATAGCAGTCACCATTGACCCTTCTGACCAGTATCGGTTTTAAAGAAGAACGGTCCAATGATTCTACCATTCCATAAATCATACCAAATTGTGAGTTTTCTAGATGTAATAGTGGCTCAACATACTCTTGAGGATTATCATCAAAACAAATATGGCAGTTTTGTTTATTGTTGAGGTATCCATTCGAACAAAAGTGCGCTTCATCGTTAAAAAAATTCTTTTATGAAGATCGGGATCTACGGCAATCTGTTTTTGGGGCCCATTCCCCGAATTAACGCCTTGATATTTATGCGACAGTGTATTCATGTTAGAAAGCCCAAAGAAACAAGACATAAATCTCTTGATGGCAGAAGAAATGGGCGCCAGTTAAAAAAGTGATGCCAACTTAAATTATATATCTCTATAAAAAGCATTCGTTATTATTACGAAGCAAAAAAAAAGTCTTATTAAATATTTTGGTTTGTGGCTAGGGTTTGGGAACCGGGAATTCCCGGGCGGGAATATTCCCGGCAAAATTTTGCTCTTATTCCCGGGAAAACGGGAAATAAAAAATATGTAGTATATTAGGAAATATATTTGATTTTATTTTTAATTTCTTATCTGTTTTGTTTCACGCCAAAGTTACCGACTTTCTGGAATTATTTTTAATAAGTGCTTATAAATTTCAAGTGAGTTAATTATATACATACATAATTAAATGTTTTCTTGTATAAAAATGTTTTTTATAACAACCGTAAAACCAGCAGTAGTTTCCGTGGTTCATTTTTATAAATATAATCGTGTGTACAAATTGTTATTAAAAGTGGTCATAGAATTTGTAAGTATAATTTTTTAATTTATGGTTAAATTTTTCTAGTAATACTTTTTTATAAAACTCACTTTGTGTAGAAGCAAAATGTCTGAAGTTTGGAACTATTTTCAAAAAGTAGACAACGCAGCACAATGTAATATTTTCCCGAAAAAGTTAATATTCAAGGGCGGTAGTACTAGTGGTCTCATACGGCACCTGCTTTTGGTCCATAAAATAAAATTTGAAAACGATTGTTCAACACCTGCACCAAATAAAAAAAATAATTCCACCATTAAAAGTTTTTTAGACACCCAAAACATTACCAGAAATTGTTTCAAAATTAGCAGCAGTCGATGGAATATCTATTCGAACAATTACACAAGGTTCTCCTATTCGTCAAAGTTTTTTCATAAAAAATATAACGTTACCAAAATATGAAACTGATGCTAAATAAAAACATTGTAATAAAATATTACAACGCCGTTAAAAATACGATGGTGAAAACAATATCGAGTCAAATTTGCGACAATTTGAGGTGTGCTCTTGTATTAGACGAGTGGAGTATTGTTGCCCAAAAAAGAAATTTAAATATCTGTTTACATGGCAATAATTATTTTTATAATTTGGGTTTAGTTTATATTGCCGGAAGATGTAATGCTGACACAAAAAGGACTCTAATGGAAAATAAACTACTACTAAAACAGTGAATTATTAACCAAATCGTGATGTTTAAGTTCACAAACATTATTTATTTTAACAGAAATATTATTTTCGGGAATCCCGGCAATTCCCGGGAAGACGATTTTTTAATTCCCGTTTCCCGGGAAAATGAAAAGACCGGGAAATCCCAAACCCTATTTGTGGCTGAGCTGATTACTTAAAATATATTTGGGAGCTTAATAAAATTTTAAACTTAATAACTACTTTGTTCTTGGTCTCAAACGATCAAAACACTATAAAAAATTTATATATTTTTTTTCAATTATCTGCATAAGTAAAAGCAAATGGTAATTTATTTAACGATAAAGATTGAAAGGCAATTAAAACATTTCAGGATACACGCATAAATAATTTGGCAATGTAATTGACAATTTAAAAAAATAATTAGTAAAACATAATATAATTGGTTGTCACTTACCTGGTATTAAAATTTATCCTATTAAGAGCACCTATGCTCCTCGATGAGGCATCCGTAAATAGTTTTGAATGTAAAAGCATTACACGACATATTAAATATAAACGAAGGAACATAGGTAATGATAAAGCTACATCGTATGGCACCATTTCGGTGCCCATTGTTTTATTTTTATTCGCCAATTTCGTAGTCCATTGAAAATAATATTCACCAGGTATTGGATGTATTGCACATATAAAAAGTTCTAAACTTATTTGACTAATTCGTTGCCATGTCATCGCGATCCTCCAATCGTCAGCACAATTATCAATCATAAATAACTGCCGCCACACAGATGTAATTACACAACACCATAGATATTTCCGGTGCGTTCGAATCCATTGCATATGCATTGAAATAAGACGTGTGCAATTTACCAACCAGAAAAAGAGGTAAACGAAAAACGAAAAGAAAAGAACAGGCAATTTTTTTATAAATAAATTATTGAATTTTTATCGATTTAATAGCTTTTTGGTTAGACACTTTTCTAGCTAACGTTTGTACGTACATACTTTCAATATCAATATATACATATATATTTATTTAATACTTATAACAAAGAAATCAAACTTCTACTACACTAGTTTAGTATTAAAACATTCAATTAATATATTTCATACTTCTATATATATCTTTTTTTATATTATATTACACGATATGTGTGAGTATATGTAGGTACTATTGTAGGTATTTAAAAAGGTATATGTGCGTATGTAGGCTTATGTTTGTGTGTGTTTATACATAGTGTAGAATAAAAGCACTTAAGTGGCTTTAGTGTAAGTTTTTGAGTGTAAGTACGATTACGTAAGTAATGTAGTTAGTTTTTTATATGTTTTAATTTGTGGGAAAAAGTATGCACAGTGGAATTTAAAGGTCGTTATCCGAGGTATTTTTTTTATTTATATGTTTCGGTTGGATTTGTTGGTATGTTTAATTAAATAAATGCTATATTTTTTTATTGCTAAAAATGGGATTTTACGAAATTGTATGGAATATGCTTCCAAACTATTTTCCAAAAATATTTATTTGGTTGCTGGTCTATATGCATTTCACTGATGCCTGTGCCCGATCATCAGTACCATTTAATAGTTTTTGAAAACGCTTTTAATGTTTTTAGTTTTATTTTAAAACTAAATGTGTATAAAGGGAAATCGAAAATAAAAAAAAAATTTCTATTAAACCAAATTAAAACAAAAATATGTTGAATATAGAGATTTTAATGCGGTAAATTAAATTTCTGAAAACCGAAAAATGTTTATATTGAAATAATTAAAAAAAGAACGAGTGCAGATTTTAATTTAGTGCAAACATTTGTTTCAAGAACAAGTTTCACTTGATTCACTTTAAAAGTAGCACCGCATCAAAAAATTTTTTTTTCAGTTAAGTTTTATATGAATTTTTCAATAATATAAATTTGACAATTTTGTATAGTAAAACATTGTTTTAACGATATCTTCGCAACCAGTAGACAGACTGAAAGATAATAATCACAGAGTCTTAAAAATCCTGTTAAAGAATTTTGTATTTCTTATATTAAGAAAATCTTTCTTAAATTATATGAATATAGATGAAACACCTTCATTTCTTAGAAATGGCTTAGGGTGCCCCGGTGGACTATTCAGTAGTGTACTGGTCTGTTAGATTTGGGGTTGCGGGTTCGATTCCCACCAGAGACAAGTCTGCTTCTTTTTCTCTTCTATTCTATTTATATGGAGCGCACAACATGCTAATTGGGCATAGGTGTATACCTGTCGAAGGTTTGTTCTTTTAATGCTCCTCCTTTTCAACCTTAACCTACAAATGGCTTATGTCGAAAATTGAAGGCAACTTTAAATAAGTAACAGAGAACTGCAACAACTCATAATACTTGCGAGCGCACTCGCTGTTTACTAAATCATTTTTAGTCTCGAATAATTTTAAGCACTCGCTTTTATTTATATGTTGGCTCGTTTGGCTCGTTGGCTCGTCCTTCATACAAAGCCAGCTTTTGCATTAAAATATTACACAATAACTTTTAACTTGTACATGTCAATATCACAACGAGCCAAAGCAAAGTTTCGTGTTTTTTCTATTTTCATATTCGGTAACTTCTTTGTATTTAGCTTACACGACTTAGGTGTTACGACCAACTCGTAACAACAACATTCACGGCATATTCTTAGTCTATGTTCGTGTCTTTAAAACTCAACATTAAGTGTAAACGTGGATGCCAGGTTTTATGATTTGTCGTAGGTTGGACAATTTTAGGCGTTAAAATGATTTATTTATTTATTGAATGCAAAATAGTAATGTTTTTTTTAAGTATTTTATTTATTATTATCTATAAAATTTTAAATACATTATATTGAAAATTACATAAAAAGCGCACTCAGCCATTTAAAAAAATGTTCTTATGTGCATCTTTAGCATCATAGAATATAATTCTGTGTTTGTTGTAAAATTTGTTTTCAAAAATGTATAAATATATAAAAAGTATATTCTGTGTCTACGTAGCACAATGAAATAACGGACTGCGCTGCCATTGATCAATATTTTTGTAAAAATTTTTACATATAAATGAAAATGACATATAAAAAAATTGTGATTCATAAGCTTGTCGCATTCATTATATATTTTAATTAAAATTTTCCATGAAAATTTTTTCTTGTAATAACTTTTAATTAATTTTATTTCATAATGAATTTAGCCTTTCATGTTTACTTAAATATACGATCATTGATTTTTTCCTAAACCATCTGGCAACGCAACGAATGACGAATGCTGCGAGTAAACACTTGTGCATTCAGACAATTATAACTCTAGGTCAGTGAAGGGCAGATAGAAAACATTGAATAAAAGAGAGTAAATTAGTTGTAGTATATTTACAAAACAATACAATACAAAACTCATATAAATTTCATTGTGTTTGTTAAAGGCTCGTTTTAAGGCGAGTATCATAAGTCATAAAAACGGCTGCTCGTTGCAGTTCTCTGATAAGTAAGGATGGTATATTTGATAGTAGCCTTTAGCATTAAGTGGCCGCTTCGCGGCTTATCCTAGATTTCATATTTAGTGTTAAACTGGCTTTTGCGTTATTATCACTATCTTTCATTTTGGAATTTTTGATGCCCATATTGATGGGGTTCAGACAAAATTATCCATAATTTTGTTTAAGGCGTAATCTTTTATTTTAACTTTTCTTAGTTTACCAATAAAATATTGGTCAAGCGATTTGATACCGGTTATGTGGGAGTTAAAGGAGGCAAACCGTAATTACTATATTCGACCAATATATCCGCCATTTTATTTGGAATGCCATCTTGAATTTTAACTTTTTCATAGTTAACTTTGTTCTGCTGGTCAAGCCTTTTCAATGAATACTTATATTAAATACTAGATTTAAATCCATACATTGATTTATTGTACGACATTTTGCAGTGGCGACCATAATTGGTTTTTCATCTTTTTTATAGTGTATAATTTTTTTTTGATAGTTAAGTCCTTTTTGTTTGATATCTATATTTGCTAAAACAAATCAATTTTTGTTTGAAAATTTTATGGAAAAACCAAAGCATTGGTACTTTTGTGCTTATATCTCAGTAAGTTTCCGACAAAATTTTGCTAGTCTACGTGTTAAAATTAGGTATCTTCAACGTGTCCAAATAAGGACCTTTAGTTCCCAAATATTTGCCACAGATTGCTATTTATATGTGGGGCTTCTCACAGTTGATTTAAACCAATACACAGAAAAACAGGAACTACTCAATCAACTTCCCTAGTCATGGGCGTTAATAAATTTATTCCTTGTTTGGTCAGAAATGAATATTGTAAAAATAACAAATGGAATGACCCATCAAATATATACCCTCTTAACACCGCAGGAGAAGAGTATAAAAATGTGGTAATATTTATAACTTTAGAAACTGTTTTCAGTTTTAGTTCTGCAAAATGTATGTTGTACCCTATAATAAAATTTTTTTTAACAACAAACTAATTTTCTTCATAAAAATATTTCAAATATTTACTAAAGATTCCTTAAAGTCTCTTATTACGTTCACTATTAACTTAAACATCAGTAATTTTTATAAGAAACATTTTTAGGGGTTGTATAAATTGGATTGTAATGAAAAAATTCCATGTAATTGTGTTCATTATAAACGTAGTTATTTGATACAAAAATGTTGTACAAAAATCTTTGGAATCAATAAAAATCTTTCCTACAATAAACGTTCGTTCAATCGTTTGTGCGAAATATTTTGTAGTCTTTTGTTTTATTTTTTGCCAAGATTTAATTTTGTTGTTGTACCAGTAAAATAATCCATTTTATAGCCTTGTTATGCTTAAGATGTGTTGAAGTTTCTTCCTTAATTTCATTTCATTTGTCTGATTTCAAAATACTTGTAAGACGTAATTGTTACTTAAATAATTAACGGATATTTTGCCACGACGCATATCAATTACATATTCCAAGAAGTCGAGACTTAATGGTAAAATCTTTACTTATGTATTTGACTTACATTATCTTACAGTGGAGTAAAAGTAAACGTCTTGTTATTTATGCAGTTTTTTGTAGGCAAAATGTTTGTGCCTTTTATTTTTTGGCTGGATTTTAAGTGTGTATATAAAGCACTGATTTGAGAACCTTAACAAATTTGTTACGAAAGTCTGTACACTATTTATCACAGTATTTTGAAAAAATTTGAAGTATGCCATATTACACTTGCGATTGTTATTTTAATAAAATTTATTTATTTTATTTATTTACATTATTTTATATTTTTTCCTTGCTGTGGGAACCCAACTCAATACCTTTAGACTGGCAGTTTAGCATAGTACTAAATAGTAAACCTGGTTACACGCAATAAAAATTGAAGGAAGTATATTTAATTTAATGTTACTATTTTGATAATTAGAAAATCTATGGAAATTCGAAATCGTAATTTCAAAAATGTTAGTGGTCAGCATTAAACAGATTTTTTATATATATTTTTTTTTGGTATCGAATTTGTGGTATTAATCGAGAATGTGTGTGAAGATAAATTTGAAACCCTAGACACAAAACTAATAAGTCAACAGAGCTATGTTAACTGCTTAACAGAACTAATGTTATTACTCTAAAATTAGTTGTTTTTTATAATTAAAGATATTTTTATTTAGCAATAGTAAAAAAAATAAAAAATTGAGTTTATAGCACACACCTCTAAAACAAGCAATTATTATTTTTTATTTTTTATTTTTATAAAGAGTGTTTTTTGTATAAAATATTTATCATTTTCCAGAAATACAAAGTTGGCACACAATATCACTATATGGAAAAGACTGGGGCCATTACTACCACATTATGGATGTGGAATTGCTGAATTGATTTTGTGAAGTTTTTAAAAATATCTTGAAAATTGATATTTTTTCAAATGAAATTTCTGTTAGGCATTTTGGTCATTGTGGGCAAATATGGAGAAACACACAATACCACTATATGGAAAGTATAGACAGGGGCCAGGATGTGTGTATGTATGTAACGTATAGGCTTCAAAACGGCTGGGCAGATTTTGATGAAATATTTAGAATATTTAGGCGGGTGACACTGTATTTTTGATTTTTGGTCAGTGGTCGGAGGGGCTTGGCAAAATCCAATTTTCACTTTGCACAACCAATGACATATACATATGTATATTTATTTTATATCAAACTATTAAATCGGTTATGCAGTTCCGAAGATATTTACAAAAAACCTATATTAATAATGTTAATGATGATCCAGTATCAAAATTTTAAAACTTTCGAAATGTTGCATTCAAAAATTCAAGTTTTCGGTTTATTTACAAAAAATATTTACATCATTTGGTAACACAAAATATTCCGCGATTACTACACATGTTCGAGTACTACTAATGTTTGCTTAGGGCCAGCAACGTGGACCGGGTCAGCTAGTTTAAAATAAATGAAAGAAGAGAGAAAATTGCTTTTTATCTATTGCCTTTGACAGCTGAAGTTTAAAATAAGTGAAGAAAAAAAATAATCAGCTGGCGAATCAAGAATACCTGATGAACTAAAAACTACATTTTTTGTTCTGATCAAATAATTAAAAAATAACACATCGAACGAAATGATCTTCTAATAGATTTCCTTGAAGGAGATTCTTTAAGTAGATCTTATTGTCGTTAGAGTGATTTATGTTTTGGAAATTATTCACAGCGTAAACAAATAAATTTTAAGCCTTAAATATGACTTCAGTCATTGATTTGATAAAATAAGGAACTTTTGCGAAAGGCGGTCCATCAAAAATACCAGCCTTTAATTTTCCTGTAAGTAATTCTGAAAATTGAAACTTTTGTTACCTTTTGTCAAGTGTCTTCACAATTTGGTTCTTTGTGAAGAGCTCAATATGAAGTGATGGAATTATGATTTGATCTCTGATAACTTAATGCACTTTTAAAAATTTTTTTACCACCTTTTTCTCTTTCCGTACTAGCTAAATTTTTGTGACGAATTGTTTTTTTTTTGTCACGACTGTTTCAGAGACACATGAAACAAGGGAACTTTGTGTACCGCAATTGTTGAAGAAAAACAAAGTAATTTTCTGATTAACACAAATGACGCAGTTGTGTTCCTACTACTTAGTTTTGGTTTTTTTTGCAACCTTAAAGGTGAATTCACCCATTTGTTCTGAACAAAATTTTTTCCGGAGAATAAAATTTTTTACTGAGAGTTTTCTGCAGAACGATTCACCCATTTAAGAAAATTTGTCCGAAAAAACAAAGCTGCCATATAATATAAAAATGCAAACAGTTGTACAAAGTGGAAGCACCGCTAGCAAACTATGTAAATAAATACAAACGTAAATTATTTCATTAAAATATATGTGAAGAAAATGTCGGATAGAAGAAAACTAAAATTATTATTTTTAATTGAAGTGCATAAAGTCAATTTGTTTGCAAAAGAAATTTATAAAAAAATATCGAAAATAAAAAGAGTCGCTCCTATTTCATTCCATAAACCCTGTTTTAAATAATTATTTTTGTATGCACTATTGCTCATGTCATACAAACATTTTCTTCCTGGTTTTTTTAATTCTTCTATTAATTTTTGAGCAATATTTTCATTAAATTCCATTTTAATTGTTAATTTTCGGCAGAAACAATTTTTGTATAATAAATGTACTGACACTGTGTGATGTGGCAACCAAATTCAATTTTCATGTAAATATTGAAAAGTAGTGGCATCCCAATTCAGTTTCTTCTGAACAAGAATTAAAATTAAACCAATTCAAGAAAAATCTTTCTGAACAAAATAATCTCTCTCTCTCTCAAAAGTAAAACATCAAACTCAATATAAAAAAAATTTGTTCTGAACTAAAATTTTATGGGTGAATCCAGCTTAACAACGTGCAATACATATGGATCTGTAGTTGTAATCGTTATAAAATAAAATACACTTTAAACTTCTTTTGCTGCAGTGTACAAAACCATGCCAATTACAAGGTTGGTACATACACCTATTTGTGGCAAAATACTGCTAACATCGTTTAAAAAAAACTAAATTTTTTTCTGGGTGAAAAAAGGTTACAGGGTTTTTTCTGAGATGCGATAAAATGTTTTTGTTGGCTTACGGAGATAGAAACTTTTTTCTTTTACACGAGTTGCTAATATTTTAGATGATTCTTTCGGTAAGTTTAAATCTCTTATCGAGTCATTTAGTAATTTCTGAATTAATCGTTGACGTTTTAAAGTACTTAATTTGAATTCTGGGTCAGAGTCTTTACTTGATGCATTTCGTATGAGTTCACAGAGATCTTGATCATCAGAAAATGATATGCAATAGAGTTTGCGAACGGTTATTTATGAATATTTTGTCTATGCGCAACAAGTGACCGTATAATTAATGCTTAAATTTGTCATATTTTAGTGAGCGTTTTTTTGTTGTCCAGTGTAATTTCTATAATTTTTTCTATATAAAGATAATAAAATAATTTTCATAAATAGTAAATGTTTTTGATTTTTTTTAATTAAAGACATTTTTTTCACTTTTTTACTCTTTCAGGCCAATTTGTGGTTGTAAAAAATGTTAACATCCACTGTCCACATTTAACTTGTTCATTTAGAGCGGTAGTAATTTTTAGTGCATACTGTATAGTGTACTTAAGTGTAGTTGTTCTTTTGTAATTGTTTTTGTTGTTACTATTAATAAGTAAATACATATTAGTAAGCACTGTTTTATGTATACAGAATAGTTGGGCTTAACTTATAAGTTCATATTTAGATAGTTTACAAAAAGCTATACAAAAATACTATTATACCATACAAGTAGATAAATATACACAAATAAACGAAAGACACAAAGATAAGCATAAAGAAAATCATAAAAGGATGGAGCGGAAAATAATTCATAACAATAAGAAAAGAAAAGTTACAAACACTGTAGACACACATACATACAATTAAAAATATAAAATAATATTATTTAAACAAAACAAGTGACAATTGCGACAACAACAATTAGAAAAGGGCTTTAAGTGTTTTTTTCTTTTAAAAGAAACAAGACAAAAAGACAAACAAAAGTTTAAATTAGTTGCAATAGTGTATAGAGATGTGTGTAATAGAGAAAGTGTTCAGTAGTTGTTTAAGTAGAATTAGCTGTACTGAAGTGCAAACTTAAAAATACAATTTTAAAAGGATACATTCTAGTTGTTGTTATTATTAAAAGTGTGTTTTATTAAAGGAACAAAAAAAAATATTCTCTGTGTGATTTTTTTCTTTTTATGCCCTTCACCAGTGCTGCCAAGAAAATATGTAACTTGGTTTTTGTTTTGTAACTTTATTTTGAACCCACAAAGTAAATATTTTCTAAAGGCTTATGTATAAATAGGGTAGTGGTTTAATGTCCGTCGGTCCGTTTATTGGTTGCAATTAACTTTTAGAAGCAGCCACATGCTGCACTGTTTTGCCTGTGGGATCAATCTATTAAAAAGGTTCGGAAATGAATTATTGAAATACTGCGCAATCGCTTTATAACTTTCTGAGATTAATAAAAATTTATATATTTCAGCCTTAGGACAAATAATAGAGATGCTTGTTACTACTCATAGGTGTAATATGTCTCTAGGGCTATTTGGACATATCGCTCAATTATCGGTAAAGTTATGGGCAAAAATTATTGCAAAAAATAATTGTTTTCTTTGATGTATCAAGTTACTAAAGCTACTAATACACTTAAGACACCAAATTGCTGGCCGTCGTCTCAAAAGCTAAGAAAGCTAGCAAATTGGTTTGAGACTAACTAAGTCGATTTACTGTAGCTTTTAAATAACTGTGAGAATTTAAATGGGGATTGAATGAAGGAGATTGACCAGCAATATATTATACGACATATAGCAATTTTCAATAAATGATGGTCGCCACTATAAAATCGTATAAAATAAGTTCAGATATGGGTAAAAAAAAAAAAAAAAATTAATTTAAAATTTATTTCCTTAAACCACTATACCATGATTATAAAGGGAAAAGGCTTTTTAAAATTCAAATAGGAGTCCAAAATTAAAAGGCGGATATATGGGTCACATACAGTAATTATGGATTTGTCCAATTTAACTCCCAAAATGTTGGTATCACTGAAAGGGCTTGACCAGTAAAATACAGCAAACTATGAAAAATGACTTTCGAAACAAGATGGCGAATAATTTTTTTCTCAACCCCATTAATATGGGTATCAAATAAAATATCTAGACTAGTAGAATACAGAGTGCTATTTACAATTTAAAAATCAAAGAGGGCATCAAAAATAATACAATAAAATCTATAATCTAGGCCATGCTTTGATGTGGTAATTGCACACATGTATATTATGGTTAAGGATTTAAAACAGCGGAATATAGCATTCTTACTTGCCGTTTTATTTTTTTTTCAATGGAGGAAAAATTTCTTTACTTTGATTTCTTAGTCCGTTGATAGTTGTTTTTTTAGATTATAATAAAGACTAATACAAGGTGTTGGAGAAAGCGTATAAACGAACAGAGAAAACAATAGAAAACTTAAAGCGTGTGAAGTTCTTTTTTTTTATTGACTGAAACTATAGAAATGTTAAAAATATTTTAAAAAGGATTTTACACATGACAGGAAAGTTATTTTTCTTTCCGGTTTTTAAAGTTTGGCTGTGTTTGTTTTCTTATTTTTTTCCAATTCAAATTCCTTTTGTTTTTATTTTATTGTATGTGTGAAAATATGCTACAAGCTTATGTGCATCTGTATTCCGTGCACAATCTTGTGTTTATTGACCATAAAAGAATAATGTCTTTATCATGCAATTCCACGGAGATTTGCAACGAGTAAAAATTTTTTTCTTTTTACTTTTTAAAACTAACAGATTTTTTCTATCAAGAGATTGCTTTAGAAAAGTATAGTTGGTGCAATTATTAATGTAAATTTAAGAGTTTTTCAGCTTGTTAGTTTTTACTTTAAAACATCTGTTCAATGGAAATTAAAAACATAGAAAATAGATGGAAGAGCTCAACTTTGAGACCAAGAAGGAACCAAATGCATTCTGAATACCCTAGATTAGGTATGATAGAACAGACAGCTGTTGTGCAGCTCACTTGGGTCCAACGTTCTAAGCTCTTTGTGATATTTGTATAGGGTAGGAAGAATAAAATAAAAAAAAGAGCAGCAGACGAGATCAGGGTTTCTGGTGGAAATCAAACCCGCGAACCAGCACACTACTGACTAGTCCAATGGTGCACTCTTTTTCTGCAGTAGAGTGTATTTCTGCGTTCTGCATAGATCAAATCTAATGATATTCAAATTGGGAAACTTATAGACTATAAGGTGGATGATGAAAAATATTCCAACCTTTTTTTCCTGAAATTTTTAACAGATATTGAAAATTTTTAACGAGCGTTGTTGCAATAAATACAGGCTTCGTGTGACGGTCTGGTCAGATTTCATAAACGCCATGGATATTTGGCTTTAGTGTTGATTCACCTGTGTGTTTGAGCCTTAAATACGATTTCTTAAGCTTTGGAATATGTCGACGAATCTGTGGCTTTTTGCAAGTAATTATTCGATGGAAAAATTATTTTATTTTATATTTTATTCAAGCTGAATTTTGGATATGCTTAATTCTTATTTTTATTCTCTCGACTAACGTACATAGGGAATTTTTATTCTCTTGAGTAAATCCTGCTACATGCAAATTGCTATTCGGATAGCTCTCAATAAAATTGCAAGCCCTTGTTGAGTTCACGACAAAAGCTATGCCACTCAAAAACCATCTTTTGCACGATTGCATCGAAATTGAATTGAATTGAATTAGAAAATTGATAATTTAGGGCAACATTTTTCGAACATGTTCAAACATGACGAAAAATAAAAACTGTGCTGTTTACAGTATAATGATCAATTGAAATGCTGGAAGGGCATACACGCTTAAATGCGGCACCGCTTTTGATGTACTGTAAACTTAGCATGTTATGTACCTTGTTCTTAAATTATTATAGGCTAAACTACATTCATCCAATAGTATTTAAATTTACCAAAGCAGGACGAATTTTTTATTTTATTAAATTTTATTTAATATTCATAAAATAAAAAATCGTCCTTGTGATAGCAGAATAAACTACATAGTGAGGATGACATAAGTTTACGCATCGACCTGTATTTTTGGGAGAAGTTTACACCGTATAATAATACATAGGTTCACGTCGTATTGATTTAAGTCACTTTAAAGTTGTGGGTTGTGTCGTGTGTAAATAATTTTGAGTTGCAAAGCCTAAAGAAAGGAAATTATGCCATTAGAGATTAGTAAAGAAAAATATTATATGCTGACTGCTAGTTAAAGGTATGTAGTTTCTTTTAGTTAAGTGTAGGTTAAAGAAAATATCTATCAGTCAGTCAAGAAAGAAAGCAAATACATCTGGAACATAAATTGGTCGTTTTAAAACGACTTGAATCAAAGGTTATGGCTGTTGTAGCAAAATCCACTTGATTCAGAAAAAAACAAAACAATTGCTGAAGTATCTATATCATAAAAAAATTGAAAATCACTTTTGAGCATTTCGGTAAAAACTTGAAATTGATTTAGATGGTAAAATCACAAAGAAAATCTCTTCATCGATATAGACTTTTGTTTTATTATTTGTATACCCTTTACACAAGAGAATTAAATGTTGTATATAAGTTTGTCATTCCGTCTGTAATATGCACAGTCATTTGTAACACTATAAAATATCTGTATTTTGAGGAATTTTCATTTATCCGTTTGTTTGTGTGCATGTTGAAATCAACTTTTTGAACCAACCGCGTATACAACAGACTCATATGATGCCAATTTACCAGATACGCTTTCGAGAATTTTGCTAATAATAATCAGTTTATTGGGTAAATTACGAGTTGAAATAAGATTCTCTTTGCTTCTACACCACAAAATCAAATTTTGCAGCTTCTATGGTACTTCTTGAATCGTTTGTTACGTTTATATAAAACTAGCCAAACCCGGCGCGCGTTGCTACGCCCCTTAATGAATCGAAATGCATTCTGAATTTTAATTGAATATCAAGTACAAAAACCTAAAAATTATAATTTTTTTTTATAGGCGTGGCATTGCCCACTTTTCTAATCACGAAATTGTAAAGTCATAACAGCTCAATATGTGTGCAAAGTTTCAGAAGAATCGGACCAGTGCAAGTACCTTAAAATTATAATTGTTTTTATGGGCGTGACCCTGCCCACTTTTCTAATCACGAAATCGTAAAGTCATAACAGCTCAATATGTGTGCAAAGTTTCAGAATAATCGGTCCAGTGCAAGTACCTCAAAATCATACCTTTTTTTTATGGGCGTGGCTCTGCCCACTTTTTAACCACGAAATTATTTAGTCATGACAGCTCGATATGTGTTTAAAGTTTCAGAAAAATCGGTCTGGTGCAAGTACCTCAAATTTATAACCTTTTTTTATGGGCGTGGCCCTGCCCACTTTTCTAATCACGAAAATATATGGTTATGACAGTTTAGTATGTGTGCAAAGTTTCAGAAAAATCGGTATAGTGCAAGTACCTCAAAATTATAACTTTTTTAGGGGCGTGGCCCCGCCCACTTTTCTTATCACGAAATTATTTAGTCATGACAGCTCGATATGCGTGAAAAGTTTCAGAAAAATCGGTCAAGTGCAAGTAGCTAAAACTGATAACTAATTTTTATGGGCGTGGCCTCGCCCACATTTTCCACCCATAAACACGCCCTGGTATGTGTACAACAACTTGCCAAAGTTTAAGTCCGATCGGTTTTACAGTTTCGGAGTCTATAGCTAACACACACACACACACACACAGAGTTTCACTTTTTTATATATAGATAGATAGATAACAGTGATCGGCTTTGAGTCGTTTTTTCAATATTCATAGTGAGTCATAAAAGTATATGAGTATAAGTGCGTATAAATCATTGAAATTAAACTGAGCTGACGTACGCATACGCACAACAACGTTGATTTATAAGTACAACACACAATGAATATAAGTACTACGTTCCATACTTATATGATTTGCAGAACTACTCACGTTGATTTATATTTTTAAGAAACTACTTATCTTTATAGAATGATGCAAGTTCCCTCAACAACAAAAACATAAACAGTATAAACAATGTTGCCAGGTCGGAGAGTGCAAGATATTTTTTGGCCGACAGAAAATTTGCAATGTTATAATGTGTAATATACAATTTTTGCAAGTATCACTATTTAATTTTTAAATAAATGCAACTGATTATGGCCTTTAGAGTAGGTTTTGGTTGGCTTCTAAAATAAGAAGCACACAATAATAGTTATTTTGTGTTTTTTCATTTAAAAGGGCGTATAAGTAGTGAAGACTTTTCTATATGTATACATGCGTATAAATCAACGAAATAATGCATCATAATTCAAGTTGACTTATTTCATTAATATTCATTGCAGATCTCTGATATGTAACTCTTAGAGACAAAGAAATCAGAGAAAATTAATTTTAGAAAACAAATTTCATTTAAAAGTGCAGATTATCGATTTCCTAAACAATTCCTAAATATATAAACTGAATCCTTATATACTTAATTAAAGTTGGAGAAAAAGACTACTGGATGTATTAACTAAATTCCTAAATTAATTTGTATTTAGGCAGACGGTTGTGTATGGGTTTATATAATTTTATTATCGAAAATAATAAAACCGTAAACAAAAAGCCACTAAATATGGTTTAATAAATAATAAATAAGGATTTACGCCAGACAAGCTGGTAAAAATTTAAAAATATAGGTTATAAGGATGAATTTATGAATAAATCCTGTGTGTTGTTTCTCAAAAAATCGTTACTATTTTTCCCCGATAATAGTTTCCCTTTAACAGTTAAGAACATTTCCCCAAAAATGTTTATGTTTATTTTTCTTTTCAGCAACCAATGTCCATTGATAGTTTACTTTATTTTTTACATTTGTTCAATAAGAAAAACATAAATTCCACAGAGAATTCATAAAATCAATTTTTACTTCGAGGGGAAGGAAAATATTATGGGAACAAAAATTTTAATGTAACTGAGTTTTGGTTGCATAAGTCGCTAATATATACTTATATTTATATGTATATAAAGGTACAAACAGTGTGAAAGGTATATAAAATTCGGTTAAGCCGAATATAGCGCTATTGCTTGTTGTTATCTAATAAATATTGATATATATTTTTTTCTTGAATAGTGATTTTTTTCCAGCTAAATTTAAATTTAAATTTTTAAATTAAATCAATGATAATGAAATGAATACAATTTAACGCAGTCGTGTTTCGATTCGGCCGCAAATAGAGTTATTAATGTACTAAGTTTTTACACAAAAGGGGGTATGTGAAATTTGTATAGAATTAATTTATTAACAAAAAAATGCCCCATACTTTAATTTGATAAAAAAAATTGGACCTAGTACAAAGTTAATGACATATTCAAGACTTCTAAATCAATAACTCGATAGCTTTCATTCTAAGCTACTTGCTAAATGTGAAATAATTTGTCATGAATGATTGGCTTCGAAATGAATCCAACACCATGTCTTTAAGTCAATAAATATTGGATGATTTTTATCGAATTGTCGTTCTATGATCTTTTTAAAATGGAGTGCAGTTTATTGTTAAAACAATTACAGCTTCCACTCAAACTAAATCACTTTATTATCAGTTGAGCCCTTACATTGTCACCTCTTTTTGCTAATGATAGACATTAAAAATAAAGCTGGGATTTCTAGTAAAATTATTACATTTACAAAAGTGACTGCCAATGACTCATTTCTGCTTTCAAATTACTAAAGTGTTCTGTATTTTTATTAACAGACAATAATTTTTTTTAATTAAGAAATTAAGAATATTTTGTTAATAGACACATTTCTCTAGTCACTAATTAGTTTGACAGTACTACGTATTAATTAATTAATTTATTAATTAATAAAAATGTGTGTGTGTGTGTGCGCGGTTCAATGAAATCAATTTAATAATTTGCCTTGTTCAATAGGCAAGTTCAAAATAAACATAAATATTTCAGCATATTTTTAAAATATTCATGAGCAGAGTTTATCATTTTAACTGAAACATAAAGCAAATATTTTATAGCATGATATGATTTATTAACGTTCGTATACAATAATAATGAATATGTTTGAACGCTTAAATATTGTTGAACAATATTTAGTTTTTGTATCCCACAAAATATTTTACGATTTTATTCTGCATAATTTTACTATTTGTTAGTGTTTAGTTTATGAGCTTTTGTTCAATTTGTTGTTAAAATTCATATTAAATATTCTAAGCTGAACAAATTTACATACAAAAATGTTATAATATTGGTTGCTCATATTTGAATTTATTGTTTTATAAATAAAAAAATAAATAAATTATCTTGATAATATTAGTATACATAAATATTTTTAATTTTATTGATTTATTATGATACACAATTCAATTTCCGTTTGAACCTGTTTTAAATATTTAATGATCTTACAATTTGTGCGTTAATAATTATTGCGCTAAAGTGCAAATGAAATGAGAAATCAGTTGCAGGGTATTTAGTTATAAAGATGTAAGGTCCTTGCAATAAAAAGGTTAGATTTAAGTTTTTCAATAAAATTAAGGATAAAGTGAGTTGTTTAGGAAGTTCACAAACGTCAGAAATTTAGATTCTTGAGGGAATTCACGATTTGCCAATAAGTTATCAAGAATCTAATGAACGAAAATGTTGAATATGGGATTATTTTGCAATGCAAGACTGAGATAAACTTGCATGCGATTCGTTAACGTCTGGAGATAATATGAATTATTATCAATCGCTGCATAATTGGAAATAAAGAAGCAGATTAATTAATTATTAAATTATATTTATTTTTTTTATATTATTTTTAAAATTGTGACCCATATCTTAGGAGTTTCTAAAACTGAGCAGGTCAACCAAGTAGGAGATTAAATAGTGTAATAACGGTGTATATGGTGATAAGAACTCATCTAGCTAGTATAGGACTGTCGCAGAAAAAGGCATGTAAAGCATGCAAAGAAGAATTTGAGACTTTTGAACACTTTCTTTTTCAATGTCCTGCGTTTGGGCGTTTTAAACACGAAAAATTTACCAATAAATTTAAATTGGAATTAAATTTAAGGCACTGGATTGTTGACTTAGTCGAAATATTAGATGATAACTTTGTAGGGGAATTTTTCATTTCTCTAAAGCGCACAACATAAAATATTGGGCAAACGTGTATACATACCTCTTATAGATTTGAATTTTTATTGCCCCTATTAATAAGGTAAATTACCTAACCTGACATAATTTTCCATTTATAAAATGGCTGATAAAACTTCGTTTATTTAAAAGTCTACGAAAAGTATTTTATTACAATATGGCAAATTGTTTTATTATTCGTGGAATATTTTCCTTAGTGAAACCGTTTATTTTTTAAAAAAAAGCTAAATTGGTATTACTTTATGCTAAATCTTAAAATGCCTTTCACAAAAGTGTAGATACACAATTATAAGCATATACAGGGTGTCCGCCGGGAAGGTATACTATTTTGTTTGTTTATAATTTTTGACTAAATTTAAGAGAATGGACCTTGTATTGATAAATGTTTTACTTAATGTCGGCAATTATGTATAGAATACAATATCAGATAGTATATGTCCGCCTCTGTTAGCCTTACAAATGGGTGGACTTTTGAGCACATTTTTCATTAAATTCTCACAGGTTTCAAATTGCACACCAGGCTGTTACTTTTAATGGACGCAAAGGTGACTGATGAATAATTTGAGGGGTTTCCATTGCCCAGAAATGACTATTCTGTTTATTTACATATCCATTCAAATGAAACGAGTGGCTTATCGTATATTTTTCCATAATAAACTTGCTACGTCTCTACTTCACGACTGCCATATATGAACTGTCAAGACTAAGTTTACCAAAATGGCGGCAAAACAAAATAGTATACCTTCCCGGCGGACACACTGTTCATGAAAGTTGTTTGTGAAACAGATTTACAATTCCTTTCTTAATAAAAGAAAAACTTTATATTCATTCGTACACACTTGCTTTTGTTGTTATTTTTTAAATAAAATTTTGTTGCAATTTAAATATAAACAACACTAAACATGTTATTTTTTTGCTCATATCTCAGTATCTAATTGGTCTAAATTACTGATATTTAATTACATGATTTTTGAGATTATTTCTTATAAACTTTTACTACAAGCGAGTCCGTGGAATATATGGGGGCTTCAAAACGTTGATTTCAAGGCTAATACGATCGGACAGACGGACATAGCTAAATCGACTTCTCTATCTATAAGGGTTTAGAATATATATATACTCTATAGGGCTCAAAATGTATACTGTAGATTCTACAAACGGAACGACAAACATATATATGCCCTTGTCATGGGCGTAGCTATACATTTTTTCTGCGAAGGAGGCAAATCTAAAACTGAGTTATGTTTATATGTATGCTAAATGTAAATAGTTATTTAAAATTGTTTTTTTTTTTGCAAAAATAATTTTGAAAGAGACAGTATACGCCCTAGAGTGATCTAGTTGCACCAATGAACCTTATGTGATGGGTTAAAAAACATTTATTTTAAGCGAACTTCTGTATCTGATGCTCTGTTAAAACCACATTTTCCAATTTGAAGGTATTTACGCCACATTCTTGGTGACCAAATAAGACCAACTTCCATACAAAAAAGGGACTGTGCTAAAAAGAGGCTTCTAATTTTAAAGTAGATTTTATTGAAAACAGTAAATTTCTAGATAAAAGCACGTATTGTTTTTTTACATTCACTTAGAAAATTAAAGCAGCAAGTGACTGCGTTTTATTAAAAAAAAGACTTCGTTAAACTATTTTAGAATATGAAATCAGCTAAATAAAGGAAAGTTATTAAAAAGATAAGTTTTATTAAATACTGATTTTTTGTCAAAGTTAAAATTTTCAATTACTTTTTATTCATATTTAACCAAAGTCTAAAATACTGCTGTGCAGGTAACCGAGTTTATCAGCAAACAAACAGACAAGAACCTTAAACAGGATTATGAATTTAATTTTCTAAGATAATATTTAAAGCTGGGGTAATATTTAGAGCATTTGGTTTAATGAAGTTTTAATTAGAGACAATCGAATCGATTTTTGCAGACTCCCTACAAATTTGACTCCTGTTGTTAATTTTTCATATTAATGAGTTTGAAAGACAAAAGAATTGTGTCAGCAATGCTTCATATAACGTTAAATTTTTTTTGGTTTTTGTATAAGAGTTTACTAGTTTTGAGTATTATGGAAGTAGTGTCTTTTCAAAACTTTAAGTTTTTTTTACGGTTCCTTCAAAATAGCCCAACAAATTTTTTTTTGTCAAAAATATATGAATCGTTTTTGTTAAACGTTTACCTAGTAAAATTCTTTAGCATTCACTCAAATATTTTTAACTATCATCTTGCATGATAAAAGAGTGTTGACCTAGAATGTTAAACCAATCAATAAGATTTGCCAATTAATAGAAATTGACGCACCGAAAAAACACACAACGCACACAAAGATACCAGATGTTAAACTGTGTATGTGATTGTATAAAACGTTTTAACTATTGGGGTTAGTTATTAAGTATGCTACATACAAATTGTACAAAAATACATACAGACATTCACACATACATACATAGATAATTCTGTAAACATAAATTTTTAATTGCTCTGTATATTGTAACTATGTGAGTGTAAAATGTTACTGTTGTGTTAAATTAAATAACCCAGCATTTACACATGAAAGTAATTTCATGAAATTCGCAATACACTCACACTTCTTCACTAACACACTCACATTAATTTTGCTTTTCATTCAGATTTCAACGATTTTTTCAAGAAAGTAAATTTTGACGTTTTCATGAAAGTAAAGTGACAAATCGTAAACACTGTTGCGTACTAATAAAACTTGTACAAATTTACAGGATTGTGATAAAATAATAATTGCAAATATAACTTATTTTTGTGTACATCAAAATATTTATAATATTTCTTCTCAAGTATACATCAAGAATAATATTAATGTAATTTTAAAACAATAATTTTATTAAAAATTAACAAAAATTATTATTTTTTTCAACTATTACCTTTTAAATTTGTGTATGAAATATTTTTGGTAACTCTAAAGGTAGTAAAAAAATGGAGGTAAATTAAGAGCATCAATGTAAAATGTATAGCAATTATTGCGACATTTTTAAAATGAAATTTCACTTTCCTGTGTAAACGCACAAGAAATTTACTTGAAAGTAGTCTATTTCATAGAAATTTTTATTTGCAATACGTATACAGAAATTTTATGAAATCACTTTCATGTGTAAGTGCAGGGTAAACTAAAAAAATTAAATATTTTGTTAAAAGTTAACTGTATGTATGTACGGCTGTGCATACTGTTTCGTTATGCATGTACATATTTCTGTATACATACATATGTAATACTTTAAACTAACTATATACTTATACAAATGTATTAATTAATATATTTATTTTTTATATTTATTTTTTATGTAATTGTTTTTATATATGACATATTTATTTTGTGGTGTTCCTTTATTTCGTATTAACTCACACAAATTGCAATGACAAAATTAACAACTATAAAATATAAGATTTTCTTAATTCTTTGCTTCTTAATTACTTTTTGATTATTTTCATTTATTTACTTACTGAATTCTGCTAGGCGTTTTTATTTATGAGAGGAAGAGAGAATATTCAAAACACATCGATATATTGTTTTTATTTTTATTGTTGATTTGTTTTTTTTTTTTTTTTTTGTCAAATAAAGGAAAATGTTTAGAGTTAAGAAGGAAATAAATATATTTATTTTAGTTTTGGGGAAAAAAAAAGAAAATAAATAAAATAAAATTATAATAAAATATATAGAATTAAATATAATTTAGGTAAATATTTCTAAGAGTATAGGGTTAATATATGACGCAAGCGGCATTCAACTCATTTAAGTGTTCAGTCATTGTAATCAATAAAATAAACAGTTAAACAATGTTTGAGTTTGCCGCATGGGTGCCTGCATTAGCCCTTGACTATAAAGTAGATATACAATTCAATAGTTTGGTTGTTGGAAATGTCTTGAGAAAAATCTATAAGAGTTATTTTTTGATGGTTGTTGGTTGTGTTAGTATTTTGTAAAAGCCTTGTTCTTGGAATAGAATTTCAATATGTCATAAAATATTTTTTTGTGATCGTAATTCTATAGACATTAAACTAAAGTGTAAAAGGCAGACTTGATTAAAAATTTGAACAAACTGAAAGAAGTTATTACTCAAACTAAAAGCAATTAATCAACTATGAATCTTTTTATAGTTTTATCTTTAATGATTAAATATACTTGCGAAAAAATTAAAAAAATTAGAAATTTTTTTTTGTTTTTTAAACTTCTACTTGTAAAGGGTCCGCCAAATAACTTTTTTTTTTTTAAACAGGGCGCAAAACATAGAGTGTAGCTTCGGCTGTGTGGCACGTAGAGCCATGCTGTTGAAACCAAAAAAAATTCGTTCAACATGGCCCGATAACGATCGCCATTGACTGTAACGACCACTCCTTGCTCATTTTCGAAAAGTGGCCCAATTATGCCTCTGGCACAAATTCCGCACCAAACAGTGACTCGTTTTGGGTGTATCGGCTTTTCAATGTATGCGTGCGGGTTTTCTGTGCCCCAAGTGCGAAAATTTTGCTTGTTTACATACCAGCATCTTCTGTAAATCGATCGCAGGCCCACTTTCCCAGCGTTGTTTAAGCGTATACACAACCATATTCGTTCAGCGGAAGGATAATACTAATTATCTGTCAAATCAGATATGAGCTAAGTGTTAACATTCACGAAATAAGCACTAATGGAAGAACAAACATTAGAGGACGGACCCTTTATTTAATCGGCGTTATTCCTTAAGGCTGTAATACACGGCATGTTTTTTACATCTGACTTTAAAATTTGTGAGACATAAGTAAATCTAGGTGTCTGTCAAAATTGTACTTTTACAGTTAACCGTTGCTTACTGCTTTGCAGCAGCAGAGATTTCTGCCAACGTCTGATATCACATGTTTTGACAGAAGAAAATAGAGCGTGCTCTAATTGAAATGTTTTTTACAGAATTAATGTTTTAAAGGTAACACACGACATGTTCGTATTCATCAGTGTGGAATTTATTAAGTCAGATGTAAAAAACATGCCGTGTATTATAGACACTGATGTCTCAATAATGTTTATCATGTTAGTTACATGAGTTTTTGTATAAAAGTTCCATAAGTAGCTGAAGCAGAAATATTTTTTTTTAAATGTACCGCATGTGATTGCATCACACGTACATACGTATTTGGAGTGTAGGCATGAACGAGAACTATGACTTACTATGAGACTAAGGATAACAAATTATTGAAAAATTACATTATTGCTTTCGAAATATTTTTTATAAAGATCAAAACACTTTTGCATACGTGTGAACCAATTTTCGAAGCAATTTTTCCATTTTAATTGAAGCACCTTCAAAACATGCATTTTGCTTGAAGATTATGTGCAAATCATTTTCAAACAACAGAAAGCACGATTTTCGGATATTCAAGGAATCAAAAGTCCATATATTACCAGACATTAAGATTTTAGCAGATAGTGGATATAGGGGTCTTGAAAAATTCATTGAAATGTTGAATTGCCGCACAGGAAAATAAAAAAGAATCCATTGATCAGAGAACAAAAGAAGGGATATCAAGAACTTATTTGTAAGAGAGTGTTAGTAGAAAACGTGAATGGATTATTGAAAAGATTCAAAATTATCTCAGATCGATATCGGAATCGACGAAAAGGTTTTGGCTTAAGATTTAATTTGACGGCTGGAATTTACAATTTGGAGCTTCTTTTATGAGTTTCGAAAGAGGTCTATTATCTATTTGACCTTTTCGATTACCAAGTAAAAAGCAATTAACTCCATTTTTCAGACCCATGATTACCTGTTACGATGTCATATACATACATGTTTTGAAACACCGCGATGTTATCTCTTTAATATTTTTTTGAAATATATTGACACGAACTTTTTTTGAGCAATTGTCAAATGCAAACAAAAATTTATGCAGTACTAAATTAATGCTGGTGCCACTAATATTTAAAAATGCCTGAATCTTGCGATAAGTTATATGACGATCTTTCAGCATTATTTAACCTGCCGCATCAAAATTTTAAATATTTCATTAAAACTTGTGAGTTAAAAAGATGATATTTACATCTAACACTCAACATTCGGAGCAAAGTGTTCCACTTGGCTGGTGTCAGGATAAAACTCACTTTTTTAACTTATTCTTTGGTAGCACAAATAGAAAAATTGAATCTCTTTGTATAAAAGAATTTAAAATAAATAAACTCGAGCCAGAAATAAATACAAAATATTGTCTTTAAAAAATAAAATGACGAATAAAAAGTTAATTTATTTTAAAAAATATTAAAAAAAATATTTTCTTGTGACAATGTTAAAATTTGTCTTAATGTTTTTGCAGTGGGAGACAAAATTTTACGTAATTTATTTTTTTTGATTGCAATTTCAATTTAAAATTAATTCAATTAATATAAATTAATTTAAATATTAGTATATAACTATTGTATTCAAAAGGTGTCCTCAATTCAAATGTTCTAAAATAATAACGTAAAAAAATATGACTGTTATGACTGTTGTGAACGACAACCTTTATAACTAAGTGTGATATATCAAATTTAAATACAAATATATGTGTTTCTTTTGTAGATGTTATATTAAAGTTAATTAAGTTTTAAATGGTTTTACGTTAAAAAGACTGAAATCCGTCTCCGATCTTGGAATCCTATTAGATGCTAAACTAAATTTTGTTCAGCATAATTCTTTAACTGTTAATAAAGCACGTGCTGTCCTTGGATTCATAAAACGTTGGGCGAAAGAGTTTACAGATCCATATATAAAAATATATATTTCTCTTGTCAGGCCTTTTCTTGAGTGTGGTTCAATAATTTGGGATCCAACTTACAATGTTTATATTAATAGCATTGAATCTGTGCAAAAACAGTTCCTGCTATTTTGTCTTCGTGGCTTACAGTGGAATTCGTTAAGCCTGCCGCCTTATACTAGTAGACTTGCACTAGTGAAGCTGCCAACTTTAAAAAGTCGTAGAACAATGTTAAACGTTACATTTGTTCTAAATTTGATTAAAGGATGTATATGCTCAGATTTCCTATTAGCGAATATCTTTTTTAATGTACCATGTCGTTCTACACGTCGTTTTTGTCCGCTATCAGTCAAAGTTTTCAGAACGAATTATGCCAACTTCGATCCGTTTTTGAGGATTTGTACCGAGTTCAATAAACTTTATCAACATATTGATTTTTCCTTAAATGTTAATATTGTAAAATGTAAAATTATTTTGTTTTTGAATAAATAATATTAAACATTTTGTATGTACTGCTTTTTAGTCTGTAAGGATCTAGAATCCATAGACTTAAATAAATAAATAAATAGATAAATAAATCGCTAAAGTTTTGATAACAAATCATTTTAACGGATATCGGTAGGGCGGCTTACAAATATTACAGACAACTCGGCTTAACAGATTCTTAGCCGATTGCGGAAGATATCTGAACAGTTATAACAGTACAATAAACATACCATCCGCAGCAGTATTATATTAGGAAAATTTTTTCTTGGAAGGCAAAAACAATTTTGTTAAACTATTGTGAAATTCTAGAACATTATGACATGTTTGGACATCTTTTGAATACATTCAATATGGTTTTTTTTAGTTTAATATAGTATTATTATTATTACTTTATTATTATTATTATTATTATTATTATTTATATAAATAATATTATTATCATACAATTTTTACTTTATTTATAATGCTATTTCCAGAACAAGTCTTTTTTTTAATGTAATTCAATTTATGATATTTTATGTGTGTTTGTGTATAATGTATACTACAAGAGCAAGATCACGTCATTTACTTTCAACAATAAAAGCAGTGTTTTAAGCAATATCTACTTCTAAAGCACCTTCATATCGATATGTTTTTAATTTGTCTTATTGTATGCAAAAACATTTAAAAAGCTCTCAATGTTTAATGTTTTCAATTTCATT
This sequence comes from Phyto melanocephala, assembly GCA_941918925.1. NCBI lineage: Eukaryota > Metazoa > Arthropoda > Insecta > Diptera > Rhinophoridae > Phyto > Phyto melanocephala. The sequence continues at coordinate 114,971,146 of OW799234.1, forward strand.
TAAGTTCAATAATTAAAAACATTTAAACTAGCAGTTGCAGCGAACACAGTAAGTATGAAATGGCAACAAGTAAGTAAAATGATTTCAAATACATATTTATGTTCTAAAGAAAGTTTCTGGTTGATTGTCAAATAAACTAAAAAAAAAAACACACACACAAAATGTACCTAAAGCAAATAAAGTAATTAAGCAACAAACAATTAAACAACATAATGTTTAAAAGTATTAAGTTTATACACATCTTTGCTTTTGACACTCTCTCCAACAAAAAAGAACATTGCAACAAAATGCTTAAAGCAACTACTGATAGTTCCCCAACTTCCAGTAACTTTTTCTCAGAAAAAACTTTTTAAGCTGCATTAAAGTTAAAAAAAAAAAAAAGTTTTCACATTTATAGCGACATACATAAATATTTACAATTGTTTTTTAATTGAACGAGAGCAATGCTTATGTAAAAAATAAATGTTTTCTTACTATAATCAAATTATAAATAATGTTTTAACACTGAGAAAATTAAATAAAATTATTAGTTCTTTTTCCTGTTAGTCTCTTGACTTTATTATGACAAAAAAAAAAATTATAACTCTTAATTTATTGTCACTATTAAATAACAGAAAAAAAAAAACACAAATATATGCGGACACCGTTTTAATTTTTTTTGTCATCAAGATGATTCACAAGGACAAACAAGCAAAACTGTAAGTAGATTGAGATTAAGGCAACTTTTAAGTGTCTACTGTGTGATGAGAGCACTTGCTTAAATAAACTGCTAGTTTTGCTGCACTTGTGTAATAAGTAACTTTTTTTTACACTTTTAATGCAGAAGTTTTCTTTACTCTCGACAAGTATTTTTTAATGCAATTAAGGTTGCTTTTTATTGTGAAAACCGTAAACTTACACAAGTAGGAATGCTATAGTCGTCAGTGTCGAATTTCAGATACCCGTTAGCAGTTACAGAGTATTAAAACATTTTGCTTTTTTATTTCTTTTTATTAATTTATTCAAGTTAATGGGTTTAAGAGCTTTATATACTTTTAAGCAGTTCATATAAGTTACATAACTTTAGCTACTTAGGAATAAAATTATTTTAGATTTCACCATTAAGGAAAAATCAATATGTATATTGATAAAGTTAATTGAACTCAGTATAAATTGTAAGAAGGTATCAGATTTGGCATAATTAGTTTTGAAAATTTTTAACAGACAATGGATAAAAAAAATGTAGAATGAGATGGTATATTGAACAAAAATATTATAGCAATTAAGAAATCAGAGCATACATTTTTAAAATAAAGAACAATTGTGATACTAAGCATCGTTCTTCGACTTTTTAACGTTGGTAGCTTTATAAGAGCAATTCTATTAGTATAAGAGGGCAGGTTACAGGGTTTTACTGGAGACCTCGAAGATAAAAGAATAGAAAATGTTTTTGCACCGACTTAGTGTTGTTGCAAGCATTGTACGTTGAATCTAAAGTTATTGAACCATACTCTAGAATAAGCTTGACCAGAGAAGTATACAATTGTTTTTATATATGGGATAATTTATCATGATTACTGTGAATTGCTTAATTTGTTCTTTAACAATACTTTGGCTTTAGCGGCTTTTTGCCGAAAAATATCAACGAAAAGTTACTGAGGTGGTCTGGTGATTCCTTGGTTGTGTGTTTTACGAGTCAGTTAAAAGTATCCCGACTTACCTAAAGTGAACGTCAAGAAATCATGATCCATATCCCAATCCACACCTTTTGTATTTTTTTAAATTTATTATAATAAAATTGTTATTAATGTAAGTAATAATAACGAAAAGGTTTGTGTTTTTACTTGAATTAAGTTGAGCAGGTACTGCACACTGTGCAATTTTTGTCTAGTACTTATCTAGCACGTCATTTTTAATTACAAATCGTAAACCCGTTTAATTAATTTTTTAAAGCATTAATTTGCATGGTGTATAAAATAAACATTAGTATTGTTGACTCTTAAACCGTTAATTGTAGCTGGGTTTTTTCTGAAGACCTTAAACTTTACATGTCTCTAGAGGAAATATTCCAAAGGTGTGATATCATGCAATCTCAGTGGACAATTTACCGAAACAAAATGTAAAATTAAGTAGTCACCAAAATGATGTCTCAAAAAAATTATTGTTTCACGCACGATTTGCTATGGTGTTCGCGCACGCTCTTGACTAGGCAAACCGTAAGTTCATCGAATTGGACTTAAAACATTTTTTGTAGATCGCTTAACAAATTGGACACGCGGTTGTAATATGAGTCTTTCAATTGTAATTTGCTAAACGATACAGAACGAAAATGCAAAGCAATTTGATGTGAGTCATGCGGGGTCTGTTAAAAGGAAGCCTATTGAAAATCAATCCTCACGAGATATGGGTTAGCAAACTCGTTTGCCCAGCATTTTATAAACTAAGTACTGAACGTGCCTTGTTTACAGTAACAGAGACATGTAATAAAATTTCAATGACATCTTAAAACTTAAATAAAGTTAAAATGACATCTACGAAAAAATCACATGTACCTTCAGTTTTAAAGATTTAGCTTCATTTGGCTAAGATTATATTAAGAACTAAAAGCATCTAAGTCTCCTTAAAGGAGGATGTGATCGATCTGCTTAATGATTAAAGCTTAAGAATATTTTTACTTTGTCAGCATATCAAGAACTTAATCGTATTTCTCAGGTCATTAATTTAGAGCGAAACTGAGATAAAATAGACCAAGATGGCTTCCAGAAATGCACCTGCTGTTGTTAGAATTAACGTTTTTCAAACTAAAATTTTCTGTTCGTCAAGAACGAGTAAATTCATTTAAGACAGTTCTCCTTTAATCCAATCAGATCAAGTTTTTTTTATCACAAGTTTGTAATTAACCTTATTAAAAGTTTTCCTAAAGTTGGTGTAAATTTCATCAGTTTGCTTTTGTTCAATAAAACCACGATTCACTAGTATGTTGCTTATAAAGTCCCAATGAAAGAATGGTCTTTTGGACGAAGCATCTTTGTATGGAAGAAATGTTTCACTTACAAACTAGCTTAAGTCAGGCATAAATATTGTATGTTGGCTTTCCGCTTTGAGGCATTACTTTTTTCTTCTTTTTTGCACAAAATATGCGTCTTTTACAGTCTTTTGCAGGCTTACGCATAGAGTGTTTCTAATTTTCTTTCTTTCAAACCTGCTTCGCAGTTTAAAAACAATAAATTTATATGTAATGGAAAAATTTGTAAAATTTTTCACTAATCTAGTGCTTCTTACTGGGATGTGTATTTTTTTCACTAATATTGCTTAAACTGAAACATAGGTGTTGTTGTAATATGTTTTCTTAAATTTAAATCATGATGTTTGCTTGTATTTCTGCTGTTTTTTTTAATAGATTTTGTTGATCGGTTTTTGAATATATTAGACAACTTTTTTGCGTAAAACATGGTAGAAAAGGAGTTAGAAATTATCCGGGGTTTGCATAAATTTAGGTAAAAACAGAAGCGGAAGTGGTGAAATATTAGCCGATAATATGACACTTAGGCTAAGATTTATCAGCAACACCTAACATGAAGGCGGATGGACTGACGAGATATGACTATAAAACCATGTTTGTTTGTAAACTCACTTGTTAAATTAACCAGACAACCATATAATCTGATTAACGCGATTTTCCAAAAATTCCCGAAAAAATAATTGTCGATATAAAAAGAGTAAAAACGTTTCTGATTATTCAATTTATGAAAACAATTTTTATTTAAAATTTATTTTTGTGAGTAGATGGTGTTTTCTAAATCTTAAAAGAACGATTCTTTTGTTATTAAAAATAAAACCTATATTAACTTTAAAAAATTGAAAAAAAAACTTGATTTTCTCACAAAACTAAATTTGAAACTAAACACTGATTTACTTATAAACATTAAATGTAAACAAAAATATTCAAAATAATTAAATTAAAACTGTTAAATTTAGTTATTAATTGTATGTAAATTCATTGAAAAATTTGTTCCAATATAATTAAAAAAATTTTTTAAATTTATTTCCCACATTTCTAAAGTGTCCAAGAACTTTGTTTTATTCTTTTGCGAACATGCCAATTTTTCCAAAGAATTATTATGTGCAATATTTATTAATGAAAAATAGTAGTATTGCAATTTGTATACTCAAATCATTTACAAAATATTTTACAAATCTATTTGAAATTTATTCATCTTCTAATGGGAATATTATCTTGACATAGGAAAACAAGAAAGAAAAAAACAATAATATTCTAAGCATATATGTACAAACATCAATATGTATGTACATACATCATACATCAATATGTATGTATGTACGTAGGTACTTTTGGAAAATACATAAAAGACATTTTAGTTAAACGAAGCCTAAAAAATGTAACAAATACAAATTGGAATAAAATAATAAACAAAAATATATCCAAAAAAAAAAAAGAAAAATAAAGCAGGGTGTAATATTCTACCAATAACAATTGGGTTGGTATATGCTGCACAATGGGCAAATTTCCAATATAAACACTTTAAATAATAGTTTACTTACTAGATCTTGATTCATGTTTATTTATATTTTATGTAAATTTAAACTAAAAAAATTGACTGATGACATTTAATTTGAAACGAAAATTATAATTGCAATGTCATAAATTTTTTGTTCCTTAATGTGCTTGTTATTTGTTCAAGTATTTTTTAATTTTGCCAAAGAAGAGACATAAATTACTTTTTTGCAGGGAAATTTATTGTGTGTTCGGAAAAGTGTAGTTGCAGGGTGAGAACATGTTTAAATAAATATGTATGCCATACATATATGCAAATATTTTGTATTTAATAATGACATGTTTTTCCTTTAAATAAGAAAAAGTAATTTTAAAAAATTTAAAAGTTTTTAAACTTAAACCTTTTGTGTTTATTATAATATTTATTTTGTACAAAATTTAATTAATCATTTCAAAAGCAATTTTTTTAATCGGTAATAAATTTCGCTTTAATGAAATTTATTTTTTATAAACTTACAAAAAATTTGAAGAGTTTTTATTATTAATATTTTTTTTAATGTAATGTAATGGTAATGATACTGAAAGTTGTGACAAGGTTTATGTAGGAACAACAAAGAATAAATTAAAGACTAGAATCGCTGGACATAGATCTGATCAGAAATACAGGAACACTACACTGACACAAAAAACAACATTATCATTACATTGCGCTAGTTCTAATCATTGTCCAGACTTTAATAAAACATTAATTTTGAACAAAGAAAACAATTACAGACGCAGAAATATGTTAGAAATGTTACAAATTATTAAAGTACCACCTACACAGAGAATTAATTATAAGACTGATACTGCAAATGTTGCCCGAAATTATAGATTATTAGTTAATAAGATCTGAAAACGGTAGTCTAATAGTATTAGTTATTTTTGTAAATTTTTACTTTAAATATGTGAATAAATTATTTTTGTTTTTTTGTTTGTATTTTTCAAAAATTGTTTATATTAAAAAAATATTTTCCCGCCTTTTTACAAAATATTTTTTCAATTTGAAATTGTTTTGAATTTGTTTTTTGTTTTTATAAAATTTGTATACATATTACCCTGAGGAAGCTACCCATTGTTTGGTAGCGAAATATTGGTGAATAATAAATAATTTTTTTATAAAAAACCAAAATAAGTTGATCTCAAGCTTGAAAAAATCATATATAATTATTATTTTTTTTTTAATAATTTAAAAAAATTTGATAAATATTTATTTTAGGACATTTTCTGACAGAAACGTATTTCATAAAGAATTTTGAATAAATTATTTTTTATGGAAAATGTTTAATAAACATAATTTTATTTAGAAAAATTTTGATGTGTTTTAGTGTTAAATTATTTTAATATTTCAGAGCTCTTAAGGGTTAAAGACAATAAAATTTTCAAATCTCAGCATAATAATAAATGTACGTTCACTTAGATATGTGTGTGTATCAGAGAATGGCATTATTTAAGTGGACAAAAATTTCTTGTAGTAATACAATTACAATCATAATTTTTTCCAAACAGTGTAAGTATTCAAATAAATATACGCCAAGCAATAAAAAAAAATTGAACTACTGTTTTGTGAATAACATTCATCATGAATAGTGCTAGGGAAGGGAATGAACATAAATTGAACCAGATTATCATGGGTTAAATATTAGAATTGATATTTTTTTCGAAGGTTTTTTGCTGGATTGTGTTTAATCTTTAATATAGTTCAGTAAATTATTTTTGTTTTCATGTTTTCTCAAAAAGCTGAAAATTCAACGGAATAAAAAAGAACTACTAGGCAAGTTAGGTAGTCATTGAAGTGGTTTGATTAACGTCAGGGTTGCAAAATGAGAACATCAAAATTGTACCAAGGAGCTCATAAAATTGTACTTTTTCGACCCCAATTGTACCAAAAAAATTTATTTAAAATTTTTTTTTTATTTTAAATAAAAGCCAGAAAAAAACATAAACATAACATACAATTGCACATAAAAATTCATTTTTGTAATATTTGAATTAACATTTGTACTTAAAAATTAATTTATACTTTTAAAGTATATCTTTAAAAAAAGAAATTGCACTAAGATATTTGTATACATATATGTATATGTAAGTACATATTTAAACATAAAATAAATTACATAAAAAGTCTCCCGATATATTCATGAGATCAAATTGGTTTTGATAACAAATTATTTGGTATTTTGAAACTAAAACAACAAGAATTTGATGATCTTAACAAATCTTTTGTCTGTATCAGACCGGAAACTGTAGGCACATGAAGCCTATTTCGTTCTTTCGTTTTAATAATATTTTGGAAGGAAAAAATCGTCTGCGAATGTGGAACTGATAATATCCCACCTACAACTCTTGAAAGTTCCGGAAACATTAATTCATTCAATTGGTTTTTCATTTCAGAAACTTTAGCGTAAAAGTTGCATATACTCTCATTTTTAAAATTTTTTAATACTTCTATATCCGCCAAGGATCTAAACTGTGTATTAATTGAGTCAAAATTTTTGTATTCGTTTGGAAAAAATTTTATTAGAAGTGGCACTATGCTATTCGTAAACATAAACTGAGAATGTTAGTAAATTGTACCAAATAGTTAATTGGTGTACCATTGTACTTTTGAGATTTAAATTGTACCACAAAAAGTACAATTGTACCAACTTTTGCAACCCTGATTAACGTTAGCACTGGTAGAAAGTGCCCTAATCTGGCGGTGGGCTTACCTTTGGCTTGAGCTTCTGTCTCCTAACAACTACCCTGGTATGTTATGCTATGTAACTAAATCATGTTCACAGGTTACAATTCAACCCTACATGTATAGGAATGATGCTAAAGAAATCGAGACCATCTAAATAAACTCTTATAATATTTTTTCCTATGAGGCATTGACGTATATTTAATTCAAGAATGATTATGTGGTCCAAAGGAATCCAAGCAGGTTATTACGTGTCTACTTCCATTGACAGGCAACACCACCTCAAGCCGCATAGGGTTGCTCAATGTTAGAAGGACCGCCAACTCTGTAAACAACAGTTATTAAGCTACCATTCTCTATTTTTTGTTCTTAAGCATCAAACATTAAACTACTACCAAATCTTATTTTCCACTTATAAATAAACCCCTACGAACAGATCTACGACAGCAATAACTAGTATAGAACAAGTTCCAGGTGCTTAATGAATCCCATGTAACCAGATAAGTTTCTGGTTGGTCTCTAGCAAATTCTACGATCAGTTTTTTTCTGATGGGAAAATAGAGAGACGTGATTAATATAAGCACAGGTATCGAGTGCCATAATCTGATGGTGGTCCTAACGCTGGATTGAGTTTTGTAGGATATAGGATTTATCAGTGACAAAATCAAATTTTCGATCTAAAAGAAGTTGTATATTTTACCAAATAGATAATTCCGTTGAAAAGCAACAAGAATCCAATATATGTCTGGTTGTCCAAAGGCCCGCCATGTCCCCGAGTATCAGTCATTTAATCATCATTCCCTTTTTTGTTGAGATGCAAACAGTACCCTGAAACATTAGTGGTTTGCGATGTCCGACCAAAAGCTAGTATCAGCCAAAAAACAATCTTTGAATCTGTTATCCTGCTTGGGAGCAACCACAACTACGTGCTCTCCAAATAGACCTCACCCATAACCAGTCTGGAACAAGTTCAATAATGATTCCTACGTTTACAGATAAGTCTCCGGTCATCCTTTAATAAATACCCTAAAAGACCCTTTGCCTTCCAAATATCACTTTAAGAAGCCAGAGATGTTAGTATCACTCTAATACTCTACTCTCTACTATATACGGAATATTCACCAAGGTCGAACAATAGTCTAGGAGATCCTGTCCCGGGAGGGGGAGTCCAGAAACGATGTAAATAAGCTGCTTGCCCGCAACTACTTATTTCGTTGATTTGGGTGCTTTTGTCAATTTTGTAAAATGCCGTTCTCTGGAGGGTATTCTATTTTTTCTAACAATAAGTAAATATTGCATATTTTTATGGATGTATGTACGTATGAATATATATATTTTTATGCATCCACATTCAATAGATATTTTAAGATATCATTACACTTAAGGCAAAATCTCTTACGGGGGTTGTTTAAGTAGTTAAAGTCCTTGACATTTTTCATTTCTATTATTATTTTTTTTTCTCTTCTGCTACATATAACAAAAAATTAGTATATTTTTTTTACTTTAAGTAGAGCCATAGGAGCTCGTTATAGATTTCCTTATTCGTTCACATTATACAAATACAAAAATATTTCTGTGTATATTCATATGTATACTTATATGAATATAAGTACAATATAGCAATGTTTTTTTTGTATTTGTTTTTTTTTGTATTTTTGAATTTCATATTTAAAGTAACAAATTTATAAATTCAAACTATGCGATTACTGCTGCTGGCTATACTGCAGAGAATAAAGAAGTGAAAGAATTTATTGTTGAAACAATTGGGGATAACAGTTTGGCTGTCTGTCTGCCTGTCAATGGGATTATTTGCGTTTCCTTTATCTAGTCTAAAATCTATACAAATATGTTCGTTAATATAATAAAAATTCTTTATAAATTTTATATTTTTCATATCACATTAGGGAGTAAATTTATTCAAAAGGTCAGATTTTTTTTTTTAATAAAGTTGGCAAAAAATATTAAGTTGGCTAATGAAAAAATTTTAAGAAACGCAATAATAAATATGTTAGTAATAGAGTAGAGACTAGAGCAGAACTAAACACTTGTGTTAAATTTATATAGTAAAATCAAATATTTAAATAAGAAACGTGATTGTTGAAAACATATTTAACTTGAAAGAATCGTAACGAGGGAAGATGTGAAATTTAAAAATTTAGAAAAAATTTAAATTAAGGAGAATTTTCTTAAGAAAGAATGCAATAGCAAAGTTATTTATAAAAAATATACTATATTTAATAATTCTTAAAATATTTTTTAAATTAATAGAGGATTTGTTGAAATGTATACGAGTGCGTACACACTATTATACACGTACTCATAAAAATTTTATTATTTTTTACTATTTATTTTATTTTTTATACCCGCCACCGAAAAAATGGTGGAGGCATATTAATTTTGTCATTCCGCTTGTAACAAATCGAAATATTAATTTTAGATCACATAAAGTATATATTTTCTGAATCGTGGTTTATTTTTACGGCTATGTCTGTCCGTCTGTCCTCCTGTCTGTCTGTTGAAAGCACGATAGAGGTCGGACCGAAAAAGCTAGGGGGCTCAAATTTTGCCAGAATCTTTCTTATAGACAAGGTATTGAAAATGGGCTAAATCGGAATATTAGGAAGAGAGCTCTTGCTTGTAATGCAAGAGTAGGTCGAAAAAACCGTGTCCATCCAACATCAATAAAATGCCATTGTGTCCAAACGCATTAACTTTGAGTCATAAAATTTTGGATATAAATTAAAAAAAATATTCTCCGAAAATTGCTTAAATCAATGAGTTAGAAAAGGAGTTATAGATCAAAATGTACGACAATTTATACCGCACAGTGTATTTTTCGGTACATTCAAAATTTGAAACGTAATAAAACTTGCAAAATTAGATGTATAATTCTGAAATTTTGCAACCATTGCTTTTTGGTCAAAGGCTTTGTACTAATAGGAAACAAATGTGACACGTTCACTTTTACGCTCACCTCTCATATAACGCTATATCTCAAATTCATATAATTTTCGTTAAAAATATAGATTTTGGAAGAATAAAGGACTGTATATTGAAATATCTGAGTGAAGTTTATTGGCAGCCCACTCTTCACGTAATCTAATGTAAATGAAACTTAATAGCTCATAAAACATATAAAATAAGATGTATGATGGTAAAATTTCGTACATAAAGCTTTCGTGCCAATGTTATTGTTATGCCGGAAAATAAGGCGACACGTTCACTTTTACGCTTACCTCCCATATAACACTTTATCTTAATTTCATATAATTTCTCCATGGACAATACTTTTGGTAGAATAAAGGACTATATTGATATTTATGTTGAATTTATTAGTAAAAACCATTGACACGCTTACCTTAATGCCTACTTTTCATATAATCTACTGTCAGTAAAATTTAAATGGTCATAAAACCGATAGAATTGGAGGTATGATGATGAAGTTTCGCACATATAGCTTTCTAGTCAATGTTATTGTTATGCCAGAAAATGAAGGTGATACGTACAGTTATACAAAAAAAGTGATACATATTTTAGTATTAAAAAATTACTCCATAGCGATTACTGTTGATAACATAATAATGAATTTTCTGCTATAAAAGTGGGTCTCGAAAATTCGACACAGCCAAATATAGTGCTCTTACTTGTTAAATTAAAAATTTAGTATTCGGTTATAAAGCTTCAAAATAATGGTGAATTTAGTAATAATTATTTGTTTTAACAATTACTTTACCTTAAGGATAAACTATTTATTTTAATTTCCAATATTTATTTTTTCTTTTAACTAAAAAATAGCAAATTCAGTATGAACTGCATAATTGTATAGGTTTAAGAACCAAAACAATTTTTTGGGACAAAATCCATGAGCTTATTTTTTCAAAGCACTGCACTTTAAAATTCTCCCAGCAATACATCTGCATAACATTTTTGGGCATCTATGATTTAATAAAATATTTATTGTTTTAGACACAAAGGGTAATTTTGTCTAGTATTTAACGAAATAAGAATTTCAGAAAAACTTTAGTATGAAATGATTTTACTAAAATATGTTTATATTTATATGTATTTAGAGCAACGAAAGACCCTTAAGATGTTAGCAAAAATCTATAACTTCCAATAAAATTTTTACAAAGTAAGCTATGTTGTTTTGTCTTCCGAATAATTTTCGATTAGTTTCTTATATGTGTGCCATAAAACTATTGTGTAAAATATATATTATGTTCTGCGCAGCCGATTATAAATTTCTTACAATTTTCGAACATATGCTTCAAATATAATTATGATTTTGCAAAAAAAAAATTTATATTCTTTTTCCTCCTTTTATGCGTCAATATTAAAAACAGAAAACGAAAGCTTGTCATTCATTATTTTGAAAATTGGCATATAAAAGCATATTCAACTACACTCCTATATGTACAACGTGCAACCTAAATATTATCTTTAAAATGATTCCTCTTCATTTATTTCTTTCATACTTGATATGTAGTTTTTTGATTTGTGGCAGAAACTCATTTTTTTTAAACATTTTCTTAATGCATTTATAAAAACAAAAACAACAAACTTATTTCTTAAGAAATTGCCATGTACATACATACACATATGCATGCATATGTATTCATATGTGTTTAAATATATATTTATATAGATTTTTCATTTAAATTTGAATGCATTTATAAAGTTTGAAAGCAAACATTTGTATAAATTCATAAAGAAATGAGTGGAATGCTCATGCATATAACAAATATACATACACATGTATGACCATATACAAGTATGTGTTTAAATTGGATGTACAAACAAATTTCAAATTTCTGTGCAACTGTTTAGATAGAAAAATAGTTGCAAGCTTAACATTGAATGTATGGCTGTTAGTTAATTCCTTGAATGGTTTGGTGTTGCTTGTTTGGTTGAATATTTTTTAAACGGAGGCTGTAAAAAATTTGCAGGCATTTATGTGCCTGCTGCATTTTTGAGTATTTAAATGTAAATCTGAATGATTTAAGTTGAAAATGTGATAAAGTGTACAAGTTAAATTTGTTCCTTCCTTTAGACTTTGTTATCATTAGTTTTTTCCTTCTTTTTGTATATGTATTTTATAGTTCGGTTGGAATAAATTGAAATTGTAATACGCGAGTTGCCTGCCATATTTTGGGATTAGAGAAAACAAATAAGAAATTTTCAATTTTTTTTTGTTTTTTTTTTGTTTGAATATATTCTTTATGAAGATCAATAAACTTTTGTATACGGGTGAACCAATTTTCAAAGTACCTTTTTTATTTCAGATTGAGGTTGTTGAAAAACATGAATTCTTAATGCAGTAAAAACAACATTTGTACGGTTTCGCTAATCATGACCTTATAGTCAGCATAAGAGATCATATGTGTAGATCCACGATTTGTTACCTATTGCAATGTCATTTAAATGTTTTAAAGCTCGTATTTCTTGCGATTAATTGTCACGAGCCTCTTTTTTGACCGATTATCGAATTATGTAGGATCCGATGATTAGAAAATTTTTTTGACGCTTAATATTCATGTAATATTGAAATGTTTGCTGCTCCTTCTAATAGTTAAGGCTGCCATAATCTCACGCACAACATAATTGTTTTTTACATCAACAATCGATTTTGAAAAACCTTAACGAAACTCGTCGGTGAGTGAATTAAGGTCACGATTGAATTCAATAAACCATCGATAAACACAAGTCCCTGATTGCGCTCTTTTGATTAAGCAAAAATATCAAAATATTTAAACATACAGGCTAACATTTCTATTTTATTAGTGGGATAGGACCTAATGAAAATAAAGGCTATAATACACGGCATGTTTTTACATCTGACTTTAAAATTTGTGAGACATACATATGTAAATCTACATGTCTGTCAAAATGGTACTTTTACGCTGACTGCTTTGCAGCAGCAGAGATTTCTGCCAACGACTGATGTCACATGTTTTGACAGAAGAAAATAGAGCGAGCTTTAATTAAAATGCTGTCAGATGTCTCAACACATGTTCTTTTACAGAAGTAATGTTTTAAAGGTAACACACGACATGTTTGTATTAGCACTAGAGAATTTGACAAGTAAGGCGTAAAAAACATGCCGTGTATTAGTTCCTTAAAAAAAAAAAATTTTAAGTAACGTAAGCAGATCTCAAAAGTAAAAAAATAAAAAAAAATCTCAATAATATGGCATAATTTAAGACTTATCAATTTTGTTTATTTCTTTTCTCCAAAAAATACGTTAACTTTTTTTCAAGATTATTTCATGTAACCAAACTCCTTAATAAATTTGTAAAATATTTGGCAGGAAAAGTAAACAAGAATCTTGTAAAATTTATCATAATAAAAATTAATTTAAATTGTCTTTCGCTCAACATTTCCTTTTATTATGCAAAATTATAAAACTAAAAACTCAACTTGGTTATAATACTTGGGGAGAAACTCTTTTTCAACTACATACATTAAATATGGCAACATGAGGCATCAATCAATGTCAGTTTCTTGCATGGAAAAACAATGAACAGAATACTAAAGTTGCTACATAAAAGAACATTATGATGCCAAGTACTTGGAAAAAGTTGTAAAAAAATCGTTACATATCAATGCAGTGTAGTAAAACTAAAAATTAAATTGTTTGCAACAACAATGATTTTGAAGGAAAATTTTTTTAATATCTTCTATCTGTTACAATCTATAACATTATACGTTCTGCAAAAAAAAGTATTTACTGGAAAAAAACATAAAAAAGGGAGAAAACAAATTTCACTTCTGAAATATTGTACAGAGATGTGTATGTGTGTTCCGTTTTTGTGTCCCCATGCTTAATTTTGGTTGGTAAATTAGTTGTGTATATACACACATGGGTACATGTATACATGCACAATAACATTTACTGTAATGACTATAATAATTAATAATAATATTTTTTAATATTTTTTTGCATTTCTTTAGTATACGTTGACATAGAAATTGTTAGTGATTGTTTATTGATTTGTTTACTTAATATTACTGCCTGTTCAACGATGTCGAAAGAAAACACAAGCGAACTTTCATTCGTACAAATATATTGAAAACAACAACAAAAACTAAAAATTTGTTTTTGTTTTCAACGTATTTGTACGAATGAAAGTTCGCTAGTGTTTTCTTTCGACATCGTTGAACAGGCAGTTAATGTGGCTCGACTCGTACTACAAATAGGTTTAAAATGACTTTCTAGAGTCCACTTAAAATAGTCTTGGTAAACTTACTAAAAAGTCAAATCATGTATATCAGTGAAAGCCTTATTAAAAAAGGACAAAACGCTAATGACTCGAATAGACCAAGAGTTGCGAGTAGGATTTCAAACCGTCTCTCTGTCCACAATCAATTTAATATGAGACCCCTATGTAATATTTGGGGGGTTAATGGGAGTGTGTAGCGTATATGCATAATATGCATAGGTGTAGCTTCTCCACTTCGAATGGCTACCTTACCTACTGTTCCTTTGGGAACTTGGTGCCCCCGGTTTTTTGCTAACGAGGAAATGATGACCGAAAATCGGAGGAATAACGTAATCATCTGCACTGGGGAAGTCCCATGGCATAATGCCTGTCTGGAGGCTAAGTTGGCAGCCCTGACACCATACTCGGATGCGGTATCCTAATCAGTTGCTCGTTCTAAACAAACGATTAATGAAACCACACAAAATGTAAAATGGTCCTATGCTCCAAACTGGAACGACGGTAATAAATATAAATATATATATATGATGAACAACGGTGAACTAGATTATACCAGGGAAGGTGAATTATGAGTATGGGTAGACTATTGCAGAAATGTCCTAGATTGTATAAACTATAATGAAGCAACTCATTTGTGTCAGAACACTAGAAGCAATAACGTCGTTTAAATACCATAAGGCTGCAGAAACTGACAGCATCCCTCCGGAAGTGTGCAAAGGTAATAAATCCCTTTTCGGCAGGCATATCTCGTACTTACATCGAGACTTTAACTATATTTATCACTCATATGAAAAACAAAACAAGGCAAAGGAATGCCAGATAAAATTGTCAGACTATTAGAATGTTTGTATATGGACTCCAGATGCCACGTTCTGAATGAAAGCCAATTTAGTGAGTATATTAACATCAAAGCGGGTGTAATGCAGGAATTTTATTCACTTCATTATTTGACATCGTACTTGATGCTTTAATGAATTAATTGGTGATTTTCACTCATGGTATTACTATGGGCATGTAAGGTACACTTTCAGACCTTAAATAAATATGATTTCTGTCTACTATCGCTCAGTCAGCAAGCAGCAAATGTTTGATATAAAACGGTTAGATATTACCAGTAAACATACCTTCTTGCAAATGGGATAACAAATCAAAGATATACAAATCCTCTGATTTCTGGGTCATTGTTATATTCGGTGCAGCTACCAATGATATTTACAGTAGGCTAGCTATGTCTAGACAAAAATTTTAAATACCTTATAAATTTTAAACTTCATAAAATAGTGCATCATCTATAAAAATAAAAGTATTCAATTGCGAAGCTAAATCAGTTTGGCTTTATTACTCGGAAGCATGGAATTTATCTAAACAAGATCTTGAAAAGTATATTGGCCTCGTACTACAACAAAGGCAGAGTTATGGTTTATCGCTCAACAGTCACTAATTGACTATGAAATAAAAATACGTAAGTATAGATGCCTAAAACATACACTACGAAAGCCAACTGATTACATTAATAGGAAATTCCTCAAGCGGAAAGGAAAGGTCATGCTTAAAAAATATATAGAGGAGTCAAGTTCAAGCTAAAATATTAAAAGTCTGCCAATATCAACTTTGGTAAAGCCAAAGGAAAAATTTTAGACAGAAATAGATGGAGATCACATACAGGATCTCTATGTTACTGATAGGAATTACAAAGAGTTATATAAAGAATTTATAAAGGATTTTCCCTTGTATTCAAAATATATATGGTTTTTGTTTTAAACATAAATTCTTAGAAATTAAAAAAAAAAAAACAAATGTAAACATTTTTGTTTCATTAACTTAAGATCAAACATTTTTTTTGTATGAATAGAGAAGTAAGTAAAGGGTGAGTTTTTATGAATTAAGTTTTTCGGGCTGGCAGCACTGGTTGGTAATTGTGTCCAAACTACACATGTGAAAGTAAAACCTGTTCAATATATCCTGCCATTTTATCGTGGAGAAACTCATAAGCGAGCATCGACTAAAAATCTTTGAAATTTATTATCAAAATTCATGCTCCGTGAGAAATGTCCATTGCTTGTTACGAAATTTTTATGGTCGCCATAATCGACCTAGTGAATCAACAGTTCGTGCTATTATCAACAAATTTTGCACCAAATTTATTTTGGTTGACATTAAACTACCGACTGGCGTTCGTAGAGTGCGTACCAAAAAGAATATTGCAGCCGTAGCGACCAGTGTTAATAAGGATAGTGAAATGTCAGTTCGCCGCAGTTCTCAGGTGTTGGGCATGTGTTATTCAACCACGTGGAAAATTTTACGTGTCGATTTGCTTTTGAAAGCCTATAAATTCCAACTTTTATAAGAATTAAAGCCGAATGACTACCAAAACGTCGAGTTTTTGGTGAATGGGCCTTACAACAGCTCGATGGAAATCCACTGTTTTATCGAAAAATTGTGTGCAGCGATGAGGCTCATTTCTGGCTAAATGGATGGAAAAACAACAATTTGGTGTGGTTTATGGGCTGGTGGCATCATCGGTTCAGTTTTCTTCAAAGACGACCGTTGAAGAAACGTTACCGTCAACGGTGAACGATATCGAGCCATGATAAGCGATTTTTTTTGCCCCGATTAGCTGAGTTGGACTTGGTTGATATGTGGTTTCAACAAGACGGTGGCACATGCCACACAGCTTGTGAAATAATGGACACATTGAAGGATGAATTTAGTGAGCAGTTTATCTTTCGAAATGACCTTGTGAGTTGGCCACCAAGATCATGTGATTTGACGCCTCTTTAGTATTTTTTATGGGGTTATGTGAAGTCGTTGGTCTATGTGGACAAGCCAAACACGATTGAAGCCTTAGAGTATAACATAATACGTGTTATTCATGGAATACAGGCCAAAATGCTCAAAAAGTGGTGTACAATTGGACCTTACAAATGGACCATTTGAACCGGAGCCGTGAGCAGCGTTTACATGAAATTGTTTTTAAAAAGTTTATGGCAAAGACCAATTTGTCGATTCCAATAACAAATGTTTAATATATGATGCAAACTTGAGTGTTTTTTTAGATTAAAAAAAAACTACGCTTAAAAAATCACTGTTTATTGCACTTTGTATATAAAATGCATTAAAATTTAAGAAATTGTAAATGTATTTTCATGCTTACTATTCTCTTTCAGCTCTTTTGAAACCTGAATGAGCACATTACCAATCAAAATTAGCTTTTGAGAATTATATTTATATATTAATTATATGGACTTATGGTTTAAAAAAGATTTTGCCATAAATTTTTATGAATAAGTTAAAATGGAAGAAAAACATTTTCATTAATATTGAAAAAAACTCTTTCTTTAATTTTGTGTTAATTCTGTGAATAAGACTTTGTTTATGTTCGTTACTTATGGTAAAGTTAATAACTGATTTTACTAAATACTTTACACTAGGACTCTCCAGATTGCTGCACAAAAGTCATCGGTCAAATATGACTCTGACCAATTTTTTTTTTAGGCTCTACATATTTTATACGCATTCTAGTGTTGAAAACTCTTACAAAATTTCATTTCTTTAATTAGGTTTGCCACATTTTTTGTTCAATGAATTTCAGCCTTCAGTGTGTGCAAATTGGGGTCCAAGATTTCTTTTACCTACTCTCAAAGCAGGTGAAACGAAACTCTAGCTTCCCACTGGCAACTAACAATGTATGTTAAGCAATATTAAGCTTTTATGTTTACTGAATTTATTTTCTTACTTTTTTGCTTAATATGTTTGTGCATGATATGGCGTGCATTACTGCCTCACAAGTGTGCAATGGATAATGGCTTATGTAATCGAAATTTTTGAAGCTGGAGACTAAAACTTAACAAACTAACCAGTCTTGCAAAAGTTAAGTAAATTAGTTGAGTAAACTACGATGTAAAATTAATTAATAATAGCTTTTATAAATGTTGGTTTATTTTCTTAAAATAAACTGGAATTTTTTTTATTGCAAATAATAATCGCCACTCTTGTAATTCACGTTATAATAGTAAAATTTATACATACAAAAATTTTCAAACTTGATATTCACCTATAAATGTATGAGAACTACTACTGGCTGTAGTTTCCTTATATTTATACTGTGACTGTGATTGAGAATTTTTAAAACAACAAAAATTTTAGAAATTAATGGGTGGTATTTTTGGTTTTCAATGAAAAGTAAATATCAACCGAGAAGCAAATTACAGTAATTCATTTCTGCGGTATAAACATTCCGCAAACTAAATAGTTTAAGTATCCCTGTTTTTATTAAAGCCGACTTGATATTATTTCAGCTATTTTGCCAAAAAGAATTTGGAAAACGTGTCCACAGTTTTGCTAGTAAAATCTCTTAATTAACACAGCCCAGGTATTAAATGTAATTTTTAAAAATGTCATCAAAATCTCACGAAACCACAAGGGGGAAATAATAGTTTAATTTCTTGTAGAAGTTATTAACAAGTTTAGGCAACCACATCCGAGAATTATTTATTTTTTTTGCTGGGAATCTACTTTAACTGCACTAATTTGATATTATTTAGTACAAACATTTGTGTTTTTGTTACATTTTAAAAAGAAAATTTTATTAAAGTGTCAACAATTTTTTGTTAGCAGATTTCTGGGTGTTTCACTTTTTCAAGGCTCTTTGTGTTTTGATTAGCAAAGTATACAAATATGTTTACTAAGTAGTTTGTTTTTTTTTTATAATAAAAAAAGAAAAAAAAAATACGAGAGTGTTCAAAAAAACTTGCGGTTAAGCATAAGTGAACTGAAAATTTTAATAATCATAACGTTTATATATTTTTTAGAAGACAATAATCTAAAAAAATATCAATCCTCTTAAGTAAAGAAATATTTCATTAGCAGATAATGTCTGTTTATGGAGAGTAATAATTTCGCTATAAGTCATTTTCATTTTCATATTCAAGTATCTGATAATGAGACAATTTTGTTGTTGTTTTATATTAAGCATTAGTCTTGTTACCCTAACAAACTTTTGCACATTTTTTAATAAAGTAGAGATTTATATTTTCAATAAGCGGTAATTTTTCTTTAGTGCAACCTTGTTTAAAAGTACGAAAAATTGCAGTTTGAAAAATAACAAACACAAATGCAAGTTAATGTAACATTTACACACCCCCTCATTTACTCGAAGACACATGTCTGCGTTGGTACTCATTTGTAAGTTAAATGATGATACCGACGATTGTTGGATTCTATGTAAGGATCATGTTGTGCATGTACATGCAATCTATCTATGTTTATGTATGTGTGTATTTTCTTTATCTTTTTGAACTTTTCTTTGTTCGCTATAGCTTAAATAGTTCGTGTGGTTATGTGTGGTGTTATGTTGTTGTATATGATTTAAGAAAATAAGATGTGCAGGCTTTTGTTTAGTTTATCTATCTTTATAAATATGTAGAACACAAACAAGTATAAGCCTGGTGGGAAACGAATATAAAAAATATGAATAGTTTTTACCCAGACTTAGCAAGTATGTTCATTTAGACACTAGCAAGTATGTTCATTTAGAGTTTTCTATTTCATTCAATTATGTGAGTTAAATAGCAGATATTAACATCCATTACTAAACATTCCGCTCAAAGAGATTAAACGTCCGTTTTTTGCTTACTCTTCCATTATAACAAATAAAGAAATTTTATCTCTTCGTATAGAAGAACTAAAAATAAATTAACTCATGTCAGGTAAATATTGGCCTGTGTTCTGTATTCCGAATGAAATTAAATCACTCTGAATTGGCATTGTAGTGTTTTCGTTTATAACAGTAATTTCATAGCAACTCCGAGTGATTTAATTTCATTTGGAATGCGGAACACAGGCGATTGTCTTTTAACTTCCTTATCTTGAAATATGTTTTTGATTTTCGCCTATTTATGTTATCCTTTTTTCAGCTTGATTTCAAAATCACCTGAATTACAATATACGTTCGTTTAATGTAATTGTTGAATCAAATAGGATTCCTTAAATGTAAGTTTAAACGATTATTATTGACTAACCATATATTGAGGATGTATTTTTAATCTGAATGACATTATATTTTTTAATTCATGTCGACACTGAACCAACAAAAAAAAAAAAAAAACAAATGTACAATAAAAACTTATATCATAATGATGCTACACAAAGAGGTAGCGAAATATTGATTAAATAATATAAAATAGAACAAAAAATTGTTTATTATTTTGAAGACCTTAAGCTTAAGAAAACTATTAAATATTAAATTTAAATTAAATATTTTTGGATATAAATAATAATACCGAAAAACATTTTTTTATCTGTTCAGCATTTTTAAGATTGCCTTCGTATTAGAGCATGCTGTATACGAAAACCCCAAATTTATTTTATTTTAACTAAAGATTTAAATTTTAAGCAAATTTTTTTTTATATGAAATTATTTTTTTGTATTTATGTAATCATAGATTTTTTAAAGTGTCAGTAGTTCTAAAAAATGTCTTTGTATTATCGATACACCAAAAATTCGAAGCAAATTTAGTTATATATATTTAAACCGATAGTTTTAGTATCTCTTATGTATATTTAAGTATAAGTTGAAATAAAAATACATCTATGTCTTACCAAACGTTGTTTTGTGTTCCATACGTATACGTAATAAATAATTACAAATAGGTTGTATTTATTACGCATACGTAACGAGGTACGCATAATGTACCCAACAAAAAAATTTATTTATTTATTTATTTATTTATACATTTATTGCATCCATGCACAATAAGACAAGGTCTTATAATTATGGTGCAAGGTTCAATTAAAATACAATTTTTGATATCATAATTTATAATTTAAAACAAAAAATAATTGAAAATAATATAAATAACAGTTTTAAATATGCAGAAAAATTAAAATTAGAAAAACAATACAAAGATTTGTTAGTTATTTGATATAAATATTTTAATGTTAGAAGTGGTACAAATCAGTTTACATGTACATTACTTTAAAAATGCAAAAGCATTCACTCTAGATTAGTCCCTAAATGCGGAATAATTTTGTTGTTCTTAAGCTTTTTTAAGGAATTGTTGTCGGGTTATTTTACGTTTATAGTGGCAAACAGTGTTTTTTGTTTTTTGTTCACACTCGATAAAACACAAGACCGGTTGGCTTCGATAGTAATACAAGAGAGGTATTTATTTTCAAAAAGGACTTAGTTTATAGTAAAACAATTGTAGCAACTATTTCCAAGCTCTTTGACATTTAGTGGTGGCAAATTCAATATAAAATTTCAGTTACTTAAAGTAATTAATTTGTTTACACTTCAAAAATATATAAAAAGATAAAATATGTAAAAACAAAACATAAAAAAAAATTAAGATGCACGCTGTGACGAAACAGATTTGTGCTTAACAGGATGTGCTTAAAAATGAATGCAACATCATGCAAAATATCTTAAACAGTTCATATAAATAAACAAAATCAACAAAATCGTTGGATACTTTCTTTAAATATGCATGAGTTCTAGGTTTATTAATATATTTATATAAATACAAGATCTCCAATGACACGCTGATGCTAAAAGCACTAGTGTTTCACTTCGTCACCACCCCTGCAAAATCACATTTATTTCACAGATTTTTTTTGATCGATGGTGATGGTATAATCTTAGTCGATGTTTACAATTCTTGCACAAAATACTTTTTCTCTCAAAAAATATGCTAGTGAAAGAGGTAGTAATAAAAATCTGCTCACACTTGCATTTTAAAATTCGTTTCGTTTTGACTTTCGTATTTTAAAATCTGGCGTTAGGTGCGTAGATAAAACATTAAATGTTATGCATTTAAATTTTTTATTTGTAAACGTAAAAGCAAGTTTAAAGAAGAAAAAGAAAAATTTCTGGAAAATTACTCTTTCAACGTAAGCATAGACTTATTCTTTTGCTTTTTCTGTATCTTTTTTGCTAAATATTACATTAACAAATTTCAATTTCTTTAGTAATGAAATATCTATAATCTAAGTGGTTTAAATTTTATTTGCAAAAGGTATTTAAAAGCTACTACAACCAGGTAAGGTGTTAGGAGGTTTTATTTTTGATTGAAGGATATTTTAAAAAAAAAATCAATAGGCTTATGACAATTCTTTTAAAAAAGGTGAGATCAACTTATCAAATCCTAATGACCCTTCAATTATTTAAATATAAATTAAAGAATGTATAAATCGGCTTTGTAATAAGCCTAAATGCATACAGGTTCAATTGATTTTTTTTCAACTTTTTTGTTACAAATACAAAACACAGGCATAATTTTTTATCTAAGTGCCTGTAGTCTAGAACTACTATTTAAATATCAAGCTGTGTATTGCACAAGTACATATTTAAGTGTAATCACTTTTAAATATTTCCATTGTACAAAAATAAAACTAAAAATAAAACTACTAAATCCAGCTGTACTTTTGCTTCTATGTCATGTTAACGTAAATCAGTTTATTTGTTTAAAATCTCTCTTTATATACCCACCACCAAGAAATAGTAAGGGTGTGTACTTATTTTGTCATTCCGTTTGTAATACATCGATACTACCATTTTATACCCTCTAGAGTATATATTTTGTGTGTTCTGGTATCAGTTTAGGTCCGTGCTAAATCGGTATATTAGAAAGAGAGTTTTACCAATGCAAGAGAAGTTAAAAAAATATGTCCTTCCAACATTGCAATTGTGTCCAAACGTATAAACGTAGAGCGATAAAATTTCGAAAGTATACAGAAATATCTTTCTCTGAAAATTCCTCAAATCTAAGCATTACGAAAGGAGTTGTAGCTCAAAATTTACGAAAATTTATACCGCACACTGTATTTTTCGATCTTTTTTTTCGATTGGCATGATTCTGAAATTTATCAAACTTTTTTTTTTGGTTCCTACATTAGTAATAACGGAAAATTAAAGTGACACACCCACTTTATTGTCCACCTCCCATATTGCGCTTTATCTAAAATTCATATAATTTCTCTGTGGACGAAGATTTTGGAAAAGTAAACGACTTAATATTGAAATATCTAAGTTGAATTTATCATCAGAAACAACTTTGGCACGCTTACTTCAACGCCTACTTCTCACATAAGCAATTTTTAATAAAATTTAAAAGCTCATAAAGTTGACACAATTAAATTTGTGATGATAAAATTTTGCATATATACATTTCTGGTCAATATAAGTATAATTTCAAAATATAAAAATGACACGGTCAAATTTACGTTCATTTCCCATATAACGCTTTATCCAAAATTAATATTATTCCTATATGGACAAAAACTTAAAAGAAAGAATTCTATAATGGATTATCAGAGTTGCATTTAAACATTCTTTATTTTCTGAAAGTAGGAGGTGCCATGCCTTTGTAAAAAAAAATATCAAATGTGTTCCTTTTCAAGTTAATTTTCTCAATTTAGTTATAAAGTAAATTAATTTAGTTTTGGTTTTTCATTTAAAATATATACATTTTAAAATCAGCCATTCTTTTAATAAAAAAGAAATAGTTTAAAACAGTTTAGTGTTAAAAGGTAAAAAAAGTTTAGTTTCCTAGAGTTAACCCTTTCGACTCGGATGGTACATATGTGTACCACTTAAAGTTTAAACATCTCTAATAGCTTCAAATTTAATGTTGCTTGGTTTTGAAAGGTACCATATAGTCTTTGAGTTCTCTTGAACACATTCCAGTATGTGCCGTTATGTTTTTTTGTTTTTTGTATTTACGGTACCGTTTTTTGTGACTTGCAACGCAACTATAGTGAAGTGTAAATTGGTTTTTGCATAATATTGTGCGTGAAATTGCAGAAAATATTCAAAATAAAGAAGAATTTAAATTTTTGCGTCAGGTAAATATTTATAAACAAACATTTGTTTTATGCTACCTATATGTACCATAAGTACCATTCGTATGGTATGGTGGTATACATACATATGTACCAGTCGTCCGATGGGTATGATATCCTGTCTTGAAGAAAATATTTTATTTTCCTAGAAAATGGATCCCGAAAACATTCGAAAAGTTTTGGAAGATGAAGCTGATAGTACTAGCGATTTAGAAGATTTTTCTGGAGGAAGCTCTGAAGAATTTGTACCAAATGATGTATCTGGTTTCAGCGACAACGAAGATTCACCAGACGACGAAAGCTCTGTTGCAAGTGGTGTCTTTAGCGAAAAAGCCCCCCATAATAGTTTTCCAATTTTTTTTTTTACCAATAAGTTATATATTGATTAAATGACCTGCTGATATCAACAATTTTATTTTAGCATTGATATTCGAATTTCGGGTCGAACGGGTTTAATACCTCTGTACGTATACGTAATACAGAATGGCAAATGTGTTGAATTTATTACGCATACGTATAGGGGTCTGTATAAAAAGTATATAGTCCACCAAAAACTGTGACAACAAAGTAATTTTGCAGGGGTTCAACTGGTGACGAAGTGGTTAAATTAAGGTAAAAACACTTATGTTGTTAAGATAAGTGTGTCATTGGAGATCATGTGTTTAAATGAATTTCATTAATATTGAGTTTCATTCCATTCTTTGGTGAAAAGCATCCGATGTTTCATTAATTTCTGATTTTGTTTGTTTACAGGAATTGTTTATTTTTTATTTCGCATTTAGAAAATATTTTAATTTAATGCTTTTACACTGTCGACTTAGAAGTCTTGAAAACGTAATTCACTTTGCACTACTTCGAAATTTTTTTTCTGGATGGTAAGTCCCCGTTTACACAGGGAAACAATTGAAAGGGAAAAATCTGAAATTCTCTTTTGTAGTTTCCTTTGCGGTCATTCAAAGAAACATTGTTGTATAAAGCATTCCAGTTAATATTTTAATTTTTAATTTTATTTAGTACATTATTTATTTTTTTATTTTGATTCAAACAAAGTCAAACATAAAACATAGAGAACAAAGCAGACCTAAAAGAAATAAAGCAAATGTCAAAAAGAATAGCAAATTATACAAAAAGAATGAAAGCACAAAGAGTGCCTCCGAGAACAGTAGACAAATTTCATATCCTCTTACCCAACCGTCCCTCTCTATTAAACAAAATGTTTCCCTTCCAAATGTTTCCCTGTCAAAACGGGGACTAATGTATTATTTTATTCTTAGTTGTAGCAATAGCTTTTCTCTATATTTTTTTTTGCTAAATATGAACTTAAAAATAATTAAATCTTTTAACTATTAAAATATTATTATCTAAGTATTTTAAGTTATATTTGAAGAAGGTGCTTGAAATCTATCACAACCAGGTCTAATCTTTGAAAATTTTATTATCGATTGAAGAATTAAATTGTAATAGTAAATTTTATAAATCTCTTTTAGAAAATAAGATCTAAGCTTATGGCAATTCACTTAAAAAAGGTCGGGTCATGTTTTTTATAAAATGTCATAATAAATCCTTAAAACCCTTACATTAATGTTACATTTTTTTGAGGACGTACGTGTTACTTACTTAATAGTAAGAATTAGAATCTTAATTATGTTGTATACTACAGTGTTCAGGAAGTATTATCCAATTTTTGTGTAAGTCCAAAGGCGTATCAGTTTTAAATGTTGATGATATTTTATTTATTTGATGTTGTAAGATTACAAGCCTCTTTTTGTTACAAATACAAAACACATGAAACATTTCCACTAAAAGTACTTTCTCGTAATGTAAAAAAAGTGTATTGATATCAGCTAGTTTTCACATACTTAAAAATTAAAATGGCTCGTATCGGTGACGTGTTTTCTTCTTGAAATGCTCATTGCTTATGTAGATTTTATTGCTGCATATTTGTTTTAAAAACGACAGCAATATCGTAATAAGTTGACACTAAAGCTGTTTGTTGTGTCTTTGTAATATCTCACTGCTACAGAAATGAAATAAATATGTCAAAGTATGCATATGTTAAGTACATAACATGTAAAGGTAATCAATTTATTTGTTTAAAACCTCTTGATTGTTAAGTGCGTTTTTTGTGATATTCATCATATACAATACAATAATGAATTTACTGATTGAAATTGCGTTGATTTTATAATCGTGAGGCATCTTAATAATAAATAAATATATAACAAGTAAGAGCGCTATATTCGGCCGTGCCGAATCTTATATACCGTTCACAACGTGTAGTCATGCAATAACAGTAGTTTGTATCACCATTCATCCCATATGAAATACGTACATACATACAAAAAACACACATATATAAAAACATCTCATTGTAAAATTATAAATTCACGTATGCATGTTAAAAAAACAAAAAAAAAAAAAATTTAAAAAAATTTAAAAAAAATTTAAAAAAAAATATTAAAAAGAAAAATATCAATATAAATAATAAATATAAAACAAAAAAAAAATATATAAAAAAAAAATAATAAAAATATAAATAATATATTAAATAAAAAATAAAAAAAAAGATAAAAAAAAAATTTAAAAAAATGTATAAAAAATTTGTTTGGCTCAGCTGGGATTCAATGTCACGTTTACTCTAACCAGTATACACGTTTGTATGTATTATGTTGTTATTGTAATGTTGTTTTTGTGAAAAAAAAATCGAGTTGGTCGTGGGTTTATGCTCATATCTCAGTTGTTTATGTACCGATGTTTCTGATTTTCAATAGCGATCTACTTTCGAATATTTCTGATATTTTAATTTCTCACCCGGGTCCAAGCGATGTCTGGGGGCTTCAAAAAGTTGATTTCAACATACACACGGACAGACGAACAGACTGACAGAGCTTAATCGAATCCCCTATTCATTAGCCTTCAAAAATATATACTTTATGGGGTCGGAAATGAAAATTGTAGAAATTTCACACGGAATGACAAACCTATATATACCCTTTTTCACTGTGTGAAGGGTAAAAAAATAATTTATTATTTTAATTTCGAAAATTTTAATTGAAACAGATTAAATAAGTTTTAGAAGTAATGTAATACTTTGTTCACACACGCGCCTTTATTGTCAATTGATAATATTATCGCAATCAAAGGCCTTTATTGAGCTCAATTTACCATACTAAAAATTACTTTTAAATTGAGCAATATATATTTAATTGTTTCACCGATTGTCTAAAAACTCGAAATACAACTCTTGAAAAGTATGTTCAGTGAGACGAATTTTATAGGTGACATTTATAATGTCAAAAAAATAAATATACAAAAAACAAAACAGTAAGCAAATGGAAAATGGTTGATGGAAATTTTAATAAAATGTGTAAAAAAAGTCAAATACATACATATAAGTAAATATATGTATAAATATAATTGTAGATATATTTTTTCAACAGGAAAAACACTAAAGAGAAGGCATTATTTGATTTGGAATAAATACATCGTATTTTTACAGCTATCAAATGCTAATTGAGTAAGATAAATTGAGTATGTGTGATCACTTATTTTAATTGCTCAATCAACACTAAATTGAAACAATTAAAAGTATCTGTCTGAACAGGGTATATGAAAAAAAAATTTTTAAATTTAGCAAGAATTTCAATTATAAATATGATTAAAGTAATATAAACCGTTATTAAAAATTTTAGAAATTTTTGCAATATTTTTCCAGTTCAAGCTTTTAGTTAATTTTCATTTTATTAAAAGTATCTTTTTGATAATTTAAGCAACATCAAATAAAATTATAATAAATAATATTCATTTCGTAATTAGAATTAATTTTAAATTTTTTCTGTATAATATTACGCTTAATGTAAAATCATCATAACTTTAACATATAAGTAAATTTTTTCATTTACTTAGATAATATTTTATTAAAAATCTGTAATGTTAATAGTGATTTTTCAGCTTTTATCATGGTTCTTGCCTATTGCGTCAAACGTAAATACAATAAAAAAATTTAGTTAAGCCATAACTTACATACGAATATTTTAATGGAAATCTTTTTTTCGTTGTTATTTTTTCATAAGTATAAAATTGATTTAATTAATTACACTTGCATTGCTCAGTTTGTACTAGAGTATGTAAAGGATAAAAATGCTTATACAACTAAATAAGTTTGTAATAAATATTTAAATATGTGTACACTACTTATGTGTATAAAAACATAGAACATAAAGCAAACAATGCATTTCCATTGCACATACATTTTTACATAACTACATAGACAAAAAAGGGTGGTAGAGAGAATAGACACAAATATTAAATAAAGTTGGAGGCTTAAAGGCACAAAAGATACCACCATGAATTATAGTGGTTATATGATATTACAAAAAATATATAAAAAATATACTTGTGTGATAATAGTTATAATTATAGCGATAATTATGTTAGTTTTAGTAAAAGTATTTTATACATAGTATCTAATAAATGAGATAAAATCTAATACAATGTGCTTAAAAGTATTTGTGTGTATTATAAGTATGGGTAATGTGTGGGTATTTCACTTAAATGATAAATTTTGTATTTTTATTACGGATAGGAGTATGATAGAAAAGTAACGAATTTAAGGTATTAATTTTAGTTCTCTCATGAACTAAAGGAAAATGAGGTTTTTGTTAGGAGATAAATAGAAAAAAGAGGATAAGAAATAGAAAGAAAATTAACTAAATATCTTTAAATTAGATAAACAAAACAAATGACTGCACAGTGAATTATTTAAGGGGAAAAACATATATTTATGCCTATTGGTTTTTCTCTAAATAGATGTCTTTAATTTTTTGTAATAATTATAAGGTCACCATTTTTGAATTGAGTTTTAATATTTCCATGAATCAAATTTAAAAAATTAATTTTAATTTTAATTAATAAATATTTTTCGAATTTTGTTTTGATTAGGAGTTTATATCTTGGTTTTTGTGTACTGGAATAAGCCAAAGCACTTAGATAGGAAGCGATTGCTTTATACTGAATAACCAGCCTTTCTGTTGAAATACTTTTAGTTAAGGCATATACATATATACCTTATTAAGTTGTCATTTTATGACTTCTAAAGATTTTTTTAGATGTAATATATGTCTTTTAAATTTAATTGAACAAATGATTTAGAAATTACATTAGGAAAATGATATTAGCATTAAAAACTTAAAAAAAAAAACTTTTAAACTATATGTTATCTTCACGGTTCTGCCCCTGATATTGCAGGAAAAAATATAGTCAATGCTTCTGGTCTTTTGAATGCTGCAGTGCATATGCTAATTTACACAGGTCAAGTGGGTACTGCAAAACTAATCTACAATGCATGGCTCAAGACTTTGGAGGATGGAATACACACTGCCGACTTATATAAGGAGAAAAGAAGTAAACAGAAAGTTTTTACCAAAGAATTTGCAGAAGCTGTTATAGATAATTTAGAAAAAAAAACCGGCTAAGCTTATAATTCGCAGTGGTTCGGATAGTAAAATAAATTTGGATAGTAAAATAAATAAGACAATTACGAACAAGAGTAGAAAGTTAAAAAAGCTAGTGATATAACTCTCGCTTGGGACAAATCCAGTAATGTTTTCTTAATCTACTTTAGACAATGTTCGAGCAAACCACTTTATAGTGTACAACTTATATAACTTCTCCTGTGGCTTCTTGTTTTATTGCTCTAGTAATGTTAAAAGAATATATCTGCACATGATAGTGGTGTATATTGGTAATGATCCAGAATATAAATCTTTTTTGTAGTGGGAACTTGGAAGTGGTATTATTATATAAAGGTAAGATGGAATTAATATTCACATACGCTTTGACACTTATATTTTAAAGCAATATTTAATTGCTTTATCTATTTATCTCTTAAAAATATATATATCAGTTACTATTTTTCATGACATCAATTGTAATTTTATTTCTAAATGAGCAACCAAAAAGAAGTACCTACTAAAATTATTAAAAATCAAAAAAATCTCAATTGGTCTTACAAAGAATTTACTTAAGAATTAAAGGTCGAACGACATACTATTTTTAACGTTATTCAGCAACATCAGAAGGATTTGAGCGTTGTTAGGAAACCTGGTTGGGAAACATATAAAATGTCTACATGATATACGAATAAAGATGCATATTGAAAAGAACTCCAAACACAACAAATGTGTCACTGCTCCCACTACTCGGTAATAAAGTTAAGACTAATACAGGATTAAAAACTTGCACAATCCAAAATTTTTCAGAAGAAAATGCTTTAAAATATTAAAAAGCCAAAAATAAGGCATGAAAATTAAAATCAAATTTCAGAAATGCTCAGGTTCAGTTTCTGTTTCCTCTAATTGTTTAATATTGTTTTAAATTTTTTTTTTGTAATTTTTACGCAAATATTGTTGTTATAAAAAAAATTTTGGATATATATGACTAGAGTTAAAATTAGCTAATAATTAAGGATAGTAATAAACAAGTAAGAGCACTATATTCGGCTGTGCCGAATCTTTTATACCCACCACCAAATTTGTGTACATATAAAGCACAATATTTATTATTTTGTTAATCGCTTGGAATAATATCTTTATAATAAAATAAACATCACTTTCTTTGTAGAGGGTGGTTAAATTTTAAGGACCCATGTTGAAGGTGAACCACAACTAAACTTCAACTTTTTTCTTGCATTTCATTTGACATTTCTCAATCTCAGACTAACTCAATTTGAACCGTGGAAAGATACGCAATCGAGAGATGCTTTTAAATATTAAAGATTTTTATAAAAATGGGCGTTCAAATCAAAATGCATTTTGTGCACTTCGTGATTCTTTTGGACAACATAATGGTTCGAATTCGTCCACAATCGTGAGAATTGTAAAAAATATTTAAATGTCTGCAAAGCAGGTCTGTATGAAATGTGAAAACATCTGTGAATGCCATCTTAGTTCGTTGAATGGGAAACATTGCTGTTTTTCACGATAACGTAGCAAAAGAGCAAGCAACCTCGACTCATCATCGTGCCCAACAATTGAGCATCAACAGTGTCATTGAAAATATCTATCGGATCGTGGTGTGCCGCTTAGGTTGGGGAGCCATTTGGCCGATATTTTGTTCCATACATAATTAAAGCATACAAATATTATCGTTATAAGAATAAATGATAATAATTTCATAATAATTTAATTCAAAATCAACATAGTCCCTTAAAATTAAACCACCCATTATAACTTCGGTATGCTAGTAAACTGTTTTCGTAAATTTAGTCTTTTAGTGAAAGTGGCCGTTAAAATACGCGTGTCAATAAAGTTTTTGCTAATAAACATAACTTAGATATTTCAATATAGTCCTTTAGTATTCCAAAATCTTTATTAATAGATAAATTATATGAATTTTAGTTAAAACGTTATATGAGAGGTGGGCGTAAAAGTGAGCGTGGCACATTGATTTGCCGTTAGAAGAAAGCGTGTCACCAAAAAGCAAAGTGTACAAAATTTCAGAGTCGTACATCCAATTTTGTTGCTTTTATGACGTTTTTGTTTTTAAATATACCGAAAAATACATTGTGCGGTATAAATTTTCGTACATTTTGATCGATAACTCCTCTCCTAATGCATAAATTTAGACAATTTTCGGGAAAAAATATTTTCTTTACCCAGGAAATATATATTCGAAGTTTCATGAGTCTACGTTAAGGCGTTTGGACACAATTCCATTTTATTCGATGTTCGAAGGACACGATTTTTTCGACCTACTCTTGCTTTTCGAGCTATAACTCTCTTCCTAATATTCCGATTTAGCCCATTTTCAATACCAAACAAACCTTGTCTATAAGAAAGATTCTGGCAAAATTTGAGCCCCCTAGCTTTTTCGCTGCGACCTCTATCGTGCTTTCAACAGACGGACAGACGGACGGACATAGCTAGATCGTCATAAAATCAAACCACGATTTAGAATATATATACTTTATGGGGTGTAAAATGGATATTTCGATGTGTTACAAACGGAATGACAAAATGAATATACCCCCACCATTTTTTTGGTGGCGGGTATAAAAATAAAGAAAGAAAATTTTATTGAGATTTTGTGTGGTTAATGGTTTGAAGATTTGGTAATGATAGATTGGTAAGTGGAGGTAAAGTCAGCTGGATTTTGGGTCGCTTACAAAAAATTTTAGGTGGATGCCATAGTGACAAGGATGGGAGGGCATTAGACGAGACAAACACCTATCTCGCAGATAGAATGCGTTTTAGTGATCCTTTATAAAAATCAGTTTGTGTTTGAGTATTGTTTTTTGTTTGTTTTTGTTTTCGTATACGCGGTTGGCGGGAAGGGTTAGAACCACCTGAGAGTTTGTGAAGCGCTAGCTGGAAACCTCGCCATATCAACCGGTTCGTAATATAATGGGTGGTTAAATTTAAAGGGCCGATGTTGAATGTGAACCACACCTAAATGTTTGGTTTTTTTCCGTATTTCGTTCGACATTTCTCAATTCCAGACTAATTGAATTTGAATCATGGAAAGATACACAATCGAGCAACATGTTAAAGTTATTCAGACTTATTATGAAAATTGGCGTTCAAATCAAAATGCATATCGTGAAAATCATCTGGAGTGATGTTGCACATTTTCATCTCAGTGGAATCGTCAATAAGCAGAATTGCCGCATTTGAGCGAATGATAATCCAAAAGTGATTGTCGAAAACCAATGCACCCAAAAAGAGTGACTGTTTGGGTCGTATTTATCCAAAATGAGTCCTGTCAGGCAGTTACTGTGAATAGTGTTCTCTGTCGTGAGATGATAACATGGACCGAATTGGAAGATTTGGATGTGGATTATATGTGGTTTCAACAAGACGGTGCTGCTTGCCACACAGCTAATGAAACAATGGCTCTTTTGCACAACAAATTCAATGGCCGTGTTATTTCACGTGGTGGAGATGTCAATTGGCTGCCAAGATCATGTGATTTGACACAATTAGACTTCTTTTTTTGGGGTTATTTGAAAGTAAAGGTGTACTTCGATAAACCAGCAACAATTCAAAAGCTACTAGATAAGATAATTCGGCACATTTAAGACATAGAACCTCAATTATGCCTTAGCGTCATCGAAAATTTTGAACCATTGGATGGAGGTATGCCGCCGAGATTGAGGCGGCCATTTGGTCGATATTTTGTTCCATAAATAATTGAACCATACCCATATTAATTAAAGGAAACGACAATAGTTTCCTAAATAATTTGTGTTTTATTTAAAATCAACATCGGTCCTTTAAATTTAACCACCCTTTATAATGGACGTCAAAACGTTTGTATAATTTGTATGTTGCTAATGTTTGAGGAAATATTGATGATAATTTTAGAAACCAAAAGCAAACAAAATTTCCTAAAAACAAATTTGTTGTAACAAGCTTTATGCAGTTGACGCAAAAGAAGAAAGTCATTTGCTACAGTAGGCTCTATAAATACCAAAATAAACATCAAATACTGTTTTTAAAAAACCCCTTTTCCTTTCATAACAGAGCACAATGTGTTTAGATATTGTTGGTCGATTTGACATCATATTACTATGGTATGAAAGCTCTTGAGACAAATCCTCCAAATTGTCTGCAGTTAAGACCAGTGGAATCGTTTTGAAAAGAAAATTGAAGAACACAAAAAAGGCGTCCCACAATGTGAATGAATTAAAGAAAAGATGGTCAAGCTGCTCACAAAAAAAGTGGCTGAAATAACTACCAAATCTCTAATGGAAGGAGTTTTATATAAAGTTCCACGAATTTATAGGCAGTGGTTAGAGTTATTAAAATTTAATTTGTTTGTAATTTGTGATGTAATCAGTAAAATCAGTAAAAAAAAAAACTCTAAGATCAAGGATTTCCATTTTATTGAATTTTATATATGTTAAGAGTTTTTCGATCTCACTTTTTACATATCGATACTATACTTCCTCACCTCGTATCTTAAAAAATAAAATTTTTCAGGAGAGAAAGAAAAAAAAACGGTTCATCTTCTTATACTTTGGTGTTTGGTTAAAAGTTTAAATGCAATTATTAAGGAATTGATTGTATTTATGTATATTAGTAGTAATAATACACCATATTTTTAAAGTTACGAGGTTGAGGAAGTAAGGCAACGATATATGTATATTATATTTCATATCAAATACGAAATAGTAAGTTAAAAGAGCGAATATATTGATGATTTCCATTAAACTGGAATATAAGAAGGGGCTTAACTAGTATCTTGTGAAAAGAAATCAAGAGCTGCTTTCATCAGATGCCTTTTCTACCAAATTTAACTAACGTTTTCTTGTTTGTTTATTTATGAAACTCCCAATATCTTGCATATATTATTTTTCAAATGTATAGTTGATGTATTAAAATGTATCTGTTAAACTCTACAAATGGTTTGAAATGTTAAGCTCTTAAGGCACTGATGCATAAAATACTATTAAACAAGTCTAAACATGTACAAAAATAAACAAAAGTACATAAATATGTACTCCTTTACTCAGGCATACAGAAACACATTCATGTTTAGACCCACACATACATGAATAAAAATGAATATATGTATTTATATGGACAAACATTTTTAAAATATTGAATCTCATCGATGTGTGAATATAAACGAAAGTATAAATGAGTATTGCCATTTGTTTGTAAATTAGATTAATACAGGGTGCGCTTAAAGTCACCATATGGAAATTACAAATTTAATAATATATTTTTTAAAAATAATTTTCAGATTACTTATGTAAATAACACCTGGAGAATAAATAATAAAGAAATTCAGAACAAAACAAAGAATAATATACTGTTTTTGATTTAAATCAGTGATAAATTATTTCAATGCAAATTGTTGACATTTTAACGCCACGGTTTCGCATTCTGCTTAGTTAGAAATGTTTTGTTTGTAATTTTTTTTTAAATTTACTCTTATGCCCATTCAAGGTTCAATTAGTAGAATCTGCAAATTATTGTTAACGTTTAGATTTTGTAGTTTAATTTTAAGAGTTGGCCAGAAATGAAATCAACTTTATTTAAAACAACTAATGAAGCTCATTTATATTTGAATAGAATTGCTAATAAGCAGTACTTAAAATTCAAGAGCCGCTCATACACGCCAATTGAATCTCATTTGTATTGCAGTATGATTTGATATTACATCTGGGAACATCATCGGGCTTTTGAAAATAAAGAGGACCGTGCTGTAACAGTAAATGGAGAGCAGTATAGCAAGATGGATATGTGTGCATACTACCCGAGACACAATGGTACTTTTAAGTATAATTTAAGAGTGAATAATTTCAAGAAATTTAGAAAGTTATTGGCCAGCGTGTTTTCCGGAATTGTCAACACTCGGTTATTTTATTTGAGGTTATTCCATTGAATGTGTGTATGTAAACAAGCTTGAGACAGTCCTTAAACCCAAGTCCAAGACTGTTGCATAAATTCGAGAGCTATTTGCGTAAGGCTAAAGAAAAAAAATTAATACAAAAATATATAAACGAAAAGGTATTAAATTTTTTGACCACATGGTGACTTTTGGCTCAGCCTGTATTGCTGCATTTCATTATTTTTTTAATTTTTGGCTATTTCATTTTTATTTATTTTCGTTGCAATTTAAAAAACCAAAACTAAAAGTTTATTTTTAGAAAATTAAATTTGTTTAAGTGCTTGAAAGAGTTTTGTTTTTTGGTGGTGCACTTGAAATAAACATACCCACAAAATTAGCCAACAAAAAGTTTCATATATTACTGACTATTTCAAAATTAA
This sequence comes from Phyto melanocephala, assembly GCA_941918925.1. Lineage (NCBI taxonomy): Eukaryota > Metazoa > Arthropoda > Insecta > Diptera > Rhinophoridae > Phyto > Phyto melanocephala. The sequence goes on from OW799234.1 coordinate 115,007,200, forward strand.
GAGGCACAAAAATTAATGGTCAGTAAGTACTGCAATGAAAAATTGTATTTAAAACAACTTTATTAGTAAAAATTTCTTTTTTAAAGTGAAATTGTTTGCTGGGACGGCATAAGCATATACGTACAAACATATATGTTTTGTTGTGTGTGACTAATGTTTTTTTTTTGTATTCTTGCAAACTTTCGATAGAAGAGTTAACATTTTCATATCCAAACTTTGCAATTTATTTCAAAATATAGATGAATGCACATTTTTATATAATTTACAGAGCTTTATTTTTTTTTTGTTTGTTTTTAATAAAGTTTTTTGCAGACAGAATTTGTTAATTTCTTTAATATATTTTTGATTGTGTATGTATGTGTATTTTTATAACTTATGTTTTTGTACGTTCGTATCGTTTTGTTTATTGTTGTCTTAAATATATGTTCATACATATTTAAATACAAATATACAATATATATAGGTATATAATTCTTTCATATATAAAAAAATGTTTGTAAAATTTTATATGATTAAATTAAGGCAATTCTCTATCTAAATACACAGGCAGACACAGAAAGCATTCTAACAAAATTTATACAAAATGTATTATATGGTGTGTGTGTGAAGTTGCAAGTTTGTTTTACGTAAACAACAAATTTTCACTGCAAAGTTGATTTTGAAAGAGACGGTTTAAATTAGTAGGGATGTTTACATTAGATTATAAAAAGAAACAAATTTTATTAAACTTTTCAAAGCCTCCTTTTTATACGTTTACTGCATTATGCCGTAAAATTATCAAAGGAGTTTGTTAAACTGATTTTCAATAGCAAAATAAATCCATAAACTTTTAATAAGGCTTTAATAATTTAAATTTAAATTACATCTATTTTTTTTTTATAAAAAATTGAAAAAAAAAAAAAATTTTTTTTAATAGTTTAAAAATTTTTTTCCTTGAAATACTTTAATTTTTTAACATTCGAAGGAAAATAAAAATTAAAAAAAAATGGCTTATCGACATTTTCGATATAATTTTGCTTGGAAAGATATATAGAAAATTTTTAAGGGTTACATTTTCGAAAACTTATTGTTAAAATTAATTAATTAATAGCAAATTGGTTGAAAAGTTGAAGCCGCATGTCCATCCGCTTTGCTTTTGCTTCGATAGATGCGGCAAAGAAATACTGCACGATGATGTCGGTTTTGCCAAAAATATTATCTCTTTGGATGAAGCTTATTTTTATCTTAGTGGAAACGTTAATAAGCAAAACTTCTGTATTTGAGGCTCAGAAAACAGAAGTTAATGCACCCACTACGAATTACTGGTTGGTGCGGCTTGTGGAGCTGGAGGCATTATTGGCCAATATTTCTTTGAAAATATAGATGGCGCAACCATTATGGTCCATAGAGACACCTATCGTAACATGATAACCAATTTTTTTTGGACCTGCTCTTCATGGTATTGATGTGATCGATATTTGTTTTCAACTTAATGGTGAAATTTGCCACAAATCTTATGCCACAATCGATTTGTTGCGTGCAAAGTTTGGTGGCTGTTTAATTAGCCGAAATTATGATGTCAATTGGTTCCTAAGAAGCTACAATCTTTAACCTTTGGATTATTTTCTGAAGGGCACCGTTAAAGACAAATTTTATGCAGACAAATAACTGAACATTTAAATGCTAACGTTTGTAATGCGATTGCCGAGATACACTCCCATAAACTCTTAAAAGTGCTCAAAACTAGGGGCGATCGAATAGGGTACTGTGAGGCCAGCCACGCAGCCATATGAATAAAATAAGCGGATAAATTGTAGTTTACAACCAAAAAAATAAACGTAGCAAAGTTTCAAAACATTTTTGTTTTATTGCATTTTTAAATTTTCATAATTTTATAGAGAATTTTGTAAATATTTTTTTAATAAAAATAAACTTCAATTATTTATGACATAAAATCAGTTTCATGAATAATTCAAAGAACTGCAAATTTCAAAAACCAGTTTAAAAAAACCGAAAAAATAGGCTTTAAAATTATTCGAAAACCGGCTTTAAAAACTCTTATTATCAAGTGCTTTTTTTTTTCGTTTACAGTTGATTTTTTGGCGCTGTTTAGTGCTTTAGTGATTTTTATAATGGAATGAGTCAACACAGTTTTTAGGTAATTAAAATGCACAGCAAAAATAATCGGTCTTTGAGAAATATATTTTTTTTTGTGTGTTTAAGTTTCATATTTAGAGTGAAAAGTAATCTGATAAAGGTTAACGTAGGTTACACCATATAAACAAAATCATACTGCGGTGGATTTATTGGTTAATTTTGTTTTAAAAATAAAGGCGGGCACTCGTTATAGTGTAACTTTTGTTGTTTGATAATTTTTACCCGTAATCTTGGCGATATTTAGTTGCTATATGATGATGCTACTTCCACACAACCTGCAAAAAATATGGCTTTGTTACGAGATTTATTTATTGAAGAGTTAAATTTGGATAATCCTTCTTTAGCATAGCCACTTACATACATACAAAGATCACTTATCATCTATTAGAAAATCACTGGAAGGAAATAAGTCTTAAATAACAAATGCCAATAATTGTTTCTTTTTTTGTATTAAAATTTTAGTTTTGTAATAAATAATTTTAAACTTTTGTTGTCATATAACTGTACTTCTTCATAATGAATCACCCTTTAGTATATACCGTTTCTCTCTTAAAATTTATAAATTAAATTCTCTTTTAAAACAACATGCACTTTTAGAGAACTATCGTCTTTGCAGTGAAAATCTTAGCATTCACGTTTTTCAATTTCCAATAGCCTTTTTTTAAAAAGATTTTTACTTTGATATAAAGATGGATGAGTAACTGTGTATATTGGTGTGGTAAAATTAATGAGACTGATTTATTTAGTTTCCGTAACTCAATGGTCAAAGGATAAAAGGGGAAACGTTATGTTTGTGTATGTGTATTTAGTATTAAAAATACAATTTCACATTTCACCACATAATCCTAGTAGCAATAATCTAAATAATAATAAATTTAACAACCAAGCCGACGATCAATCCAATTAAAGAAAATTATATATAAACAAAAAAGGATAAAAATGAAATAATATATAGTTATATTTAGTAATCTAACATCTGAAAATAGAAAATTTAATTAGCACTCACTCTCACCTGCACTTCCAAAGCGTGATAAGCTATAATAAGACCTAAAAGAATCACAGTCGAAACCGATATTAATGTTTTAAGCGCTGTGGAGTAAAAGGATGCCTGCAGAGAAAATAAGAGAAAAAAATAAAATTATTATCAGCAGCAAATGTCGCATAACTGACAAAACATTTTTCAACTTTGCTATTTAAGCTTTTGCATTAAGTTGAAAAAGGAGAGAGTTATTTGGAGTTAAAGGAATTGATTGATGTATCTCTTTTTTTCTTTCTTACCTTTGTGTATACCCCAGCGCTGCTTAATTCATTCTCGATAACCATCACAACAATTCCAAACATGCCCATGACTAGAGCGTAATCACTTATACGTTTGCGCTTTTCAAATAAAGCTTTACGTTTGCCTAGTCGATAACCGACGTTCGGTTTATGTCTAGCGGAGTTTGTTGAGGGCTTCCGTGATGTATTACCGCCAGTTAAAGCACGTTCTTCCATATACCTTTTGTTTTTGGGCGCAAATAAAGGCAAAAAGAAAGTAGACAAAAACAAATTTCATATTATAAAAGTTAATTTCAATATATTTGCCTACATTAACAAAATCGTAATAGAGCATTTTCAGCAGTTTGTTTTTAAGTAGTCATTTAATATTTTTCTATGCCGTGTGAACAAAATTGCGTTGAAAGAGAAAAATTATGAGTAATTGCATTGAAATTAAATAACTTTTTAAAGTATATAAGTTCCATACAGTTTTATATAATGCCAGCAAATGTGTCACCATACTTCACCACTGCAAGCAGACTAATATTTGACAAGTTACTTTTGTTTGTTTTGGCCAACGAACCTGCTGAATAAATCTTCAAACTCCATTTAAAATATTTTTCGTTTCGTAGAAAATATAAGCGATTAAGTTTTGTATTATATTTTATATTTCGTTATTAAATAATTTAAAAAAGACTAACTCCCTGTTTATTTAAATGCGTACAAAATTCTTATTCTTACAAATACGTTGAAAACAAAAAATAAATTTTTAATCTTTGTAGTTGTTTTCAATCTATATATATCTGTGGCTTGGAGCTAAAAGGGTCAATGTCACTGTTTTGCTCTTTTGAGTTAATCATTGCATTAGATTTGTTTTCTTGCTCTATTTCATTATGGTAAAACAGCTAAAGTCATACTTAACCCAGAACAGCTTCATAAATAAAATGCTGGCCAATGTCACTATGAAAGCGTCTATTAAAGTAAAAGTTCAATTCAAATTTTCTCAAAAGTAATTATTTTGACATTGGCCCTTTTAGCTCCAAGCCACAGATATAAAAGTGAAACTCTGTGTATGTGTGTTAGCTATAGACTCCGAAACCGTAAAGGCGACCGGACTCAAACTTTGGTAGGTTGTTATACACAGTCCAGGGAGTAGTTATGGGTGGTAAGAAGTGGGCGGGGCTACGCCCATTAAAAATAAGTGATAATTTTTAGCTACTTGCACTTGACCGATTTTTCTGAAACTTTGCATTTTGTCGTGACTATATAATTTCGTAATTAGAAAAGAGGGCAGTGCCACGCCTATTAAAAATAAGTTATTAATTTAAGCTAATTCGACGCACTCCAATGGTTACCACCAACTTGCCTTTCAACTTCAAGCGACTACAGTTTCCAGTTCGCCTTGCCTTCGCTATTAGCATCATCAAAGCACAAGGACAATCTCTGCGTGTTGCAGGATTGAATTTGAAAAATCCATGCTTTTCGCATAGCCAGCTGTACGTCGCATGCTCCAGAGTTGGAACAACAAAAAAATTAGTTAATTTTTACAGCAAATGGAAAAACCGAAAATATTGTATCCCACTTGCATTAATTAAAATTCAGAATGCATTTTTATTCATTAAGGGGCGTAGAAACGTGAGCCGGTCTTGGCTAGTATATTTAAAAAAAAACGAAGAATTCGTTCGAGCTTATAGAAACAGGCAGTATATATTATTCCTCAGCGCCCAAAAGGCATCAAAAAGTTGAGATTTCGAAATAATATTAAGTATTATAAAATAAACTAAAGGATGGACTATATATCGGTTTGAATTAAAGCCAGTGGTTATTTAAAATCTGGCAATATTTTTGATATTATATTCTATCACATAATTCAATGTATTATCTACGCTGTACAAAATCGATCTACCCTTGAAAAACGTTAGGATAAATTGGAAATTTATTTCCAAAAGTTGAGACAATTGGTCGGAAATTGCATGAAAGTATCGTATAAAAAACGTCTTTTCAAATGAAGCTTATTTTTATCTTGGTAGGTAAGCTAGTAAGTAAAATTAACGCATTTGGGGCTCAGAAAACCCAAACGTGGCCTTACAGCAGCCAATGCACCCATTTTAAGTGACCGTTTGCAGCGGAGGTATAATTGGCCCATATTTTTATTATATGGGGACGATGCAACCATTACAGTCAATGTGCCCTGTTTTCATTGTTTTGATGTAAAAGATGTTTGGTTTTAACAAGATGGGACTTGCCACACATGTTATGCCAAAATCGCTTTATTGTGAACAACGTTTATTTGCCGTTTAGGTAGCCGAAAAGGTGATATAAATTGGCTGCTTTAAAGCAGAGGTTTGACACCGTTGGATTTTTTCTGTGGGGCGCAGTTAAAGACAAGAATTTCATATTCCAGAGACAATTGAGGATTTGAAGGCAAACATTTGTGATGCCATTAGCGAGTTACAACCCCATGCACTCGACAAAGTGCTGGAAAATTTGTCTGAATTAATGGCATACTGTAAGACCAGCCGTATGAATGAAATAATATTTTAATATTTTATTTCATTTTTAAATTTCAAATGGCCCACGAATTTATTTAAAAATTCTTATCAGTTAGAATTTCTTTACCAAAAGCATAGAAAACTAAAATGTTTAAATTTAACTACGATTATCTTTGTTTACCGTAGTTTGGCGCCTGGTGAAAGCGTTAGCAAAAGACCGCGTGGAATGGAAACGATTTGTTAGTCCCCTATATCTTTCAATTTCTACTACTAATGTCACATTCTTCATATAACGTATAGGAATTTAGGAAACAGATAAATAAAAGACAGGTATTTGAGGCACATTTTTGCCCACCTTCTACATGTTATATCAAATTTATCATCCCAGTTATTCACCTTGAACTAGTAAAAAATTATTTCGTTGCTGGGTTTTAAGATATCTACGTATTAACGATTAATAAAATTTTGCCAAAAAATTAAATTTTTCCGTTGCATTGTTGTTTATTTGGAATTTAATATCATACAAAGTTTCAATGATTTATGGTTAACATTTCACTTTGTTTAAAGGGTCAAGATATTGATGGTTGTACTTTGCCAATATAAAATATCATAGAAGAATAGTACAAAAAATATGCGGAAATTTTGTGGTAAGAATTAAATGTTATTGATATAACCCCCGAGCTATAAATTTAATATTATGAACTTATCGTCCGGTTAAGTTTTTCCTATTTACTTTCACAATGCAAAGTAAAACCACAATTGTGAATTTTACATACAATCCTTTGAAACCACTTTATCTGACAGTACAACTCCCTTAATCGTAGTTTAATAGTTTTGATAAAACAAAATTGCCTTTATTTTGTTTTTGTATTTTTTTAAGATTTATAGATTAAAAAAATTCTTCGAAACGGGTTTGACAGTTTAGGAAATTGGTTCATTTCTCTGCTTGAATCTTGCCATCTAGTTGTTTGAGGATACCAATTGAAATCTTATCCTTTAATCAAAAAATGGCGAATACATTTAAACTAAAATACATATTTTACTTTTCCAACACATACTGTGAATTTTGTTATATAATTTTTTTTTAATCCTGGAGCTTTTTTTGTACTGACAGAAAAGAAAAAAGGCAATAATGGAATGGAATTTACTTGCTATCACAAATACACAGACCAGACACACAGCTGTACACTAAGTTAACTTACAACTGTGAAAATCGATTTTTGTTGATAAAAATTCTTTACATTTAATTCCGTGTTTTTTTTTATTTTTTATTTTTTTTTTGCAAGAAATGTGTCTTGTCTTCTATCCAATGGACACGCATGATGAAACTGAAAACTGTGTGACATAAAAATGATAGAAAAAATAAATAAATTAAGTGCCCAATAAAATATTTTTTGTATGATTTGGTGTTAAGATTTAAAGGATGTTTGGTTTTAAGCCAGTTTTACTTTGAATTAGGTCAAATAATTATGGGGTGCCTTTAACGGCACAATTGGTTAAGCTGTGGAAATATAGAAAAATCGCTGTAAATAAACCAGTAAAATTACGTAATTTTTTAGATATACATATACACATACATACGTACATGTGGTTAATGTCCGAAAAAATTGGAAGCAGAAAAAAAAAATTAAATGAGACACATAAATAAATTATATGTTTTCTCATTTTTGTTATTTATTTTTAAGAAAATAAAACAATTTTTTTTAATCAGACGCTGTTTATCTTTGAATGGGCTTTTTAAATATTAATCTTATGACTAGAAGCAATTTGGCAAGAAATTATAACGTTTCAATAGGTAGCCAAAAGTCTTTGTTTTCTTTATCCACTTTGTTTAAGGCTACGTTGTGTAATGCACATACATACATACATACATAGAAATTTAAAATATTAACAACCAAACATTCACAAGAGCGGCAGCGTTTTAAAGCTGTTAAAAATGCTCATGTTCATACAATTTGTAGGAAGCAAACGGAAATACCGTGGCGGCATCTCTTTTCATTTAGAGAGTCCAATTAAAATAGAGCGCACAATGGGGCCAATATTCAGTTTTTCACGGATTAATTAATATCTCGATAACTACAATGAAGAGACCCACCTTATTTTAAAGGAGCAGCTCTTAAGACAAATGGAAAGTTGCAACGATATCTTGACGGTTTAGGTTTAGGATTGGGTACAGGTACACTTCATACAAATTAATTATTCTTATTTAATTGTTAAAAAATATAATGCAATTTGAAACGCTTGTTTGTTGTACCTAAAATACATTATAACCATAAGCAGTATACCTGTCGTAAATAATGTAAATATGTGATAAGACATTTTGTAATGAAATATTTTTAAAATCTTTATGTATTTAGCAATACAATACATTAACAAATCTGTTAACAAAACGAAGAATTCCATTACCAACTTACAGCTTATTTTATTTAAATTTCAATTTTTTTCAAGTTAAAACAACAAAAAAATAATTATTTTTTTACTTTATAGCTGAGATTTGGCATGTGTTAAAAATTCTATTTAATATTTAAATTTTATAAACTTGATGAGGTTAAAATTGGCAATCACGATTAACTAAAACATATTTAAAGCAATTTGGTATTGTTGCGTCAGTTTTAAGATAATTTTACTCTTTAACTGTGGCACTTTTAGGCCTGGTTGAAAATTTTGTATTTCCTTATGACTGTAAAGGCAACTACAATTCCCCAAGTTCTGGCGATTGTGTTGGCGGCGTCATCATAAGGCCCTACTAGTCTATTAATCAATATATGCATTGGATAATTGCCCTGAAATAACACTGCTCAGCAGCAAAATCCTTCATTAAATAAAACTATGTGGACTGTATGGATTTTGATGCGCTAAACTCATGGGCGTGGCAAATTTTTCCCCCTAAATTAGTCAGGTACGGACACATATTTAATCCTAACTCGAGAACCAGTCATCCGATATTGATATTGGTTTGATATTGGAAAATGCTCCTCCTATCGTCACAATGTATCCTGCACTATGTAAAATACACAGTAAGATAGAAGAAAACCAACAGTGGAGGGTTCTTTTGGCTAGTAATATTATCGAGTATATTGAAAATACCTGCACCATTGGAGGAAAAATATCTTAGGCTGCTAACAGATATCTTGACCAGTCTGTGAAATGACAAACGAACTCGATCGAGTTCTGCTATTTCTGCGAAGATTATGAGGAAGAGAAGGAGAAAATGGGCTATTTATTTTGTCAGTGCCTGCATTATAATTGATTTAATTCATGTTCTTTTTTTCTTACTCTCACTTATAGGACAATCTCAATGTATCTATTGGACTCTGAATGTAAAAATAATTGTACATTATCGACACAATAAGTTGTACGTCTTTAGACTTAATCTTAATTTAATCTTATTGATTTAGATTCTTTTGTTTTTTTTTACTATTTCCTTAGGTTTATTTTTTTATTGGATCTCAAAACAGTGAGCACTGCGTAAAATATGTTTTGTTCTACTGTATGCACCTTGGCACTCACATTTCATTAGTTTGGTCAGAATCAGATTCTTTAGGATCAGATCTTTTGAGAATTGTCTAGATATAAAAATTGGTTAACAGATTTTGATTTTGGTTTGTGTTCTTTAGGATCAAAGTAAAAATTACAAAACTTCTATTATTTTAGTTACGTTAATAGATTATTACTTGCTTAAAGGCAAAACTTATTAGTATATTGCTTAGTCTGAAAACGGATATCTCAGAGAGGTTTTTTATCCGTTTGCTCTCGACAGCTAGGGCAAAATATTTTCAGTAAAAGGGGGGACCGAATTCCACGTTCTCCAAATCCAGACAGCTGGAAAAATTTTCGTTTACGAGAAGACCTAACTTCTAGTGACCGAAAATATTGCATGCAATTTCGAAATGCTCCTCCGTGCTGGGCAGGAAAGTTGAGATGTATGTATGCCTAATTTCAAAAGAGGGCTACATAAGCTTAGCCACTCTACAAGTTGCTGAAGATCTTGCTTTAGATAGTCGGAATGGCTACACTTCATGCATCCAGGCCGCGTTACATCTCTTTTGTTTTTTCGGAAAGTATCTGTAGATCTTTCTTTTGATGGCATTGTGTAAAAAACGAAATTTTCCTAAAATAACTACTCTTTTTTTATTGATCCGTTATAGTCACCTGACTGCAAAAATCAGCATTATTTCAAACTTTCAAAATTTTAGATTTGATGAGGTTGTTTCATGCATCTTGTCTTAATGATATTTTGGAATTCATGGAATTCATAAAAAAAAGGTAACAAATAATTATTTGATATTTTTTATCGCAAATTTGTGTACCTCTTATTTCGTTTTAGAAATAAAATATAATTTTATTTATCCTTTTGCCACAAAGTACTAAACTAGGTACTTTCACTTTAAGAGGAATAAAACTCGTATTTTACTATGGTTTTTCATTCAATAATGTTTATTTTATTTCTACTTAATGCATGCAGCTTTAAGATCAAGTGCAAAAGGTACTGTTATAAGTGTGAGGTGCACAGTAAAATATTCGAATATGTTTCCTTCAATATCATTTGCAGAATTTCTTTTTGAAGTGTTTATAGTCAATTAAACATAATTGTACACATGTCTGTAACTAAGACGAAGGAATAAGAAGCGATTTTTGATAATAAAGGGTTTTGGTGGGTACTTTACAAAATTTTTTGCTATCATGAGACAATGATCATAATAACCATTTCGATAGTCAAGCTATTTATTTTTTAACGATCTTTTTTTTAACGATTATAATTTTTCTTATTGCTTTCAAAAGGATATGAAAAGTTTTTTTGTTTTTTTAAGAAATAATTATGGGATAGCAAAATTTTTTCCTTACTTTTGTTTAAATTTCCTGTTTCTTTAACTTTGCGTTAAAGTGTGCACAAATAATTGTAATCCTATTAGATATTGCTCTTAATTTAGAATGGCAAATAGAATTTTTAAATTTATTACTGATACGTTTTTAGCGGTTTGTTTTTTACATGGAAACCAAATGAACTGTTGATGACTACATAAAAATCAACCTTTTAACATAAATAAGGAAATATCAGTAAAAATTCGCATAATTTAAAATTCATGATTTTTGTAAATATTTCATCATAATAAACAATAGGAAGTATTGAGTAGAACTATTTTTTTTCTTTCAATTTTTAAAAAATCAATAATCATACTAATTCAATTAAGACTTGGCTCCTGCTTAATACTTATTAAGAAATACCCAAACATATTCAACTCATTATTCACATCACATAGCCTGTGGTAAATGGTCTCAGATTTCCTGCCACAATGAATTTAAATCAATTTTTTTTTAACACTGGCTATTTACCTAGTCATTATTGCTATATACAAAAAAGAAAAAAAAACACCACAATGTACATATCCACCGTATTCAGAGTAGGGAAAGCAAAAAATTCAAAATGCGAAAATGTTAATAATAAAATAAAGGACTTTTAACTGTTAACATAAAAAAAAGGCGATAAGCAGCCAGCATTTACTTAATGATATTCAAACTAAAAGAGCAAAAAGGACAAAAAAACATGTAAAAGTGCTATATTCGTCCGTGCCGAATCTTATATACCCTTTACAACGTGTAGTCATGCAATATCAATTGTTTGTATCACCATTCATCTCATATGGAATACGTACATACATATAAAAAACATACACATATAAAAACATCCCATTGTAAAATTATAAATTGAGTTTACGTATGTGTGTTTCAAAAAAAAAAAAACAATAAAACAATAAAAACATAAATAATATCTTACTAATATAATAAATGTGAATGTTTGTATGTTTATTACTCAATCACGCAAAAACGGCTGAACACAACTAAATGAAATTCGGCACATAGATAGATAACAACCTACGTTGGCACATAGGCTACTTTTTATCACGATAACCAGGCGAAGTCGTTGGCAAACTCATCATCACAGCCTAAACGGGTTGTTTGTTTTGTAAAATTTTTATTTTTGTTGTATTAGGTATAATAAATGTGAAAGTTTGGATAAATTTGACAAACATATAAATAACAATCTAGGTTAACACTAAATCTTTCTTTTAGCTCTATAACTACGCAGACGAAGTCGCGGGCACAAGCTTGTATAAAATGATAAAAAAAAATTTTTTTTTTGACTAAACTGGGATTCGATGCCACGTTCACTTCAACCAGTATACCACGTTTGTATGTATGTGTTGTATGTTTTTGTTGTAAAAAAATAGAGGTGGTCGTTGTTTTTGTATATATATGCTTATATCTGCGTTGTTTATATACCGATGTTTCTGATTTTTAATACCGATCTGCTCCCGAATATTTCTAATATTTTAGTACCTCACCCGGGTCCAGGCAATGTCGGGGGGCTTTAAAAAGTTGATTTCAACATACACGGACAGACGGTCAGACGGACAGACCTTAATCGACTACCCTATTCATAAGCCTTCAGAAAATATAAACTTTATGGGGTCGAAAATGAAAACTTCACACGGAATGGCAAACCTATATATACCCTTTTAAACTGTGTAGTGGGTATAAAAACAGAGCCAGAAGATGTAAGTACATGTAAAGATTTAAAACAAGAATTTTTTTTTAATTAATTTTATATTACTTCTTTTATTTTGTTGTGTCGAAAAGTGGATTATTTGTGTGGCTGTGTATGTACGTATGTATGTGGATGGCATTTTACCAAAATATGTACTCTGCATTGTTGTAACTGTTGTTTTTGTTGCTGTTTTAAATATGTGAGAAATGTTAAAAAGTCCAATACTTAATGTTTTTCAGTTTGTTGCTGTTTTTTGATCACATACGAACATACCTTTTTATGCAACATTAAAAACATCCGCCATTAATACATCCATTCTCATGTATAAATAGCATCTCACAAACATTTACACTTATGCACGCACATTACTTTCGAGATTCATATAAATACACATACATGAGTTCTGATCACCAAGCCACAATAAAATTTATCAAACAACCAACACGTTTTCACATTTTATAGGATGAACGAACGTACAAGTTCAGGCATGAGAATGTGTCTATATATGCAAGGGCTTGCTTGTATACTTATCTATGATATATAAGTACAATTTGGTAGCTATGTATAAGTATGGGTGTATAGATTTGAGCTTGTGGTTTTATGTGGAAAAAAGTTTTCTTCCTTCTTCCGTTGGTTTGGTTTTTTTTTGCAAATGCATGTGGGATGTTGTTTGTGTACATATTTTTTATAGAATTTTTTTTGCTTGTTTGCATTTTCCTTCTCCTGACACATTTATATGTGTACATGTTGTCCATTAGTGCATTCTTACTAAATATTTATTGCTTCTTTCTATGCTGTTCTGTCAAACAGTAGTTCCAATGAATTATCAGAATTGGATTAAAATAGGCAATTTGACTTTCAATATATATATTGAAGTTGAAAGTGACTGAATTCTTTTTTTAAAAATTGTTGTTGTTCTGCCTGTTTTCAGAGGAAAATGTTCTATGGGCCGACAATTAAAGGTGATAAGATGACATTGTATTGTATATATAAAGAATAAATTTTCTATTATAAAATATAAACTTAACTTAATGTACGCATTATTTACATAAATACCCTACATAAATACGCATCACATAATAATGAGAAAAAAAACTTCTGTTAACTGTCTTAAAAAGAAACGATATTACGTTAGCAGGAGCTATAAATATAAGTATAAATAACTTCATTAAAAATATTCTCCGATGAATTAATTATTAAAAAAAAAAATGTTGTGTTCCATGGCAATATTAATTATGGGGGTTACGCAATCTACGCATACGTAGGAATGTTATTAATGATGATATAATGACGTTAAAATAACTTCCGGTAAATTTACTGACCAACAAAGTGGTATGGATGACATGCAATAGATTTAATGTTATTGAACATTGAACTACATACAAATTAGATCTCCGCTTGAAGTTTCCACTTTGTAACAGTGTGTATAAAAATCATCTTTTTTTAATGGACATAAAAAGTTCGGTGTAGGTATTAGTTTACAGTAAATTGTTGAACATGGAAGGACAAATTTTTCAGAGAAATTTTTTTCTTCCACTGATACCAATATTTATGTTATATTATATTACGTTATATTTAAAATTAAAAAATATAAATAAAAAAACCCAGTAGAAAGTCTATCTTATGTCCCCAAAATGCTGCTACATAAAGTAAGTAATACAGAGGCTGTTTAAACATCCTTCACTTTACAATATATATTAAAAGTAAAACTAATCATAATAAAGTGACTGTTGTCACCGTCATTAATTAATTTTTACCCCTTATTTGCAGCCAAACGTACACACTTTTAACAACACCCAATTGTACCACAAGTATACAAGTTTTAAGGCAAAAGCCTCTCATACATTTTTCTATCTAATTTGGGGCAAAGAATTCAGATCTGCATTAAGTTTATCTATTTATTTTAGTTTTGACGATATACCGTTCTATCGAAAATTAATAAAGTTTAATGATATATATACATATGCGTATTAGTACAACTCAAGAGCGATTTTTGCTAAAGGGTCCGCACAATAACTTTTCTTTTTTTTTTTTAAATGGTATAAAAAAAGAAATGTAGCTTCGGCTGTGTGGCACGTAGCGCCGTACTGTTGAATCCAAGTGTTGCCAATATCCTTCTCTTTAATTTTTGTAAACAAAAATTCGTTCAACATGGGCCGATCACGATCGCCATTGACTACGGCCACTACTTGCTCATTTTCGAAGAAAAATTGACCGATTATGCCTCCGGACCAAAATACGCACCAAACAGTGACTCGTTTTGGCTGTATCGACTTTTCAATGTATGCGTACGGGTCTTCTGTTGCACAAATGCGACAATTTTGTTTGTTTACGACCAGCCAAGATGAAAATGAGCTTCATCTGAAAAGATGATTTTTTTTAGCAAAATCGGCCAAATTAATGTCGCAATATTTCCCAGCTTTGTTCAAGCGCATACACAACCATATTCGTTCAGCGGAAGGATAAAACTAATTGTCTGTCAAATCAGACATGAGCTAAGTGTTACCATTCACGAAATAAGCACTAGTTGAAAAAAATCTGTACCAAAAATACAGTGAGATCGAACGTTCAAGTTAAATTTTTAGTTGTGATGAATGTCGTATCTTATGTTCTTGAAATCTGTTTTGCTGTTTAAGATTTAAAAAAAAATGTTGGCAAAGATTTAAAAAAAAGAAAAAATTTCAAGCTTTTGTTATTTAAATATTAAAAATCCTTTAAAAGAAATCCGCAAACAAAAGACCAGCATTTAGTTTTTATTCTGCGGGTTATTAGAAAAATATATCCGAATAAACAAAATTTTTTTAATGAGTTTTTTGCTACTTGGTTATACAGTGTAAAAAAAACTTTCTACAAAGACAAAAAAGCTCAGTAAATTTTTCGTTTTACTACGAATAGCCTTTTAAATGACCACCGCTTAAAATCAGTGCATTTTTGAAAATGTGTTTCATAAATTATGTCTGTTTTATGGTTTCCATTATCGACCCACCGACTAGATCTCCCATTAGTTTCACCTTAGTGAACGTGAATGTGGAAACTCGTATGCAAAGAGTGCGTACCGAGAATAATATTGTATTGGCCATTGTCAATGAAAATCGTATTATATCAATTCATATTTGCTGTTAACAATTGGGCTTGTATTATTCGACAATTTGGAAGCTATGATTTCTGAAATTTTTAATCCAAAATAGATACTAATACGATACCACATGCCATTTGGCACATTATACTATTGATCTATTGAAAGTTGAGTTTTGTGAGTAATAAATCTCATGTGTCCAAGCAGACTCTTGGCCGCCAATATCATGCGATCCGACTGCACTAGAATTTTTTCTGTGAAGTTTGTCATGTACATAAACAAGCCAGTCATAATTTCAATGATTATAATAACAAAAATTTTTTATTTTGTCTTGCGGGTTTATAGACAAATATGCTTGAAATAAAAGGAGCCATATTTGTTTAAAATCGGACCACAACTTTTATATGTAATTGGGTGGCGAACATTATAAAATTGAAGTCACGTGTCAAAACAAGAAAAGAAATTTAAGTTTTGTGGTTCTCAATCTTTTTTTTTTTGGAGTTCAAAGAGAATTTTATTAAATATAAAAAAAAAATTCACCAGAACATCTAGGATTTTAGGTTTCTTTTACTTTACCAAATAAGATATAAAACGTTTCAAAAATTGTTCATATATTTTACTAATTATGCAACTTAGAAAACATAGTTTTACGAGAAAACGCTACATCTATTCAAGAGAAGTGTTATAAATCGATGTCTTCAGCATCTTTTGGCCTTAATTGGATAACGTGGACAATAATGACAAGCTGTTTAAGCACGATTTAACTTTGCGCGATACCGCTCATGCGAGATTGAACATTTTGAATAATCGATTTAAGAGCATGATCATCGTAAATGGAAGTGCTATTAAGTAGCAGCAGAGGTCGTACAATTAAACCATGTTAGACTTTTTTATGGGATTTTCTTAAGTCGCAGGTCTATTATAATAAGCCATAAGCTACAGCAGCTTACATAGCCACATTATTCGCACTTAGGAATCGAAGTCGGTAATTTCACGGATAAATTAAAAGCAAAGTTCAAGTACCATGACAACTAAAAGT
The DNA here is from genome assembly GCA_941918925.1 of Phyto melanocephala. Lineage (NCBI taxonomy): Eukaryota > Metazoa > Arthropoda > Insecta > Diptera > Rhinophoridae > Phyto > Phyto melanocephala. The sequence goes on from OW799234.1 coordinate 115,023,747, forward strand.
ACTTTCTTGATGCACATAAAATTCTAGGTCACTACACAAAAAATATATATCAAATAGGTAGGGGTGCTTTTGTAGTGAGGCGTTGAATTTAAACACTGTGAGAGAATGCTGCAAAAAATAGGCAGAAAACAGAAAAAATTTAATTTTATTTACTTCAAGTAATTTTGAAAAAGTAATTTTGAAATCTAACCATGCAACATTAAATTTATTGAAATGTTTTGCTTAAATTTGTAATAAAAATTATTTATGAAAGTGCTTTTCGATTTAATGGATTTTTAAGTGGACATAAAGTTATAATTGTGTTCAACTAAGCAAAAATTTTAATTTTATTTTAAAGCCTGAAATTATTTTTGAAAAATTTATGCCTCACATTGGATTGCCTAAAAAATTTGTACGAATTAGTAATAGCTTCAGGCGTGTGAAGTTTACCAAAATAATAGCTTCGCGATTTCTGCCACCAGTTTTATTGTTATTGTTGTTGTCATTGTTTAATGTACATATTCAATTTAGAGATATGCAAATGTCTTCATTTATTAATGGTGAGTTAGGCATGAGTAAATTTTTACATAATCCGTAACCGAAGTCATTCAATGCCAGGCAATGCAAGACAATTCAGCAGGAGCGTGTGGAAATAGAAAAATAATGTTTATTTAATAATTGATATTTACTTTGTATGAAGATACTTTTATTTTTTTTTATACCAGGAAGATTTTGTTTAAATGTGGAATTTGTTTTAAGAGTTACCCACACAAAATTTAGTGTGGCTCACTATTGCAGTTTTGTAGATATAGGATTAATAAGAAATAGAGCGTCATGTACGCCCTCCTATACCAAGAAGACTCCATTAGAACTTTTGCTTTATTCTAAGACATAAAATTTAGTGAGCCTCGCTATTGTAGTTGTGAAGAAATTAATTAAACCGCGAAAAAAAAACTTTTGGCCCACTGTGCATCGGCCAAATTAAGCCTTAATTTTTTTCGATAGAGTCATGTTACCATCCAGCGTAGATAAAGCTAATATTTACACGATAATATGTTCCACACATAATGGCATCGATAGACCTTTCAATCGGAAAAAAAAATTTTTTTTTTATAGTTTCTTATGTTTTATTTAATGAAAAATTATTTTAATTAAAAGCGCTTATAGAAAGAACATTTATAAAAATATTCCGCTACTTTTTATTTATGTTTTTCAGTATTTCAAAATTGATTTTTAACAAGATTTTTGGTGTCGAGTTGTGGGCAAAATCTTTAGTATAAATCTTTTTAAAATTTAATGGTAACGGCTCTCATTTCGAAAGTTTAAAATAATATGAACCAATAATTATATTTTCAGTGTTTAGCATATATTGATGCCAAGGAAAGATGGGTGAGAAAACCCACTTGTTTGAAAACCAGAAAGATCTGGCCTGACATGGATGTGCATAGGACGCAATATGTAGTGAATATGCCCCGAATCCACCTTAGGAACCTCATAGCGATCATTAACGGCCACTGGCCTATAGGCTGAGTATCCCTTACAACGACTTCTGCAGAAGTTGCGATAACGAGGAATAGAAGGAGGCAACTGAACATCTTCTCTGTAATTGTTCTGCATTCGGGGACCTGAGACACCAGATTCTAGGTCAGCGAATACTTGTAAGTAAAACTTGTCTTTCCGCAGTTGATCTGGGAAAGATCCACACCTTCGTAAACAGGACAGACTGGCTGAGGAACGACGGCCAAAGGACATAGACGAACGGGCGTTGGTGCCTACGGTATCACAACGGGACCCTCGGAGGACCAAAGTGAGCTATGCCTTTGGGCGGCTGCCGGATCTAACCTAACCTAGCAGGTGTTGATTTAAAAGATAAAATAAGCATTACAAATTACCTAAGAAACAGGTCTTAATTGTAAACTTGTGTAACTGAAATATTGCAGAGAAAAATTAGCTGTTGCTATCAACCGTTGTAGGTGGTAGATGGCAGGATGCTAAAAAAACACAGACCTTTTTGTAAAAGGCAAAAAATAATAATATAAAATGATAACGCTTGGTAGACTAATGCGCGACGATTGACTCGGCACAGAGTCAGACGACGCCCACTCATAAATCATACGAGAATCAGCAATGTCAGTAAAAAATAATATTATTTTAAAATTACGCACCATCAAGGGAGAGCACTCCGATTAAATGTTAGCTTATTACGGCACGAATTGAATGATGTGCATGTGTGCGACACATGATCCCAGCAGGACAACTCTACAATTCTTGCAGCTTACGCTACATTTCCCATTTTTCCATATTAAAACCACAGTGGCAGAAATTCTTACGTAAATACGGTCACAAGCACACTACATGTCATTAACGTGTATGGGTGAGGTTACTTTATTTATGAATGTGCCTGTTAAGTTTTATATTGCATAAAACATTTCTCATATTGATAGACAAATGTAGTACTAGTTATATATAGTTTTTTCTTCATCCTAAATATTGTAGTTGATTGCTGTTTGTTGATTGTACGAATTGGTGTAAAGGAAATCGCATGAACATAGAAAGTATAGAACAAACAAAACTGAGAGAAATAAAAACGTAACGAAAAACTTTTAACAAATGTTGTTGCGGTAACACAGTTGGAAATGTTCTATTTTATGTAGTTGAGTGTACGAGTTCGAACAAACTGATGGAAAAAGTTTTGCAAAATGTTACTTACGAGTGTATTTATGAGTTTGGTGAAAATGTAATGTAAAATGGCAATATATAAGTATGTTTGATGAACCTCTCAGAACTTTGTTTTGAACTAGTCAGGAATAAATAAAAAAACAAAAAACAACTAAAATGTGGAAGCCAAATTATGTGATGAGTTGTTTAGATATAAATATTGAAAGTTTTGTGGAAATCTGAAAAGTTTTTTTTTTTTAAGGAAAATGGGTACTTTTAATGTAAAAAGCAAAAAAAAAAAAAATTCTACGAAATATAATAAAAAAGTACATTAAAATTAAAGTTTTATGTTACTGTTAGTAAAATATAAACTAATTAATAATATTTACTTCAAACTCTGGAAAACAAAACAGCACTGATTGATGGCAATTTTGGAATATTCTCTTTCATCACACAGAATACAAGTAAAAGCTCTATATTGAGCTCTATATTATACTAGCACCTATGTACATCAATGTTTAACTTAACTTGTAGTGTTAACGCAAAATCAGCTGTTAGTGGTTTTAGTGTCAAAACCAAATTTTAACTTTAAGTGTGAAAACACTATTTAATTCTAATTTCATTAGTTAACTTGGGATTATTTTAATTTTCCTTTTAGTTCCTAAGTAGTATTTGAACAATTTATTTTAAGGAGCGAGTCAGAAAAATCTTATATTCCTATTATGTTAAATGAAATTTAAACCATTCCGCATAAAAACTCCAATAAATATGTAAATTTTTTTTAAACATTGCACAAATTTAACACACATTTAAATATTGATATATTAATCGGTATTTGTAAGTCCTTCCACATTTTCCAAAGTCTTCCCATTAAGGAATTAAGAGTTGCTTCCGTTACATTTTACACTTTCAATTGGACATGTCCTGGGATACCATTCTTGTGTTTTTAAATTCTTTTTTTACAAAAGACCAATACCTTTTTACCCATTATCAGTTTTGGCTCTGCGCACAAAAGAGTCAGAGCATTTAACGGGCTCCGTTGTTATATTTCTTTTGTCTTACCAATATCTGTTACTACCTTTTTTTGGTCCTGATCTAGATTTTTTTCAATGTTCTAGTGTGTCACGATAAGCGTTCAAATCTTTTGCTGTTTTTCGGAAAGTTTTCATTGGATTTATTTTTTAAAGTTTTAATTTTATTTATAGTATCACGGACTTTTTTCGCTGTCCATTTCGATAAAAACAAGAGTTGAAAATGAATGATTTAGAAAACAGAATTTCTGAATTATTATTAGGAGCTAACGCCAATAAAAAAATGAATATGTTCTACCAAGGCATGAATAAAGTATATAATTTTTTCCTAACTTACTTCTTATTATTTAAATTTTGTTTAACAACTTTGGCAAAATTACAAACATAAATAATTCATAATTTGCAGCATAATTTTTGGGATATTTCTGATATAGATTTTTTAAATTAATAATATTCGAAAAAGTCTCGATCTAGTATCGCAATATAAATATGAGAAGACTGCAGGAAGTAGTATCAGTTCTGCATAAGACATACATACTTAACTGAATAACAAATTGAATTAAATAAATTATTGTAATATACGAGCATGTTTAACTAAATTAATTTGTATAATGTGAATAACAAGGAAGCTAATAATTTATTGCAATTAAAAGAATCACAGTTCATTTAAAGGAAATAAACCAATGTCAACAAATGTTATAAACGTCAATATACATATAAATATAGGTACAAACATATGACCTAATACTGCGGTATTAAAGTGACTAGCCATTTACCGGTTCTTCTAAATATTAATGCTCAAATAAACTCAATCATATTTCAATTCAGTACTTAAGACTTGTAAATGATTGAATTAGTTTTTTTTTATAAAATAAATTTAATAATTTAACGTGCTAATTTATGATCCCTTATTTAGCAATACTTTTCAATGATCATAGTATATAACTGTAGTTACTGTAAGTGTTATATGAAATTAAAAAAAAAAATATTTTCGAGGTTCGTTTAGTTAAATTAAGAAGTTGTATTTTTTGTATGTTAAAAAATAAGATAACTTTTTAATGTCTGTATAAAATAATTTTTTATTATATAAATTTTAATTTGTAAAAGTTATGTCTTTCTGTCTCGGCAATGCCAATGTTGACTTTGGGAGTTTAGCTTGACGAGGAGCCAACAATGTGCTAGTTATACTACAATCGCCACTAAAAAAAACATTGGTTGGTATTGGAAGCGGAGCCTATATAATTCACAATGCCTTTTACATAGCCAATGTATTATATATATCATGTGCTGAATACTTTAGGGAGTAGTAACTTTCCTACAAATTACTCGACACTAACATTTTACTTCTTCCTTTAAATGTATATACTCGTGAGTATATGCGGAAACTTTGAAAAAAGTTGAGGGCTATCACTATTGGATGGCTCTTCCACTCAGTGTTGCCTTGTGAAGGATATCATCATTTAGCAAAACAAAAAATTCATATATTGAGAAAAAAAATCATCTCACTTTTTTATACCTTTCACCTGTGGTGAACAAAGGTAAATATAGCTTTGTCATTCCGTTCGTAATTTCTACAATTTTCATTTCCGACCCCATGAAGTATATATTCTTTTTTTGAAAGCTTATGAATAGAGGAGTCGATTAAGCTCTGACCGTCTGTCCGTGTGTTGGCTAAAATAAACTTTTAGAAGCAACTATTTGTTCCCCAGATCTGTGTATGGTATCAATCTCTTGGAAATATCCAGGAATGAATCGCTATTGAAATTCAGCACAATCACCTTATAACTTTCTGAGATATGAGCAAAAAACCACGACCACCTGGTTTTTTTTCACAATTACAACAACAACATACATATATACTGGTTAAAATAAAAGTGGCATCGAATGCCAGCTGAGCCAAAAAAATTTTTTTTTATTTTATTTTTTTGTTTTATATATTATTTATATTTTTATTATTTTTATTTTTAATTTTTTTAAAATTTTTTTTTTAATTTCTTTTGTTTGGTTTTAATATATTTTTTATTTATTTTTTTTTGTATTTTTTTTAGAAAGATACATACATACTCAATTATAATTTTACAATGGTATGTTTTTTTCATGTATGTACGTATTTTATATGAAATTAATGGTGATACAAACAATTGTTTTTGCATGCCTACACGTTGTGAAGGATATTTAAGATTCGGTACGGCCGAATATAGCACTGTAACTTGTTTTTTTATTAAAAAGTCAAGCTGATTATTGAAATTTATATTAGCGTAGATTGGTTTAATAAAATTATCTGAAATTTTAAGATATAGTCGTTGCACCTCATTATACATTCTTTTTTTTGAAAAAAAAATATATAAAAGAATCGTCATTTCTAAATTAAAAAAAAACATCATTCGAGAAAAATAAATCATCAAATCGTATATTTTGTACAAAATATCATCAAAAATACGATAAAATCGTCATTCTGGCAACACTGCTTCCACTATAAATAGTCCAGCAGCACAGGAAGTAGTTAAAGTAGTACAACAGAGTTCGTTGCGTGTATATCTATTTTAACTTGATAATGAAGGCGTATATATATATATATATATATATATATATATATATATATAAGAAAAAGTAAAATACTAAATAAATCTCTTTAAAAATTTGGTGAATTATGTTAAGAATTAACAGAGTATTTTAATTGTTTATAACGTTTTATTATTTGCAAGTAAGTTTGAAACAAAAAACAATCTTTGTTATAAGGTATAAACATAACAGTATATTAATTTGGCTATAATTGCCAGAAGCTATAGTCGGCATTTTGCTATTTTTGTTTGTTGTTCTATAATGTGTAATTTTATCTCATACAACTTTTTTAATTTAAAATTTATTTATGATTTTTTAATTAAAAAAACAAATAATAACAAATTAAATTTTAACAATTACCATTTATATATATAAATTTTAAAGAATATTTTGTATTCGTAGTTTTATATTTAAACTACTTTTAGTATTTTTAAAATTTCTATTGGCCATTTTAAACATTATCTACATAGAGATATATCTAGAATGTATGTGTTTTTGTAGTAATAAGAAAAAGGATGTAAGTATGTATGTAGATGAAAAGGAAGTAAAATTTAAATAAAATTGTGAAGGACTTCTACTATATGTTAAAAACTTATTTCCTTTTCAACAGCAGCATGATGTTCTTTAGTCTTAAATGAAATGAGTACTTTAGACCGATATACATAAACCTGCATGTGTCCAGATGATGTGATTACATACACACACACACACACACACACAGGCAGCCATTAAAAAAAACCTTGTCTGGTATGTATATGGGTAATTGTCACATGTAAATACAATTTTTTGTTTCTACTACACTGTTTTACTATCTACTAATAAAAGTTTTCTCAGAAAAATAAGAATTATATTGAAAACTACTGTATATTCACATTCAGTATGCACAAGATTTAAGTAATTTGAAAGTAATCGTATGTTAATTGTAACGATAATTACGAGTACTTTATAAAGTAGATAAAAAAATCCTACATGTCACAATAAAGTTAATAATATGAAGGGATTTTTAAGAAAAATATCAAACTACATACTTTAAATAAACTAATACGATTTTGTTATGTGGATCAATGTTCTATATTGGCTAGTTAGTACGTGTAGCAAAGAGTATGGTGATACTTTAGAAAGTGTAATTGTAATGACAATACAAATGAAAACACACACATACATTCATGTGTTTATCAAAATGAAGTAAATGTTGCTGACAAAACCTGTCTTAAAATTACCTTAGAGCTAAAAGAATATTAATTTTGTTAATAAAAAAATAGTCGTGATTGTTTTCTCATATCTTAAAAACTTATGGGGTGAAAGCATTGGATTCTAATAGCTATTTATATCGAAACGGTTCTAAAAGATTGATGCTGGACACAGGTTTGTGCAATATTTGGGGGCTTTTAAAAGTATGGACGGACGGACAAACAATCTTTGTTTAGTTTACTGCACTATTCATAAGGTTTTTGAAAATACATCTTTTATGGGGTGGTCAGAAATAAATATTGTAGAAATTACAAATGTAATTGAAAGCAATAAGAAATAAAGCTAAAATTTCGCTTTTATAAAAAACACCAAACCTCTTCTTTAATTTAAAAGTAGATATTTTTTATTATTATTTTTTTAAATGTTAAAAAGTTGCGGGGTTATAATTTGTTGTGTTAATTAGCTGCTTAGCTTAGTTTTTGCCTTCTGATTCTATTTTACACTAATAGTGTTCACATAGAAAATTTAGGAAATATAGTTTTGCTCAGGTTTTTTTACATCCGTAACGAGTTTTATCATATTTGGCTTCTACAAAATCTTACGACTGGCATTACAGAATAATAAATTTAAATTTTCAGTGAGATTTTAAGGGTGTCCAAATTTGAGGTATCATTAAAAGTTTAATAAAAAATAATTTTATTTGAGATTTAAATTTTTTTTTATTTCAATTTATTGCAAATAAGTTCTAGCTAAAAATGAAAAATTGTCTCGGTCAAGTAACCCACAGGCAGGCTTCCATTCTTTTACTAAAATTCTCAATCACGTTTTTCAATTAACTGTTGTTAATGGTTGATATCTATTCGTTAGTGTTATTTTTAAGCTCTTGAACTGATGTGAGATTATTGATGTATATTTTTAATTCCAAAAAACCGCAAAACAAAAATAATCTAAAGGTGTCAAAACAAACAATCCTGTAGGTTAATTAACTTGTTCTCTACGAGAAATAATGTGATTTTCTGTCAAAAGATCCATTGTTTCCTGTTAAAACCATAAATTTGCTAGATATCATTTGACCAAATTTGCACACCCAATAATTTAAAAAAATTATTCTTAAATTATTTAATTTTTTAAAATAATTTTTCTAAAAATCTTTTTTTTAATCGTTTTAAAAAATCGATGACAAATTTTGTATTATTTAACTATTTTGTATTTGCATTAGTCAAGATCTTTTATTATATTTCTATTAATGAAAACGTCTTAATGAATTCTTTGTCTCTAATTCTATTTGTATATAAATGATTATAGACACTTTTAAGGCCGACATATATTTAGTTTTGAATAAACTTAATGGACTTTTCTGTACTAAATGCTTTCTAAAGTATCACTGCTACTGAATGTGGTCTCTAGCCAATATAAAAAACTGTGTTTAACTAACATATTGTTAATGTGGTAAATAGGTAATGATTATCTCTACTAGCATGGCCATTTGGTTATACATACATTTCATACCTTGGGTAGTCGGTATTTATGCCAACTAACGCCTCTGCTGCTTCTTCGTTGCATCCTGATGAGATCTGTTCCCGATTCGCAATAGAAGGTGTTTTCATCGAGCCGGGAATTGAGAGAGTGGATGCGGGTTTGCGGAGCTGTAAAACAACAATAATAAAGATTTTATTTTATTACACAGTTCTTTTGTGTTTATTTGTTTTACTAATTACTACATGATAAAATATGTACTTTTCTGCTTTAAATTATATGTGCTAGACAAAAGTGTTGAATAAACAAAAACAGGAAAATTTATGTATTTAACTGCTGTGTGCATTTTAACATAAAGAGTGAAATATTTTTTTATAATTATTATTATTTTAAATTGTTAATTCGTTGAATGGAATTGTATTTTTTGTTTTTTTTTTTAATAATTTGAGGTTGTGTACTAAAGTGCTAATTAAATATCTTAAATTTAATAAATATTGTAATATGCTTAAAACTTGTTATTAATATTAAAATAAACTCAGTAGATAAAATAAAAAGAATGAATAATTAAAATAAAATGTACAAAGTGGGCCAAAATTCACCATGTGTTTTAATAATTTTATAACTTTTTCGTTTATATATATATTTTGTAAATAATTTATTTATCACCAGGAGAATAAATTATTAAGATTTCCGAAACTGAACAAAGAGGAAGAATAATATAATTTTGAAATTTAAAACAGCGATACATAATTTTACCCCAAAGAGAATATCGCCGATATTTTAATGTCAGTGATTTGATGTTTTGTTCAACGTCGCTATCAACGCGTCGGAACGGCAGACTACGTATAATTCGCACTGCGGAAATATTTAACGTGTAGAGCAAGGTCATAAGACAACTCAAGAAACACATACCAGAAGCCGTTTTGCATAGTTAGGAATGGCTAATTTTAAAAAAGGATTTACTTTGACTATCAAATAAGGTGCAATAACTTAAACTCACAGTTTATCGGAAACGTCTATACTTCGCAATTAAATATTAACAGTTGGGCAGAAATAAGATCAATTTTATTAAAATTCTGATAACTTAAGAGTAATGAAGCTCATTTCCACTTAAATGCTTTTGTTAATAAGCTGAAGTTTAGTTTTTGGGCTTCTGAAAATCATCAGCGCTAATTCTGTGGTTTTCATGGGCTACCACGTATGTCTTAAAATCAAATTTTTCAGGAGAGCCACAAAACCGTTTTCTATAAAACAACGGGTTAGGTATTGAACTTTTTATACTTTTTTTACCATTCATGTAAATAATGATCTTATAATTTTCTTGTAAAAGTTTCAGAAAGTTATCATTATAAAATTAGATCATAGCGAAGACTAAAATAAACAAAGTGGTACGAAGACTAAAAGTGTGTGCAGATAAAGCAGCGTATGTCGATATAGGTTGTACACAACTTATTATTCTACTTCTAGTAAACTGAAAAATTATCAGAAAATATCTTTCAAATGTGTTCAGAAATAAATAATAACGTTTTTGTAAAAAATGAAATATTTTGCTATTAAGCACACGTAAGTCAACACACTGCGTTAGTGCTGAACGCTTTTGGAATATATATAGAAGTTACGTTGTTATCCCATTAAAGAAATCGGAGTGGGTCCATCTTATTATGGAAATTTTGAAAACCAAGTAATGGGTGTTTAAAACCAAGCAAAAGTCAAAAGCGTAAAAAATGAACATACCTGGTTGCCCATGAAAACCACAGAATTTGGCGCCATAAGGTGTACAGTAAATGTGATATAATATCTGATATACTACTTCTTTGAAAATGAAGATGGAAGTGCTCTCACTTTAAAAAGAGATTAGTATCGAGTTATGAAAGAACATTTCTTCCTTTGTAAACAAAACTGCGGTTTGGTTTCAGCAGGTTGAAGCCTTCTTCTCACACTAGCAAGCAAATAATTTGCAGAAACTGAAATGCTTATTGCCCGGCGCGTTCACCAGATTTTTCAACATTTGACTTTTTTCTTTGGGGTTGTTTGAAAAAGTGAGTTTATGTCAACAAGAAGGAGTCAATCCCCTACTTAAGGCCGAAATTGTTATAGAAATTCAATCGTTACATCCATTCTAACAGATATTATGGAAAATACTCTGAAATAGGTTTATAATTGCGAAGGTTAAAACATTATTTTCCATACAAATTTTCAACAATGTAAAGTAATCGTGGCATAATATGATTTTTTGCTTTTGACAATCGGTGGATATCACACTGATTGTACCAGTAGAAAAAACTAACTAATGTCACTTATGTCAAAATAATAATGGTCGAATGGTTTTGTAGAAGTTTTTAGGGGTGAATATTTGGTAATTAATTCATACAAAAAATACAATACTTTTGGAAATATTTAAACCAAGAATTTCCAAATAAAAGAAAATAAATTATAATCTGCATAGTTTTAAATAAATTTTGTTAAAGCTTCAAAATATGTGCCATTGCTTTGGTACTTTTTTTTAATACATAATTTTAGGAAGAAATAATAATTTCTTTAATAATTTTTAAATATATAAATGATTGCCCAAAGAAATGGAGCTGTCATATTTCATAGGAGCATTTTTTTTATATTGATATATGAGCAACAAAGGAAACCCAATTTTGACCTTCGACTTGTCTTGTATATGATATCGTAGTAAAAAAATAAATTCAGTGATAAAAAGAAAATCGACTACTAAATGATAAAATTTCAACAACTCAGCTGTCACTGTTGATATTTATTTAGTTATGGGTGTTTGTTTAGCGAGAGAATTTTTAAATAAAATTAAACAATAAACAACATTTTAAATATTTATGATTTTGGGCAGTACATCGCGTAATCTAGTGTATTTTGTCAAACTGCATAGTGGGAAGCAAGTGCAGTTTTTTGTGAAAGCAGTTTTCGTGTTGAGTTTACGTCAGATTTATGTGATGCCATTCTAAACTTTTTTAAAATTTTTTTAAAACAATTAATGACCTTAAGCCGAACCAATGATACAACAATATAGAAAACAACAAAGCAAGTTCGCCGTTGCATATACCTGTATGAATATGTGCACCACATGTTCTCTGTCAAAGCGAAAAAAATGTCAAAACAAGGATATTTTTCGAAATCCGTGAGTAAGGGTTATAAATGAAATAATGAAGTTCATTTTTGATTAACAAAAGCACACTTAAGTTAATAGTTCAATACCGAGGCATTTGTATATTTTATCATTCTTGCATAAATAAATAAAATCAAGGCGAATTAAAAAAACTTTGCCTTTATCCTTCCCAAGCAGCTGTTGTGACAAGGTTACCTGTATGAATATGCCTTGTACTCAAACTTCCCGTTTATTTTTGTTTAATGATATTCTTGCAAATAGTAAACATTTTTTAATAAAACAAATATTATTTGTTTTTAAACCATAATAATTTGTCATTTGAGTTAATGTGCTTTTACTATTTAAATGGACTTTAAATTTTAATTAACATTTTCTTATGATAATTTAATATTTCGTTTTTTAAATAAGTCTATCAAATATTACCCGCATCAAGTGAAAATACTTTAATTAAAAAGAAAGCAGAATTTTTCTTTGATCATGTTATTAAAATGTGGGTAAAAAATTAAATTAAAAGCGTGGCTGGAATAAAACTTGAAACGTTATGAACTAACAAACATTAATTGTTGTTTCTTTTTGCTTTTTTTCTTTATGCGTCGGAAAAATAAACGCAATCCTGCAACTGTAATATGGCAGTAAGTACTAAAAGTGTAACAACATTGTGATTAAACGTATTTAGTACAAGTTGTCTGTTTTATTATTTTTTCTATTTTTCTTCTTGTTCCGTGTTGGTGACAGAAAAAAAAAACAAAAAACAAAGATATCAGAAAAGTAAAAGGTGGCATTAAAAGTCAGCAAACGTAATTTATTTATTCCTAAGCCTAAGTGGACAGTTAAATGTGTGCGTTGTAAGCCAGAAAGAAACTTTGCCAAATCTACAAAAAAAAAAAAAAAAAAACTACAACCGCCCATATTCACGTGCGTGCTCATTCTCATACAATTACGCCTTTTGTGTTTTGTATGCTATGAACTACGACGTCTGTTGTAATAGATATTTAGCTCCAAAGCTTGTTGGCTAAAACGAAAGGAAAAAAGACTAATAAAAAAAAAATAAAAAAAAATGAACAAAAATAAAATATAGTGCAAATGAACAACGCAGCTAAATCTCTGGTAGACTTAAGGAAATACCGCTAATGGGGAATGACAAAAATTTTAACAAATTTAATTTTTTTTATTTTTATATTCCCACATTTTTTTTGTTTTCTTAATCCTCTTTGTGTGTATGTTTCAATGTGTATGAATTCTATGCAAACAATCTGTAGCCAATAAGTCACTAACGAAAAATATGATACTCATCAAAAAGGATATAATTTTCTTAATTAAAATTGTGTCATCTTTATGATAAAAGTTTTCCAACTCTAAAATACTTATTATAAGAATCTATTTGATTTGGTAAGCTTAGTAAGTGTTTTGTTTTGAAAATTTTAAAAAGGTTAAAAATTGTACCGTAAACATACAACATTTTTTTATTGATTCTAATATATTTGGTAAATTGTGACATTATAACATTATGACAATACGACACTAAGACCTTTATACTTCTTCTTCTACTGTAGTTAATTTTTTTTATTCTAGCCGCCAAACTATGTCACAAACTATATACAAAATACCATAAGTTGGGAGGAAATGTTTAAAAAATTTTCAATTTTCGAATAATTTTTATATAAAAAGTCACTAAAACGCGACGACATAAAGTATTAAAATTCGAGAAGAAAAACTACATCTCTCCAGTGTAAGTTTTAAAATTATGCGTGAAGTAAAGGTGAGTCAATACAAAAGCATATTTTTTTTACGAACATAATTACATGTTTTTAATTCACTGGATAATGTAACTTTCTTCTTTAATTTTCCCTTAAACTAGACGATTTTACAGTTGCGGCAACTCAGATTTATTTACACTTTTATTTGAATCTGAATTTTTATTTAGGTCCATTATTACAACTTGCCGTTAGTTAAAGGTAAAATTTTTTTGTGCCCCATGAATAGCTTTGCATTATTATAACTTAAATTTTTTATTGCTATTATTATTAAAAATTATTATATTTAATGGATAAAAAGATAATAAGCAAGTAACAGTGCTATATTCGGCCGTGCCGAATCTTATATACCCTTCACAACGTGTAGTCATGCAATATAGAATACGTACACGTTAGAATAAATGTGGCATCGGATCCCAGCTGAGCCAAAAAAATTTTATTTTATTTTATTTAATATATTATTTATATTTTATATTTTTTTTAAATTTTTTTAAAAATTTTTTTTAATTTTTTTTTAATTTTTTTTAATTTTTTATTTGTAGTTTTTTTTTTATTATTTTTTTCTTATTTTTAATATTTTTTTTTGTAATTTTTTTTGTTTGGTATGTTTTTTTACATATATGTATGTATGTATGTTGTTGTTGTAATTGTGAAAAAAAAACGAGGTGGTCGTGGTTTTTTGCTCATATCTGAGAAAGTTATGGGGCGATTGTGCTGAATTTCAATAGCGATTCATTCCTGTATATTTCCAAGAGATTGATACCATATACAGATCTGAGGAACATATAGTTGCTTCTAAAAGTTGATTTCAAGCAACACACGGACAGACGGGCAGACGGACAGACGGTCAGGGCTTAATCGACTCCTCTATTCATAAGCTTTCAGAAAATATATACTTTATGGGGTCGGAAATGAAAATTGTAGAAATTACAAACGGAATGACAAAGCTATATATACCCTTATGCACCACAGGTGAAGGGTATAATGAATGCTTTATAATGCAAAGCAAATGCATTTATCGGTCGGACAAAATCCTGCCTTTAACTAATAGCAAGTTGTAATAATAGCCCTTAAAAGTATAAAAATAGAGCTGACCAGTATTATTATTTCTTTAAATTTTTATTGACAATATTGTTAGGAAATTGTCTATAGGTGTTCAGCCTGAGCCAATTGAAATTGAAATTTTAATTTCTAATTACTTTGACTTTGAAAGGTAGAATAAAATTAATTTTTATTTTTTTATTTTATGCTTGACATTTTAAATGGGATGTTATAGGCTCGCACCAAATAGAGAAAAGTTAAAATATTTCTTCCAATATTAATTCTCAGGAACTGAACATTTCTTGCAACTCTTTGTCTATGTTTTATTTTTTATAGTCTTTAGGATATTGTAACGGGCATATACATTTGTATATTATGATACCGTTTTTAATTTCCACAAAACCCATTCCAAAAAGCAAAATCTAAATACATATATTTATAATATTCTATAATGAAAATTTGTGTCAATCACCTTTTTAGTAAAAAATCGATAAATTTGCAAGTAAGTGAATAAGAACTTTTTTTATTATTGTTATTATTTACCTTTTGGGTAAAGTTCGATAAAATGAGAATAAGCGAGAACACAAAAATGTACAAAAGCACGGGAAAACAAAAAACCAAACTACACATCGTAAAAGAAAGGGTAAAAACTATTTTCATTGCTATAAAACAACAACGAGTACAAATTAAAAATGCAATTATTATTGACTTTAATTGATTCCAAGCAAAGAAATTTCTTTAAAAATTTGCCCTTTTAAATCAATTTTTCGTTATTTTTATACTGTTTAACAGTTTGACAAATGTATACGAAGAAAAACTCTAAGCTGGTTTGTGCATAAAAAATCACCCCCTTAATTATCCAATCATTGAGTATGGGTAATGTTTTCGATAAGATTGAGATTCACAGGGATCACAATGGAGTATGGTCTTTAGTCATCAGTTAGTTTTGTTTTTTCATTTATATTGTCAGTTCTCAAGCTTAATTTTATCTGTTAAAAGTTATTTCATTTTAAAATCCCATAGTGACTTTTCGTCCGCCTTGTATTACAGTCGCATTCGACTAGGTAAAGACTAAAACTTCATGAAAAATCTTTTGCTTATGAAAGGTTTTTATAAAAACAGTAAATAAATACAGAGAATAAAAAAATAAAAAATAAAAAATTTATTTCAACTAGGAAAAAAATTTGTTTTTTCCAAAAATGAATAAAATATATGTATAATAAATAAATAAAAAATCAGTATATTGTTCAAAACAATTTAATTTTAAACTAGCATAAGGCTACGACTTGTTCTCTATCTGTGCGCAAGATTTCATTTAATTCCGCTCATCCGTTTTTGCCTGATTGAGTAACTAAAATTAAAACATCTAAATATAGAAACATTCACATGTAACCTGTATTAAAAGATAGACAAAAATCAAACAAATCAGTAAGTTATTATAGAATTAATGCCATAACTTTGTTGGAAAAAAATGTTGGAAAATTGTTGGAAAATCTGAAGCGACTTTAGCACCGAGAATATATGCGTTGGCAAAGATTCACAAGGAAAGAGTCCCACTAAGACCAATATGTTCATGAATCAGCTCTCCAGCTGGACAACTATGTACATTTTTGACAAATATTTAAAAAAAACTCACTGAGAATTCAAAATTTAACGTAAAGGATACTGTGCAATTTTGAGTGAAGATAAATAATAGTGCAATAGAATATGACGAAAAATTAGTGTCGTTTGATGTAGTGTCTTTTTTTCCGTGCATACCTGTTGATAACGCTATTGACGTGATCGGAAGAAAATGGGAAGAGATCAAAAATCATACGATTATACCGAAAGAGTTATTTTTAAGAATTTAAAAATTTTGTATAAAAGATAATAGGCACTTTAAATACAAGGAAAAATTATACACAAGTGGACTACCAATGGGCTCACCAGCATCTCCAATTGTGACTGATATTGTGGTTATTATTTGTTTGTATGGGAGAACTTACAAGTAAGCCAATACTTTTGACAAAAAATGTGGACGACCTGTTCGGGATTGTAAAAGAGAATGCTATAGAGGAGACTCTACAAAAATTGAATAGTTTTCAGCTTAGAATTAAATACACAATGGATAAAGAAAAAGATGGACGTATAGCACATTTGGACACAATGGTAATAAGAAGAGGAAGTATTATAACAATTTATTGGTACCAAAAACCTACGTCTTCTGGAAGACTATTTAATTTTCACTCTAGCCATCCTACGAGTATTATTATGAATACAGCAAACAACTTTATCAGTAGAGTACTAACGATTAGTGACAAACAATTTCATATGGGACAACATAATGAAAATTAAGGAAAAATTGAAAATGAACGCATTCCCTGATCATATCATTAGAAATCTGATACGAGATAATAAGAATAAGACACCAAGACTAAGAATAGAAGATCCAAACGAAATTTACAAATCAATGGTATACCCAAAATTTCGGACAGAATTTCAAATTCGGACATCTACGATAAGGGAAAATGTAAAATAGCTCAAAAAACTAAAAATACGTTGGCAAAACTCTTTTCAAAAACAAAAAGCAAGATTAATAAAAATGATAAATCGAAATTAATATATTGAATAAAATATACGGGAAATGAAAACACAACATGTGATAAGGTATATGTAGGCACTACTAAAAATAAGTTAAAAACTATAATAGCCGGCCACAAATCACATTTACGATGTAGAGGTAATATTTTAATGCAAATTTAGTTAAAAAAAATTTTTAAAATATACTTGCTTATCAGTCAGTTTTTAAAAGGAATTTCTTTCTATAGATGTTTCTTATTACGTCTGTCTCTTCGAAATGCGAACTTAGCATACATATTTCTTTTTTAACTTAATGAGAGTGTAATTAATGGCCTTTTAGGTCTATAAATAAAATACGCCAAAAACAATAACCCAGCTCTTTTATAATTTTAATAAAAAGAAACAAAAGAATAGTAAATCCTGTAAAAAGGAATGTAATGCTTTTTAAAAGAATTTCCATAGAATTTCTTGAGGCAATTAGAGGAAGCAGAGAAGTAAAGAAAACATTGATGTAAATGACCAAAATTGTCAACGAAAGAAAATGTATTCAAATTTAAACAATTTGTTGTAATTTATGTGGTTAGGGGTATGTTTTTGACTTTGGTGTGTGTAACCGGAAGTTTATATTTATTATGGGCATGAATTTGTACAAGCAGTTGCGGTTAAAACATATATTTGTGTGTGTGTGTATGTTTTTACATGGTTGTCTGTTGATCGTTCACTTTCTTTTATGTGCCTAACGGTTTTTAATGTTAAAATTTTGCTTGATATTAGTTAAATATTTATATAGAAATTCGATTTTGTCTTTAAAATTTCTACTTAAGTTTGACCTTAATTTTATTTTGCACTTCGCAATGCCAAATTCCCATCAGTATTCCATTTAGAACATCATTTTTGTTTCTAACGTGTCATGTTTAATTTATTTACCTTTTAATAAAATAATTTTTATGCATAACGTGACATGTGATAAAATTTGTATTATGTCTTTAAGCGAATATGTAAGTACATACCCTGCAGATAACGCGACTAATCAATACCATACTTTTTTTAAGCTATTATTAGTATAACGCCCCTTGTCACAGATAAGATCCTAACGTGCGAGTATGTGTTGAATTGTATTCACTATATGGGGCCCTAACAGCAAAAACAACGTAACTGATAAATATTTTGAAATTGAGTTTTTGTTGAAAAATTGTTCTACAGCCTCCAGTTTCTCGTTTGTTAAAATAATGGATCGAAAGTAAAAATAATTACAAAAATATAAGCCATTTAATTTTGACCCTTTTGGGCGACTCCAAAATTGTGAGACTTACTCATTAACGAAATAAACAACTGCATTAATTTTAAGGAGCAAAAGTGAATATAATGGCAAATTAACCGCGATAAAATGGTTTACTTACGGAAAAAGACAAATTAATAAAATCATTTCTAATTTACTAGCAGAACCTGTCCAAATATTTTATACAAACTAACTGCCAATAATACACATCTTTTATTTGTATTGAATGAATAAGTCAGAATAAAAAATTTAAACTTTTTAACTTTTAGTTTGACATGTAAATTGGAGTTTGAACGCAGTGGTACTGAAAATTTTACTTGAAATTTTGATTTATGCGGTGAATAATATTTTTTATATTTTTTACAAATCTACTCTTTATATTATTAAAATAAGTGTTGAATGTGAAAATTAAAAAAAAAAAAAAAAATGAATTTATTACAAAAAAAAAAAAATTTAAATGAAAAAACTTTTTTATTTAAAGTTTTGCTGTGTTTTCCGTTACTTTTGCAGTCACATTTTAATAAATAAATTTTTATATGCCGTATTAAGATAAAACTTTTCTATAAGTTGCAGATTAATAGCAGGTCTACATTTAAATTTTCTTAACAAAAAAAAAATCTTCAACGAATTTTAACAAAAGTTTCAAACCATTTTTTGTAAAATTAAGTTTTTGTGGCTAACAATATTTTATCGATTAAGGCTTGATATACAGCGTCACTGATTTCTTTTAAAAGTTTAGAGCACACTATTGTAGCTATTATGAGACACTGAATTATCGGTTTGGTTCTTGAATAAACTATTGTTATTGTTATAGAAACTTTTAGATTATTGCAGATCGTATGATTAGAGCAGCGCTTATTTAAATTGTTGAGCAAGCGCAGCTGGCATATCAGTAATACAACAGAGTGTGTTGTGTGTATATCATATTGAATAAAAATAAGTGCAATAATATCGTAAAAGTTTAATCACTTGTGTTAATAGTCAATAAATTGTCCTGAACTCTAATAACACATTTTTGTTTGCAAATTAACAAACTTGTTTATTCAATGAAAATAAACAAATAATTATTAAAAAGTATAAACGTAACAGTACAGTGAAAAACGGTCACTCAAGTGTATGGAGAAATTATGGTTGAAATAATAATACGATGTCACAGAGCAGAACCATAAACCCAGCATTGCATTACTTAGGAGTAATTCAATCCTATTCTTTTTCAATACTCGATAGGTCACCTACACAATCATTATACAGTTCTTAATAACACTAAAGGCAATCGTTCGAGCATGAACACTTGACGTTTCACTACAAACTCTTATTTTAAAATAATATGGTACATGACTACATTATACAGGATCATATTGTTACTTGTCAATTTCAGCTATAATTGAAAACGTATCTTAATATTTATATATGTATATATAAGACATATCTATATATTTCCTAAATACATGTACGTGAATAGATATGTTTTACTCAAATATAAAAACAGTAGTGGAAACAAAATACTTAACAATTGCCCCTCTTATCCCTTTATAGTTGACCAGATTAAATTGGTAATTCTCTTGAGTAAATATATTGATTTATTTATTTAACAGTGACGCGTGTGAACACTATTTCAGTGACGGAAATTACTATGTTGTTATTGAGTTTCATTCCATTATACTGCCTCAACTACATATGTGCCAAATTAAAGACAATTATTATGTATTAATCAAAACAAATTTAAATAATTTTTTTCTTCTTAATTTCCCAAAAAAAAAAAAAAAGTAAATAAATAAATAAATCATTAATGTGAATAACATCTTTCTTGACTTCTAAATAATAAGTGTAAGAGAAAACACTCTCAATAACTATCCAAAAGTTAAAATAGTTTATCATCAATGATGCACTTTATGTAAATTCATGAAAAAAAATATCATTAACTCATTCAATATAGGCTTACTTTTTTGTTATTATATTTATAATAGCTACAATTTACACTCATTACACTACGAAGAAATACAACTAGAACAAATGTTTACAGAGGTTCGATTAATGATAAAGTTTATGGAAATATTCATATGTTCATATGATCTTCAATGAAACGTTGATGTTAAAATCATGTATATTTTACCTAAGTTAAACCACTTCATTATGATTAAAACTCATGCATTCAACATTTGTTTTGCGTGCCTTTATGGTTTTTTGCTGGGTTGTTTTTTAAAACGAACCATTTAAATACACACAAAAAATATTGTTATAAATGTGCAAGACAAATTTAAATTCAATCAGCGGTTGCAGTATTTCGTGGGTTTTTATGCAAATATTGTTAACAATTTGCGGTTATTAATATGGTATTATATTTATGATGATGCACGTACACACATACATATATACAAAATTTAAATCATTAAATTGAAATTTTGCATATTGTAAAAGAAAAATTAATAATAAAATTTATATATGTATACAAGGTGGCGCAAAAGAAATCCTCCTATCAGAAAATGCTACAAATTTTGCAATTGGCCCCTAATGTCAGTTCTGTTTTGACATTTGTGTAGTAAACACATGCAAAATACACGTTAATAAACAATGTTACGCTACACTGCTCCAGAACGCGGAATATTGGTGACTATTTATTTGACCAATAATCGGTCGGTGACTTTGGCACAACGTGAATTTCGTCGCAGATTTCCTAGCCGTCCAACGCCTACTGGTGATACACTGCGACGTTTGGCCGCTCGCCTCGAAGAGACTAGCACAACACGAGATGCTGCCAGGAGTGGCAGACCCCGGAGTAGCCGTTCTGCAGAGAATATTGCTGCTGTAGCCGAGGATGTCATGGAAGCGCCGTCGACATCGACCAGACGACGTGCCACGCAAATGGCTATCAGTCGACGGTTTTTACAGCGAATTTTGGTACAAGATTTGAAGATGTTTCCGTGCAAAGTCCAGACGGTGCATCTGCTGTTAGCTGCTGACCGCCAATCGCGTCTAACATACGCTCAAGCCATCCTGAATCACCACCAAGAGGAAGATGATTTTTCATCAAAAATAATCATGAGTGATGAGGCCCATTTCCATCTTAGCGGGTACATAAATAAGCAAAATTTACGCTTCTGGGGCACTGAAAATCCGCGTGCAACCCACGAAGAGCCATTACACCCGCTCAAAGTTACTGTATGGTGTGCTGTTTTCGCTGGAGGAGTCATCGGACCTTTTTTCTTCGAAGACGTCGCGGGCCAAACGGTTACTGTGAATGATGAGCGCTACAGAGCAATGATCAACGAGTTCTTTTTGCCGCAACTTGATGAATTGGGATTGGAAAACATGTGGTTCCAACAGGACGGTGCAACAGCACACACTGCACGTGCCACAACCGATATGCTGAAGGATGCATTTCCCGGGCGCCTAATCTCCCGTTTTGGCGATTTGAACTGGCCAGCAAGATCGCCTGATTTGACTGCTCCAGACTTCTTTTTGTCGGGCTTTTTGAAGTCGCGGGTTTATGTCAACAAGCCTCAGACTCTCGCAACTCTTAAAGACAATATCCGTCAAGAATGTAAGGACCTATCGCCGGAAGTTTTGTCCAAAGTGATGGAAAATGCCATAAAAAGGGCTCAAATGACAATCAACTGTGGCGGCGGCCATTTACATGACATCATATTCTCGACTTGATGTAAAAAAAATTAAAAGACCAAATAAAAATACTCCATAGAAGAATCAAAGTTTTTAATTTTTTTTAAAAATTACAGCCAAAAAACATCGGAAGGTTATTTTTGCGCCACCTTGTATATAAGTGAAACTCTGTCTGTGTGTGTGTTAGCTATAGACTCTTGAACTGTAAAACCAATCGGACTCATACAAGTTGTTGTACACATTCGAGGGAGTGTTTATGGATGGTAAAAAGTGGGCGGGGCTACGACTATAAAAAACAAGTTATCATTTTTAGCTTCATGCACTTGACCGATTTTTCTTAAACTTTGCACACATATTAAGCTGTCATGACTTTACAATTTCGTGATTAGAAAAGTGAGCAGTGTTACGCCCACAAAAAAAAGTTATAGTTTTTATTTTCTTGCACTTGATATTCAATTAAAACTCAGAATGTATTTTTATTTATTATGGGGCGTAGCAATACGAGCCGATCTTGGCTAGTATAATATAATGGTGATAATAGTCACCAATATTTATTGTCAAGTCATCGAAGTTTTAAGTTTCTCATAAATCGATTCACACTGCGTCAAATTTGTAAAAACAAAAAAATTGTATTGAAATTTAGGCCAAGTTAATATGTAAATATATATCTTTAGATAACGAAATGTCAACATGCAAAATTGCAATTATTGAAACAAGCGCAATTCAAAAGTGTTGATAATGCATTACCGCATGCACAAAAATGATTGACTTTAATATTGCTATCAAACGGATAGATTTTTCCAGTGGAATACATTTCAAGATGGCGTCCGAAATAAAATGGTGGATATATGGGTCAAAATTAGTAATTATCTCCACATTATGGTGTCCAAAATAATCTTAAATCCATGATAGATAAATCGATACGTACATATGTATATCGATAAATAGGTCATTTATTATTAAAAATGTATCCCCTTCAACCCCAATTATATTAGAATCAGGGAAATAAATTAAACTAAGAAAGAGTGCAAAATCCTAAATAGTGTACGAAGAACTTCATTCTAAGCCCCATCAATGTAGATAAAAATGAAAGTGTTTGACTAGTAGAATACAGTGAAGTATGTGAAAATATGAAATTGAAGATGACGGCAGATATAATAAGCCAAATGCCGTTTAATATTACATTTTAAATCTAGGCTACGCTACGATGTGGTACATGTTAATGAGCATAAGAAAAATGGTGTCCAAATAATCTCATTAAATTTAATATAGGTTACGTATATCAAAATATATTTGAATGTTTTGATAGTAGACCTAGACCGAAAAAAATTGTGCATAGCAACTTTAAATTTTAATGTTCTATAATAAGATGAGTTCACATGTACTAAAAAAATCGATTATAAGAAACTGTTTTCTTTTTTATCGCCCTAAAGGCTACTATTTAGTCACACTGTTACTCAATTTTTTTTAATTTTTGTATTCGACATTGTTGCTATGATTTACCGTTACTGTAAGTGATTTAAGTGACTTTTTAAGTGATGACTGATTTGCTTTAGTAGGGATAATGATTAGTTAGGTTTGTTTTGTAAGTTATATTTACAATAAAATAAAGAGATAAAACAGAATTTATAACAATTAGAACATTTAACGCAGCTCTTTTTTAATTATACATATGAAAATGTTGGTGAAGGGCATGGCCGAATAAGGCATATCTTTAAATTTTATTTTCTTGCTTTTGCATAAACATAAAATGTAGGTTAATGAAACAGAAATTGCTTGGGTTTAATTGTTTGCACAGTTCTTATTATCAAAAAAAAGAAGACAAACTTTTAACTTATTTGTTAAAATTAACCTTTAAATACAGGGTGGCTCAGAAAGACCGAAATGGTGTAAATTTTTATAACTTTTCTATTATAATTTTTTTTTCTTTTCAGTATTTTGTAAAGAAGACTTGGACAATTTATAATGGAGCAATACACAACTGAATAACGTGCCCAAATCGTTGAAATTTACTTTTTAAATCAACGGTCCATTGTGTTGACTCAGCGTGCATACCGTCGTCAATTAAATGTGCGGGTTGCACCCTCTCAGTTAACAATAAACCGTCTGGTTGCAAATTTTCGACAACAAGTAGCAGTAAGGAACCTTCCTATTTCCGGCAGACTACGAACTGTCCACACGTTTGACAATATTCAAATGGTACAGGAGAGTATTCGGGAGGATCCAGAAACATGACGTTCGACACAACTTGGCCTCCCAAGAGGGTCGCTGCAGCGAATTTTGCATACCATAAGAATGTTTCCATACAAAATTCAACTTGTCCAAGAGTTGAAACCGACATATTACCAGCAACGACTTGACTATGCAATTTATTTCCAGCAAAAAGTACAAGAGAATCCTAATGGCTTCTTTACGCGACATCTTTGGTGAAAGAATAACTTTGCGTAGAAGCAATTTTAATTGGCCTCCGCGTTCCCCGGATTTAACTGCTCTAGACTGTGTCCTTTGGGGTTATTTAAAAGGGAAAGTTTATGTTAATAAGCCTAGGACTATTGAGGAATTAAAATCCAATATTCGAGACGAAATTAACAACATAACACTGGAAGCTTTGCGAAAGCTCATGGAAAATATGTTGGAAAGAGCACATTTGTGCGAAGCAGAAAATGGCCACTACTTGCGGGATATCATTTTTAATAACTAATCTAAAAATATTCCCTGTAAATTTACTGTATTTAAAAAACAAAAAATTAAAAAAATATGTATTAAATATAAAGTTATAAGGAATTCACACCACTTCGGTCTTTCTGAGCCACCCTCTATTTCTAAAATAGCTATTAACATGTGCATTAGACCGTCTCGCAAAAAAATTATGGATACTTCTTGAAATATGTTTATACAATTTTTACAAGACAATTTAAAGTTGTCTTTTTAATTTTAAACATTTTAAAAAACCGACCCCTCCTTTCGGCACCAAGAACAATACAAACATTTAAGCAATACTCTTTTGGTAAAAATTGAATGATGGTTTGCAATCTTAAATTAACTGAAATGAGGTCGCTATATAAAGGGATCTAAAAATGTTGGGGTAAACTACTGCATACGCCGTGCAGCAAAACTTGTTTTTTTTTAATGAACATGAATAATTTACTAAAATTTTTGGGGATATGCTCCCAACTAATCTTTTAATATTTTATTTGGTTGTTGGGTTTATGATGGTCTCTATGCATTTCACTGGTGCTTATACCAGATATGTTATATATTAGAACATGCATAATTTTATATGGCCATTAATACATCAGATATATATAGACCGCGTTCTCAGTTGATTATTTTCTGATTTTGTTTTAATTTTTTCTTTTTTTAAGATTTTCATTTTTTTAAGGACAATAGTAGACCTTTTTCATAACGGATAATTTGTACAATGAAAAAAAAAAAAAATATATTTTTTAGTTGGCCAGAGCAAAAACAAAAAAAAAAAAACTTAAAACATTTTTTTATATGATGATTTCATGTATTTTTTTTTTCAATTAAAAAGATATAGAAGGATACATATTTCAGGATTTTTTTTGTTGACGTGGTACTTATATTGATGTCAAATATTAAAAGAAAATATTTTTTGCATCCTTCAATATTTTAAAGTCATATAAAAAGGGACCGGAACTTTTAAACTTGATAAGAACTTCTATTGCATTTGATTTCCATATCAATGAGCATATCGAATGTTTATTGTTGACAAAAAGCTGATTTTTTTAAAAATCTTAGATGAAGAATTATATTTTTCTTGCACTTTGCTCTTGGTTTAAGATATTTACATACACAGAGAAAATAGTATCGGTTTTGAGTACCGCAATTGTTGCCAATCGCAGTTCAGTTGTGATAGTAGAATTTTACGGTTATATCTGCAGAATTTCGTTTCGGAATATAAATATGTATTCAGCACTAATAAATTATGATTTTTGCAATAGAAATTTTATAATCACAAATGAAAAGTTCGATAGCAGGAACTGAACCATTCGATTGGCAATAAATATGATATTCTGTTTTCTGGATGCAGAGAAAACGGTATCGGTTGCGAGTACCAGAATTATTGCCAATCGCATAGTTTATTTGTGATTGTAGGGTGGTATCTACCGGACTTCGTTTTTAAACATAAATTTGTGTTTATATTTAAAAATTTATTATTCTTGCAATTTAAATTTTTAAACCACAAAAGAAAAGTTCGATTGCAAGAACTGAATCATTCAATTAGCGTTTAATTTGATGGTGTGTTTTCTGGGTGTTGTACGGAATATAAAAAATTATTAAAAAAATTTATACCATGCCAAATATGAATTAAATATTGA
Source organism: Phyto melanocephala (assembly GCA_941918925.1). Taxonomy (NCBI): domain Eukaryota; kingdom Metazoa; phylum Arthropoda; class Insecta; order Diptera; family Rhinophoridae; genus Phyto; species Phyto melanocephala. Next base: position 115,050,365 of record OW799234.1, read on the forward strand.
AATTACATCTATCGTATTATTTAGTTTATATGTTAGTTTATTTAACATACGTTACACTGTGCCTACAATATAAATGTCTCTTTCGAGAACTTAAATTAAAAAATCTAGGTGTGTATGTATTTATAAAAGATACATATCTATGTGTGCGTATGTTATATGTGTGCATGTATGCGTGTGTATGTAGTTTTTTTTTTTATTGTTTTTATGCCAAGAAGTTAACAAATAACACACCCAATACTATTTAAGGAATGCCTTTCTCTATTAAAGTCCGAAATAAATATTTTGAAAGAAAAAACTAAAATTCATATAAAAATACACAAAAACAAGAAATGCAAACAAAGAAAACCTACCACAATGGTATTTTATTGTTAAAAAAAATATATAAAAAAAAACACTCAAGATAAAATTAAAGACCGTAGAAAAATATCAAAAAAAAAAAAGGGAGAACAAGTTATCACAGTAAAGAATAAGAACATTGATATAAACAATCATAACAGGGCGCTCTGTTATCTAGTTTCTATAAGGTCTAAATAAGGTCCTTTTTGTTTTTGTTATTAATATTGTGAAGATTGTGGGATATGCTTTAAAAAAATTTATTCTGTTTACTGTTGTTGCTGTTGTTGTTAAGTGGGTAGGTGGTTTGGCAGGCATGACGAGATGTGATATCAGCAATTTAAGAAGTCGTAGCTGAAGGGGTTCTAAATTGTTTACTCTTCGTTATACAAATCTAACGATGACGAAAACTACTAATAAAACTACAGCTACAACTGCTACTTATATTTATGACAACAATACGACGACAGAAACAGATTACAAACACATAGATACTCACACATATATCCTCCTGTTTATGTGTTTTGTTTTGTTATTTATGTAGCTGTTATTGTTGTTGTAGTTGTAATAATCATTTCCGTATGGTTTTGTTAACTCAATTGTGACGTCATTTCAAATATGCATAAACAACTTTTTCCTTTAACGCACAATCTTACAAACACATTTATGTTTTACGAAATTTTACTAAAACATATTTAACCAGCTTATTTTTGTGTGTAGATACAGTAGTGTAGCATATAAAAATGACACTTTGTATACTCGAAAACGAAGGAATATATATGTACATACATATGTAAATGAAACGATAATGTAAACAATTTTTTAGTGGAATATATTACAAATACATCGTACATGAGTATATTAGGCTAATGCCGTTTCTTCTATGATCGCATACATTTCTGTAGACGTTTTCGAATTTTTGTGCATTGTGGGAGAATTTACAAACAACAGATAAGAAATTAATTAATTAAAGTTGACTATTTTAAGTGTTATATATTCTATTCTTTTACTCGCGGGTAGACGCAAAATAGTGTAAAAAATTAGCACTTTGTGCAGTGTCGACTTTTTTACAAAATATTTAATAAAATTTTTTAGGAAAGCACAAAAACAAGCAGGTATTCAAAAAATAGAAATAAATAATTTAGTTAACAGGTATAAAAATATAATATTTGAACGAATAAGTACTTTTAATAATTATTCTTTTAAGACGTAAAAATTTTAATATTTAAGTTCTTTCGGCAAATATACAAAAATATATATAAAATAATTTCTTAAAAAGTAATTTTTCGAAAATAACAAAAAATGCTGATAGAAAATTTCATAAGCTAGTGTGCAAACAGCCCAAGTCCAATTTATTACGAAATTAAGATTTTAAGGCAGAAATATAGTACAAATTAAAATAAATAATTCACTAAAAAAGAAATGTTGTAATGGGGTTTCTAACCTGGAGTTTTGCTATGGTATGCAAATGTGCTAAGTTTCTTAAAAAAAAACAAACGAAAAAAATGTGCTAAGTCCAGTAATAAATGACAAATTTATTGCTGAGTTTTATTTTAATTTAAAAAAGCAACCGTTTTTTTTTAAATTCTAAATTTCGAAGTATTTTAAAACCGGTTCGTAGTCGAATGATCGATAGCCCTAATACATAAATATATAAAAAAAATATGTATGTATTTGCATTTGTCTTATATTTTTGTTATTGTTATTAAAATTGTTTTTTTATTTTATTTATTTACATATATTTTTTCGTTGTTTTGATTGAACAACAAAAACGTCATCGTATGAAAGCAGTATATTTATGCTTCTGCTTCTTTTTACTCTATATGTGTGTATTTAGGTGCATGTGTATATGTATTTGTTAGGTAGTTTTACGTACGTGGATTAAACATATATAGGGTGGGCTAAAAGTAACCATAAGGCTAATAAATTTATTGATTTTTTTTTATTAATTTCTGTTTTGTTTTTTTTTTTTTTGATTATATATCTGTGGCTTGGAGCTAAAAGGGCGAATGTCAAAATATTTACTTTTGAGAAAATTGGAATTGAACTTTAACTTTTATAGATGCTTTCATAGTGACATTGGCCAGCATTTTATTTATGAAGTTGTTCTGGGTTAAGTATATATAGACTTTAGCTGTTTTACCATATGAAATAGAGCAAGAAAACAAATCTAATGCAATGATTAACTCAAAAGAGAAAAAAAGTGACATTGGCCCTATTAGCTCCAAGCCACAGATATATAATACTACGACAATAAATGAAAAAAGAACACAAAAAGCATATCCTTGAAATGTAAACGCGCTCTGAAGTAATAATTCGTTGCTTAGTTCACCTTCAACACCCACATGGCAACGTAAGAGATTTTCCACGAACCGGTAGACCACGTTTAATTCTTACTGAGGAAAATATTGAACGTATAGAGCAAATGGTTAAGGAAACATCAGAAGCATCTTGTAGAAGACGTTCTGCTCAGCTTGAAATTAGCTCGTACGTCACTATGGCCTATTTAACAAAAAAAATTATTTTAATTTCCGTGTAAGGTACAATTGGCACAAGAATTAAAATTTGCAGTTTAAATTTTGCAAATAATTTTCAACAAATGGCCAAAAATTAGATAAATTTTATTGAAAATTTTGGTTATGAGCGATAATGCTTATTTTCATTTAAATGGCATTGTTACTAAATAAAATTTTAAGTTCTGGATATCCAAGAACTATTTACAAAAACCAATTGCACCCGATTAGGTGTACAGTATGATGTCTAAAAATATCGTTGGACTTGACCGTAATTTTAGAGCGATATTTAACGTTTTTTACATCTTTACTCTTGAAAACAGATCTGAAATTCGGTTTGAAATGGATGGGGTCACTGCTCACAATGCATGGGGCACGAAAGCACTGCTCACACTGCCACAGATTAAACGGCACCTTTAAAACAAATTTTTAAATACCAAATCATTTCCGAAACTTCGACTATTTTCTTTGAGATTATTTAAAGAGGCAAGAGTACTGGAACAAGCGGGAGATCATCCTTAAATTCAAGACCAACACTATTGCGGAAATTCGAGCGCTATAGCCACAGGTTCCGAGAGATTCTATGGAAAATGTTCTAAAGCGAGCTCATCTTCCTAAGCTGAATATGAGGGTTAGTAAAATAATATTAGTTTTTATGTTTACTGTAGAAAAATGTTTACTTTGTGTAATTTAAATTTAAAAAAAAATTAAATTAAAAACTGTATAAACGAAAATATTTTTTTAAATTTTTAACTCTATGGTGACTTATGGCCCACCTTGTAAAAACGTATTTGGCATAATTTTTACTCGTATATTTTTTAGATTATGAAAAAATTGAAATTCGATATAACTGGTTTAAGGATCCCTCTCTTATATATATTAAGTATACTTCTTAATGCTTTAGCTCTCGAAATGTAAACTTAACCATGGATGAATAATAACAATATTCATATACAAGACATAACATAGGGAGAACCTTTAAAATGTTTATCTGATTAGAGATTTTTTCCTTTATTGTTATTTATATTAGCTGTAATTGCTGCTATTGGAGATTTGTTAGTGAATTTCTTGTGTAGTTTTTTTTTTCCAAGGAGCTATTGCGTTGTAGATAACGATACACATAGTGTGCATTGTGTGTGTTTTTTTTATTGTGATTTGAAAAAATTAGGAGTCTGGTCTTGTAAACAAAAAAGAAAAAATAAAATAAAAATAACGTATTGAAAACTACTAACACATACACATGCTACTTACACGTAGAACACATTCAGAAAAACACACCTCTATAAATTTTGTTTTAATATGCTTTATTAAATTGTAAGATATACAAATCTTTTCATAAACATAAATATACTCATGCTTATGCATGCATACATATATTGTTTTTGTGTAAGCATCGTAGTGTGTAAGCGTGGCCCCGAGAATCTCCTGCAGCAATTTATATTTTTTTACATAATTTCAACATTAAATAAATTGAGCATTAAAGTAAATAATTATCGTAAAATAGAATCTTTAATTTTGTAGATTTCAAAAGGCTACGAAAAGATTTCAATATATTCAACTAAGGAAAGACTATGTTTTAAACAAGTTAAAGCAATATATTCAGCTGTGCTGAATTTTTGATAGCCACGAACAAGTTCGTGTACTTTTCTTTTTAACGGTAATAGCTATGGAATAATATCTTTTTACTAAAATATGTATTACTTTCCTTGTATAAATTCGATTTTATATCAATTTATTTTCTTTAATTTATTAAATATTCACCTCTGTTCAGCATTGCGAGTGAAATTAAATCACTCGGAATTGCCATTGTAGTGTTATTGTTTATAACAACAATATATTGGCAATTCCGAGTGATTAATTTCACTCGGATTGCAGAACACTGGCAATTATTTATTTATTGTAGTAAGAAAACAATATAAACTTTGTATGGTCGTGGCTTCTTACTATTTTTACTATTTTTGAGATTATAAATTTAATGTTTGAATTTAACTTAGATAATCTATTACAGAGTTAATTTTTTTTTTAAATTTTTGTCCATATATTTAGAAATAATATGAATTTAAGAGAAAGCGTTAGATGGGAGGTGGTCGTTAAAGTGGGCGTGCCACCTTAATTTTTGGAATTATACTTGTATTGGCATAATTAAATTTACCAGAAAGCTATATATGCGAAATTTCATCATCTTACACATATAATTCTATCGTCTTTATGAGGTTTTAAATTTTACTAAAAGTGAATTATGTGAGAAGTGGCAATAGATATTTCAATACAGAGCCCGTTTGAAATTTTAATATACCGAAAACGACACTGTGCGGTATTAATTTTCGTACGTGTTGATCTATAACTCCTTTCGTAATGTATAGCTTTTCAGGGAGAGATATTTTTTACTCAGGAAATATACTTTGGAAATTTCATCACTCTACGTCAATGCGTATAAGAAATAAGAAATAAAAATATTCTGTATAAGAAATATCAGAAATATTCTGTCAAAATTCGATTACTTTAACCTATAACGTTAGAGCTTGATCCTGCTCGGACAGACGGAGAAAGCTAGATCGTTCTAAAATGAAACCAGGACTCAGAAAATGTGTACTTTATGGGATATAAAATGAATATTTTGTTGTCTTACAAACAAAATGACAAAATGAATATACTCCAACACCATTTGTTTTTGTGGCGGATATAAAAATAAAAGTTTAAGAAAAAACTAAGACACAAATATCTTAACAAAAGTGTACCCAATAAACATATCATAACACAACATAACATAACATACGAATTAAAATTTAATTTAAAATTCAAAAGTAATTTGTTTGTACCGAATTTGATATACCCTACACCAACCTGTGTTTATATGAAAAATCTAAAAGTTTCCTTGTGATTATAGACGTGAGTTGGACAAAGCCTAGGGACGTAATCAAAGCAACATATGATACGCCATCTTCAATTAGAAATTCTATTTCTGTATTCTACTACTCAAGTCCTTTTATTTGAAAATTTTTTGTTGGGTGGTATGTGTAAGAATATGATATCCGTCATCTGGTTGTGGTGAGCATATTGATCAAGTTCTTTTATGATATTCAAATTAAGGTGCTTGAAAAAAATAACAATTTTTTTTTTTTGAGATGTCATCCTGAATATTAAGGAATAGACAATCTGCCATTTAGTTCTAAATGCCACCATGAATTTTGTGTTTTTAAGAAGTAAGCTTTTTTCTAATCAATCGCTTTAGCTTAAAAATAAATTTAAGTTCGTAATTTTGTTGCTTATAACATGTTAAATTTGGTATACTATATTTAAGCAGTACTATTTAATGTCAAAATTAAATCTATCAGTTCCTTAAAAGCTTAGAACAATTCGTTTGTAAATTTTAAGGAAAATATGTTAACCGTAATATTTTAGTGCTTATATCTCAGTTAGTTTCAATGCGATCTTGTAATTTTTATCGGACTTTGAAGTGCTGTTGTTATTATCATGTGTAAAAATTAGTTAAGAGCTCATAAGCTCGATATATAATAAATAAATTCTTGAAAATTATGTTTGCTTATAACTTTGCAGATTCGATTACAATACCGATTTTTCTTACATTTTCTAAGTGCTTGATACCATACACGGATACGTGTAATACAACAACAAATATACGTATAATTAGACATCGTTCAAACGAGTTCAGAAGGCTTTATAAAATAAATTTTTTAGGGGTCCGTAATTGAGTATTGTGAAAATTTTGACTTAAAACCAGTTAAGTTGCATAGTGAACAATTTTTCAACGTTGTTTTGGCTCGCTTACTTATTTCCTTATATATCTTTTTCATAATTTTTTTTCCTAATACACTATGATTGTTCTTAACAAAAAACGTCCTCAGTTTTTTGTGGACATCTTTTATTGTGATTTAAAATTTTCGTTGTGTATTTTCAATTTTCATTTTCTTCGCATTAAGCGATATATGTAGTGTAAAAAAAATTATAATAAAGCAAGAAAAAAGGCTGCTGTAGAGTACGAGTAATAAAATATTCATTAAAGAAAGAATAAGGAAAAGATTTATTATTCAGTATTATTCAAAATTATGCTATTTTAAATATACAACGCATATTTTTCTCTTCTTCACTACAACAAAATTAAAAATAAACATTTTTATAAAATTTTAAGCAAAAAAAGAAAGAAAAAAAAATTAGGAAAGGAAAAGAAAATATGTGCCATTGTTACAATCAATCATAAAGACATTTCCTACGCTGAGTACAATATTGAAATTCATTTGTAAGATTAATGTCACTTAAAGTAACCTAAATCTAAAAGATGTGCACTATCAATGTATATTATTATATTTTATAAAAAGAGTGCTTAAATTGAAAAAAAAAACAATCACTGCTTAATAATAAATACAATCGTTATGCTAATCCCTTTAAATCAAAAATTTATTTAGTTGATGATTTAACTGAATATGCATGTATGATTATAAAATAAATACCATTATTGTGTATAGTTTTAACACGACATGGGTCTGCTAGTGTGGGTGTTGAAGATGTCGCTCGCTCCCCTCATTTTGATCACGTGTATATTTTTGGTGTTTAATGAGTTACTTTTCAATTTAATTAATTAGAATTAATTAAATTTTAGAAAAGTTTTAAAGGTTTTACTTGTGCAGAAGCTTTATGGCTATTTCCTACTTGGTAAGATGAATGACGATATTGCCATACTGATCGGTGGGACAAATCCTAATCTTCTTTGTAAGAGAACAATGGACGCTCCGAATATATTATTTACTGGGCAAAAGAGCGAGGAAAATATTTGTGCTCAACTGTTCCATCTTTCGCGATAAAATAATTATGGTTAATAAAAAGGTCTAATAGGTCAAAGAGCAATAGGCTCAAAGTGGGTCATAAGCTAAAGGATGTCACATTGGCTATACACAAGCGTACTATGACCGGTCATAACGTACGCCTCGATAGTGTGGTGGACATCGTTAGAGAAGAAGGTAAGTTTAAAATCTCTTTAAAAGATTCAAAGACAGTGATGCATTAGTACATGCGGTGCCATGAGAACCACATATACTATCAATTCTGCCAATAGAGATACATGTGAAATATGAAGCGGCCTTAGATGCTACTAGATTAATTGCAATGGGTGAATGGCTGGTAAGGACAAATAAGACCATAAACCAGAGATAAACAGATATTTTACTAATGTGAAATATCAAAGAGGCAACATTCGATAAGATCCCACTGAGATATGATAGCATTAACTATATTACTATAATACCAGAAAAGGTAGAATGGGATGAAGTAGCTAGGGTAAAAAGTACCCTAGACATCGATCTTTATACGAACGTGTCTAAAATTGCTGGCCGAATAGGATAGGATTTATATTACAAGAATCAAAACAGAGGTAATTAATTCCTTCTACCAGACCACAACACTGTGTTTTAGGTTGAAGTTATGACAATTACGGAAGGTATTAAATGGACAAAGAATAATAATAACGAGGCCCTAATTGGTATATTTACAGACAGTCAGTAATCAGATCAGAAAAGATGGAATCTCAAAACTTTCTTCAGTGCAATACAGAAATAAACTCGCACTCTAATTGTGAACGTCTAGAGATAATATGGATACCAAGCGATAAAGGCATAATTGGGAATGAGAAGGCCGATAAATTATCCGAAATGGGAACATTTTAAAGTGATGTAACTTTGTGAAATGCTAAACTATTTCAACGATTCAAATATGAACTTAAAGTTTGGGCGATGATTCCTTCATGTCAAAAAATGGAAAAACATTGAGGTCGGGAAAGTGACGAACATACTATGGAGTAACCCGAATCTTGAGAAATTTAAGGAAATTCTGATACCGAGAAGACCAACACTTAGGAGACTGACTAAATAGTATAATAACAGGTCACACGGTGTTTAAGAACTTATCTAGCTCGCATGAGTTTGTCGAAGAAAATGAGATGAAGAGCATGCGAGGTAGAAGACAAGGACTTGGAACACCACCTTTGTCATTGTCCTGCGTTTGGGCGTATAAGATGCGAAAATTTTAACATGGATACTATTCCGAACTTAAAATACCTAAGGAACTCGAATTGGAGATCCATAAAGATTTACATTGAGTTAACTGAGTTCCTGAACTAGTCGATTTTATGGAGAAAATATGATTTTGGTTTTTATAAGCGAAAATTTCGTTTCCAGATAGAGCGAACAACATGCCAAATGGGCATACCTGTGATGGGTTTTGGCTTTTAGTGTCCCTCTTTTTCAACCTGACCTGGTCAAATGGCATGTCTCACAAATACATTTATTTTTTTTTGGTATAAATAATTGAACTATATAAGTCGGAAGGACTTTATGTTTCAAAAATCTTTTATGTAATGCTTAAACAAGTTGCTAAAGTTATTTAGCATAAACGATCAATAATTTGTGGAAATATGGTAAAAATATATGAGTGCCTCTGGTTTTCGGATATTTTTATGCCAAAAAGTAATAGTTTTCAGCTCTATAATAATTAACAAATATCTTTGTTATCTATATGTATATACATACTTATAAAAGCGTGACGTGACTGATAGTCTGACGAAGTTATTTATCATTACACAGCTCAAACGCAAAAAGCTAGATACAAAAAATTTGAACAATGGCTTCTTCTTTTGATGAGCTCAAAATGGATTTTTGTAAATTCAAACTTTAAGAAATTAAAAGAGGGTAAAATCGGTAACCTTATATCTGCTAAACTAAAAATGATACAGATTACCTTGAAAAGTTATTGTAATATACTCAAAAAAAACGACAGGTTTGGAGGGCTATATTTTGGTACTCTATGTTATTTTCAAACTCTCAACCCTAGAAAGAATTGTTAATAGGATTTTTAAAATTTTCATTGCAATATAATCTTACCGAATTAACGTCTTTAAAAAAACCAAAAAACTTCTGCAAGTTCATAATATTAATATTTAAGTAATTATTTATTTATATAAAGATAAGTACTTATTTAAGTTCCTTTTTATAAGCAACCGTAGTAAGTACTTATTTTAGTCCCTATTTGTAAGCGAGCAAGGTAAGTTCCGGCCTCGAATAATATCGCCGTGTTAAAATGATGGGTATAGATGTCAAACTGTAAGTAGTGAAGAACTGTTTTTTAGTACATTCATCTCACTATTTCGTAATTAAAGTTTTTGCTGGGTTTGTATGGAATGTGTTACAGAATTTTGTATTAAGTTTTATGTTACTTAAATTAAAATTATGCAAAGTGTTAAATATTCACTCTAATAAGAATAATAAATGTCTGTGAGAAATTTTGTTGACATTTTGAAAGTCTTGACTAAAGTTTTAAAGTTTTTGCTTACATCTGCTAGAATTTGTTTTTGAGAATAATGTTCGAAAAATTCCCAGGGAGAATAAATAAGTTGTTTACAAAAAAAAATACTATAATTAAACATTAAAAAACTGTTGTACTGAAAATCAATTTTCATTAAATTATGCACTAACAATTGCTTAAAAAAGTTTTTATTTCAAACTTTAAAATACAGAAATTATTTGATAAAATATTACGCTTTGTTCTATCATAACACAAAGAGTTATTTTAATTTTGTCATTTTTAGCTTAATAAAACAAAGACATCCCTTAAAATATTGTGAAAAAACTTTTTATATAGAACAAAAATTTAAATGTGTTAAAAATTGCTTTTAAACTTCAGGCAATGAAACTGAAAGAATTTCGTTGAATAAAGTTTTAGTTTCTTCACGTTTTATTCTCGTCTCTGTTTTAGGCAAAAATAAAAGATTATTTTAAATGGAAAATAGTTTCCGGTCAAAATGCCAAATAACAATGAACGCAAAAGTTTGCAATTGAACTACTTTCTCCATTCGTATTTAGTTAAACTAGAGCTGATGAATAGCAACTTGCAGTCACCAGCTGACAAAGGAAATAGTTTTTATAATAAAACTTAAAATCTTGAAAACTTAAAGGAGTTAAAAAAAAAAAAATGGAAGGAGAAGTGGCAAGTTAACTAATAACATATTTCTATATCTGTATGTATGTTTGAATGTATTCTAAGTAGTTTATTGCTAAAGCAGTCTTTTGCTGGATTATAATGGCAATTGATTGCCAGTATGCAGCTGTAGGGCAAATAAACAAAATATTGACATTATAAAGTGTTGTTCATTTTCTGACAATGAAAATAATTTAATACGGATTTTAAGATATTTAGCGTAAATTATGGAAATCAAGAAGTCACACACATGTCTGTAGACTCAAAGAATCAGTTTGAAATTATTGAAAATTAACAGTGTTAAAGATGACGGTACTTATTCAAGATTACCTGGATAAGTTGGAAACACTACATTTGACACCTGTAACTAATTTATATAAGTATGTATGTCACTGTATTGATTTAACTGTATTAAGCATAAGTACTGGTATAATTAATGAAAAATACTTAAGGCTTTAAGTAGTTTTTACTACATTAAGTTAGCACTACAAAAGTGTTAAACAATTTAGAAAATTCCCAATTTGTAAACAAAATCATTAAAGGGTAAAATAACTTAAACAAATTGTTTTTATAATCATTTGTATTTGTATCAGAATACACATTTAAGTTGAAGTGTTTTTAGATTTGTCACATTGTCATCGATTTCAACAAATTTAACGATTCAACATAACTAGCGTGACAGGCAGGCATGAATACATTCAAATTTAACTTACATGTACACTCACGTGTATAAGGATGTACAAATTTATGTAAATTTTGTGTAACTACATACACATTGATATAAAAACTTGTGTTTTTGCATTAGGTAATCATTATAAAACAACAACAATTATATATAAATGCCTAGTTTTGAGTTTGAATGTTGTTTTTAAATAAAACCAAATAAAATGAACATGTAATTTGAATTTACCGCCATCATCTGCATGTTTCTCCCAACTGATGAAAGGCCATAAGGTTTACAGTAAAATAAAATTTATTTGGAAGAAAAGCTTAGGTTAGGTTTGCTGTTATTTAATGAAATTTAGGACTTTTTTTCTGAAAATTTCTAAATCTGATAATTGTTAACAAATACATTAACTGCGTATATAAAGTTGTTAAAGGCATATTTCTAATATGTTATTTCAAAGGCATACTTTTTTATCAGGAAGTCTTGATTCTTTAGTTGATTATTTTATTCATTATTTTATTTCAAACTTCAGTTGTCAAACTCTAAAGATGAGAAATAATTCTTTCCCTTCTCTCATTTATTTGAAGCTAGCAGAACACGGACTGCTTTGTTGGCCCCAATTAAGGAATTTTAAATTTGACATTTTAAATAGGAAGAAAACCAAACAACCATATTTCAAAAAAGATGTCAATGTTGGTTGATTTGATTACTGACTAATGTGTGTGTGTTTATGGAAAGTGTCAATCATAAATGCTCACAAAGTATATGACAGCAAAAGGTTTTATTATAATGAAAATTTTTACTTTTAAATATATATATATAAAAATCAATGTGTGTTTGTATGTTTGTATGTTTTTATGTTTGTATGTTTGTTTGTGCTTTATAGACGGTTAAACGGCTGGACCAATTTCCTTGAAATTTTCACAGAATCTTTCTGTATATCTGGAACTACAGGCTATACTTTTGTTTAAAATTGTGAGTGGGCGGGGTGCCACGCCCTATTAAAGAAAAGTATTAAATATTATATATCACGAAAATGAATGCAGCTAGAGTCTTTAAATTAAGTACGGTAAACTTTGACATCCACTCGAACATTTGGGTCAAAAATGGGAGGACTTTCAATAGTAGGCGTGGCCACATGAGTTAAATACTAAATTTCGTATATTTGGAAAACGATATCGATAAGAATACTAAAATTTTGCAAGAGCAACTTTGACACCCAAATAAACATTTCTGGAAAAAATGGGTACATTAGAAATAGTGGGCGTGGCAGCTCTCATAGTAATTGAATACTAAAATTCGTATATTCGGGAAGCGATAACTGTTAGAGTACCCAATTTTTGAACGAAAAGCTTTGACATTTATATGACTATTTTTTTATAAGAAATGGATGCTTTATTAATAGTGGGCGTGGCACCTGTCAATAGTAGGCGTGGCCACATGAGTTAAATACTAAATCTCGTATATTTGGAAAACGATATCGATTAGAGTACTAAAATTTTGCAAGAGCAACTTTGACACCCAAATAAACATTTCTGGAAAAAATGGGTACATTAGAAATAGTGGGCGTGGCAGCTCTCATAGCAATTGAATACTAAAATTCGTATATTCGGGAAGCGATAACTGTTAGAGTACCCAATTTTTGAACGAAAAGCTTTGACATTTATATGACTATTTTTTTTATAAGAAATGGATGCTTTAGTAATAGTGGGCGTTGCACCTGTCTTATGAATTAAATACAAAAATTCGTATATCTGGAAAGCGATAGTAGTTAGAGTACCCAAATTTTGCAAGAGACACTTTGACGTCTATATGATTATGTAAATAAGAAATGGTTGATTTAGTAATTATGTGGGCGGTGGCGAAGCACACCGGGTATTAGCTAGTTTTATATAAACATCACTTTACCTGAAACCCAACCGCAGGTTTCTTATTTGTCTCTTGTTAATGTAAAATATTAAAGGACTAGCATTAAAATTTGGGGTAAAAGATGTATTCTTTTTGGCCATTAGATTGAAAAAAAGTGACAGGAAACTTTTTCACTGGGAGTTCCACAACCAGACTAGACGACTAAAGAAAACATTTTGGCTGAAACAACTATTGTCGTGGCAAAAAATTGCAAGTAATAAAGAAAAGATTACATTTTAACGACTTCCTCATTAATAGTGTAAAATAATTTATTTTAAATGCCTCTTTTACTTATTTATTTCTGTGCATTAAAAAATTCCTTACAGACGGACAATAGAATAACAATAAATTATAAGAAAAATTTTAGAGTATACATTAGTTCAAGTTTGTAAGAAAATACAAAATTATGATGTCTGTTTACTTCTTTAAGGTTTTTCTTTAAGGTCAGTGTAAACAAATAGATTGTTGATATTGTCTAAAGAAAATATTAAAATTGGCAACCATTCTTGCAACCATTATATGTGTTAACTACAATCATAAAATTCAATCATAGTATCATGTTGCTCTAAGATTATGATTACCACAACCATTTTATTTCTTTGCGTGTAAATGAGATTTTTTGCTATTACAATTTCCGTCTGCAAAGTACTTTTCAAACCAAATTTCATTTATATGTGTTAGGAGAATATCGAAGCGTATTACTATTCCCGGTCTATTCTCTACCACTTACGCTTCTTAGTGACTTAATGGCTACCAATCGACATCACTTCCTTCTCGAGCTAGTACCAACATTTTCTCTGGGCAAGAAAAATATTGCACAGTGCTGACTGGTAATTTAAGAGAATTTAAGTCGCACAGTCCTTTGTAATCGGCAGAATCTTCGCTAGATTGAGGTCCCCCATATCATGGATACCGAATGTGCAGCTATCTGTGATCCTCAGCCTAACGCAATCTGAGTCGCTCTAACATTTTTGAGTACGAAGTCCCGGATTCTCTTATACCCTATTAGTAGTGATTATCATGTCACTATTTAAGCCCTCATTGTCCAGTTTACCAGACAACTTATTCAGCTTTAATAAATGCTAAAAAATTTTAAAGTTTGTAATGCCGTCATATTTATTAGGTCCTTAAAATTGATCCTCTTTTAATAGAATGTTATACGTTGTTTTATTATGCGAAGTATTTAAAAATTTACCTGTCAATGTCGGCTTTAAAAAAATAGAGTTAACAAAAAGCAGGGCTTTCTGGAACCTTTTAATTAATCTTAAACATGTTTTTTAAGATTTCACCCTTAATAATAATAAAATCAAATACATATCTTTTTTTATTTTAACCACCGATAAATTTGTTTTTAAATAATAATTTCCAAGTCTTGTTTATTTTTTTACTGCTCATTGCCTGGCTTTACACATCAAAAAATAAATAATTATAGTCAACTTTGATGTTATTACTGTGTTTTTTTTCTTTGCAACATATCCTCTGCCAATGTCGTACTCTCTAATTAGTCTAGTTTCAAATATTTATTATCCAAAATAGATTGTTTTCTATTCTCCTGTTCCTATGCATGACGATGTTGGTTTGTAATTTATGTACGTTTTTCTAGTTTTAATTTCACAGTATTCTTCAGTCGAGTTTTTCAAACGAAACGCTACTACCGCAAACACAATGAATTATTTTCAAGCTCATTATTTCTATGAACCCAACAGCTAAAAGAAAATTTAATTTAAAAATAGAACATTGTATGAAACTGTAACAAATCGTTAAAATTTAATTTTATGCAATGAGTGTGTCAACAACAATTGTGTTTAAATTATTATTATAAAATATTTCAACTAAATGAGGAATATTTTTCTAAAACAGGGTGAATATGTAGCAAAAGAGAAAAAGTAGGCGTAAGTGAAAATATAATTTTTTTTCTTACATTGAGTTAATCTGTGTCCGAAAAAGTTTGTAAGCTTTAAAATGATTCAGCGCTAACTGTCACCATTAATTGTTTCTACATTGTGCAATAAAATACTTAAGAAATCTAATTAATTTAATAGAATTTTAAAATACATTTCTTTTCAGGCATTCACTTTATAAAAAATATTTTTTGTATTATTAAAAATTTACACTTTCTAAATTTTTTATAATAATACGCCACAGTCACGTGTGCTACGTTAACTTGTGTGCAATGTTACAAATTCCCTTCTATGTCTTCAAACACATTCAAATATGAAACAGAATTTCATATTTTGCGTCAATTATAAGCGTCATAGATGTCTGCTCGGAACATTTTACCAAGTGGTGCATAAGGTATAGAAAAACTGAATATTTTTTTCTCTTCATCTTCATGCTTTAATAAATCTAAATCTACATTAAAAGTAAAATTGAGCTGCAAAAAATAAATGTATACAGGATGCGGCAAAAGTCATCTAGGGGCTTAAAAATTTAACAACATTTTTTGCTTTTACATTTGTTTTAGTTTTTTTCAGATTTTAAAAATCGTGACACTTAAAAGAGCTCTGCTTTTTACTTCACCATAAGGGGCTGATTTTAAAGAATTCTTCACAACATTTAAAAAAAAATTATGGCAGTAGCCCTTGTTTACGTTTACTCGCCCTTTCTTCTCCATCCTGCTGAAACCAAATTTCGCGGGTCTATATATTCTGTAATCCGTCTTTATTTTTGAAAAAGTAAAGCCAAATGATATTCCACGATGTAATGCCATACCACACAGAGAAAACAGTATCGGTTGTGAGCACCACAACACCTGCCAATCGCATAGTTTAGTAATAAAATTTTACGATTCAATTTACAGAGTTGAGTTTCGAAATATAAATGTGTTGTCAGCGCGATAAAATTATGGTTTTACAACAGACATTTTATGACCAAAAAAGAAAAGTTCTATTGCAAGGACTATAACATTCGATTAGCAATGAATATGATTATTTGGTTTCTAAGTGCATCTTATAGGGAGCAGCTGGCATTAATGAATGGCTCTTGAATTTAAAAGAACCCCATTAACAAAGCTATTCAATAAAATTGATTTAATTTCTAGGCAACTGTTGTTGTTGCAAAATTTATACTTTGCCGATGGTTTGCGAATTCTGAATTCTTAAATTTTATATGTAAATTAAAGTAAATATTTTATTGAAATTCACCGTAGCGACGTACGACCCATTTGTTGCTGAGCAAAACGTCTTGTGGTAAAGGTTTCTGATGTTTCGTTAACACTTTTCTCTTAATATTTAATATTTTACGCTGTAAGAATTAAATTAGGTCTACCGGTGCCAGGCAAGAATTTTGCGATGTCATGTTGGTGTTGACGATGAACCAAGCGACGAATCTTTACTTTATGGGCCGGAATTTCGACGTTAAAATTTTGACTATATGTTATTTGCGCTAAAATATAAGATTGTTGATTAAAAAAATAAAATTCTTTCACTCTGGTTTTTTTCAGATGTGAATCTCTCCATACTTATTCTCTGAATATTACGAGAAGTTATATAATCTGATAAAACTATAAAAAAGAAGTGTGGAAATGAAAAACTTATTCAAAGTGTCTTTTAGCCCACCCTGTATGTACGTATGTATGTATAGAATTATAAAAATGTCTTTCAAGTATTTTATATTTTTTTGTAAAATTCGTATAAAATTGGACGCATAAAAATCTAAGGAAGCCTGATTTAGATTCTTATTTGCTCATGCGAAAGTGAAATGTGTTTCAGATCATTTTAGTTGTTGGTTGGAAACATTCGAAATGAAAAATATTGTCGATTAAGCGCTGTAATTATTAAAATTTTGTGGAACTATTTTTTAAAACCCTTTTGTGCCAATAAGATTGTTAAAAAAGTGTTTATATTCTTTCATTATCACAAATAGAAATTGATTTCTTCATTTAATGATTAGAAATTTAATATTAAAATGAACTAGAGCCAAAATAAAATTAATAAAGTCTTTGTTAAAAGTTCAACAATAAAATAAGAAAAGTGTTTTTTTTAATGCAACTTAATAAAAATATTGGAGTCTTGTGTTTGAAAAAATGTATACTCTTATGAATAATTGTAATTGGTGGGTGAACATCTTTTATATGGATAATTTTTTTTTCAGCTGTGAACAAATATTTAACTTTTTTTATCCTGCAAAATTGTTTTAATCACAATTTATTGATTATTCAGTAAAACCATTTTCGGCCTTATCTTTTAATTTAATTATGTAGCATTAAATCATCATTAAAATAAGTATTACCCTGATGTCTTCTTTTCATTTATTTGTTTGTGTCATTTGCATTAACATTGTTAATGGTTGACTGCAGATATAATTAAAGCATTAAATTTTAACTGAAATTTTCTGTTCGCTGTAAAATAGAGCAGCAATTGTAATTTGGCTTGACTTTTATATTGAGAATAAAAATATCGATTTAGAAATAAATCGACCACAAGTGATATGAGTACTTGCTTGTGTATGTGTGTGTGTGTGTCAGAAAAATTTATATGTTTATACAAGTGTTTGTCTTTTATAAACTGAGATATACACTTAAACACTTGCATAGATAGATAAATATTTATAATAAAAATGACAAGCATAATATTTATAACTGCTAATAAAACTTATTTTTATTTATGAGTACGATTGTGTAATCATACAGTTTCTAATACAGACAAGCTCTCCACAGTGGGCTAAAGAGTATGGCATAATAAATTTAGTATTTTAGAATTTTGATTTTATTTAACAAGAACTACGTGGTAAATGAAAAACTATTTTGATGCAATTTCGTTTGTTTAAACCTTTATTTATTTATTTATTTATTTTTTTTTTTTTAATTTGATCTTTAATTGTTAATTTAATCACATTCATGTTTAAAATCGTTCTGAGATATAAGCGTTGTTAGCTACTTTTCTTAGTAATAAGTCTGCTTAATTTAAGAAAATTTGAGATTATCTTTAAAAAAAACAGTGAGTCTAGAGTGCTTGCAAAAATACGTTTTGAACTGAATAACTTTAATTCTCTGCGACATACAAAACGTCATAGTGACAACTACCCAGCAAAAGCTAGGCAATGACTTGCTCGTACTAAATGACATCCTCTTCAATGACTATTACATATCCTCTATCTTACTAAGAAGTATTTCAGTAATGACTTCATATAAATATAATGTGATACGTAAGTTATTTTTTTTAGACATTTGCTTAGATACACACACAATATAATTTCTTATTGCGACATTTGCTAGAAGCCATTCAAATACATATTTTTTTTATAATTCTCATTTAGTTTAACATGCTTAGGATATAAGTAGCCTACACGAAATGAACGAGTGAAACTAACACATACAAAATATTTGTACTAACACTTTTGTAGCAATTTAATATATAATTCCAGCTTCAGGAAAAATAATGCGTACACGGGAAAAAAATATGATTGTGGTAACCATAATCGAACCATACTATGATTGAATTGTATAATTATGGTTAAAACATATAATATTTAAAAGTTATCATTATTATGTTTAATTAAAGTATCATTCAATTATCATAAAAATGACTACAATTGAAATCGACAATATTTGCTTTATTACGGCAAATTTTTGTCTTTTGCTGTAACATACACATATTGATTGTACTTATAAATCTAATTGCAATTTTTATACCAATATTTTTTTTAGATTTTCTCATTTATTTTTAAATTTTCTTTGATTTTCCATAATTTTTGTTATTTTTTTTACATATCCAACTTTTAAAATAATAAAAATTTATTCAGCAAGAAAAAGAACAGTTGAAATCAAATTATTATTAACAAAAATCATTGCTTGATTGCTTTCTAATCATATTGTTGTCTCTTCTATTATTATTTAATGATTATTCTTAATTTATATTGCTTTTGAATATAATGTTATTTTGTCAAACTAATTTTTTTTAAAACATACTATTTTTAAATGATAACCATTTTGAAATTTTTACGAAAAGATATCATTAAATGATACAATTCAAACAAATGGTTGATTTAGGTGACAAAATATATGATGGAATGAAACAAAAATAACTATTACTTGTTTTCGACAACCAAATATTGTTTTCATGACGTTTAAAAAAAGTTTGAAAAAATTATTGTGTAAAATTTGTAATTCAGTGTAGTAAAAAGTAATTTTTATTAAATAAATTGCAGTTCTTTCGACGAGTTTTTTTTTTTATAAAATACTCAAGAAATAAAAGGTAGGTACGAAAGGTAGCAGCCAAACATAAGTATGTATATGCCTTTCCATATTTTTATAGTTTTTTACTTTTAGCAATTCCAGCCGTAATACCAATGACGCTAATACCATGTAAAAGGATTAAAATGAGCCTCTGCAGGTAACAGTGAAATTAACGTGATATATTGTGATAAAAAAAGTGATGTAATGAAAAATATAATAATTAATAATATAAAAGATTAAAGATTGTTGTATTCTTTGAGTAATATATATACCTAGTTAGCTTTGACTGGTATTTACGTTATGTGTGAGTACTATTTATATTATCTTTATCTTAGTAAAGAGGTGTATAGTAAGTAGAGTAGATATATGTTTTACAGTCGACAGTTGTAATAAGTCATATTTTCACATTGCCCTTAAGAAACTAATAGAAACTTTATTCTACGTTATAACCGATATATCAGTCACTAATACCAGTCATATAATGACAGTCACTGTTCTTGTAGGGTAGTAATGATTTTGACAACAGTGGCAAAGCATTTCATTAACAAAGTGACGAACTTGATTTTTGTCCTTAAAAATATCGAACGACTTTTGTAAGTCCATAATATTAATATGTTATTTAGGTTAAAAAATCAAGTTCTTATTTATTGCTATAAAAGTAAGTACTTATACGAGTCCCTATTTGTAAGCGAGGAAGGTAAGTACTTGCCTCCAATGACATCGCCGTGTTAAAATAATGGGTTTAGATACTAAATTGTTAGAAGTGATGAACAGTTGTTTAGCACATACAACTCATTATTTTGTAATCAGAGTTTTTGCTGGGTAAACCTTAAAAATTTTAAAAACTAATTCATATTATTCATGCGAAATTTCAAATAAGTGAATGTTGTTAAAAAAGAAAATAAGTAAGTCTATTAGCACATATAGTTTTAGACAAAGCCACTGTATGGCTTACACACTCTCACCCAATTAAATGTTAATATTTAAATGAATGTTTTAGTTATTTTGCAGTTTTATTTATTTCTTTATATATTTTTCTCTGTGGGACCGTGGTACCAATATTTATTTTGTTTTTTTTTCTAGTCAGCCAGTCAGTCGTATAAAAGGATAAATATTATAACACAGTACAAACATTCACACATACGCACGCAAAAACATTCAAATGTATATACATATTTGATGACTATATGTTTTGGAAAATTATATATGTTTATGGCTGCACTTTATGCATTTGGGATATGTTTTTGCACCAGCACTTACATATGTATGTAAACATACACAGAAAAAATTTTTGCTCAAAATTGTTTAGTTAAATTAGTATTTGATTTGGATTTGAGTTTAGCATAATATATCTAATTAATTAAATTCTTGTTTTTAAATGAATTTAATATCTTCGAAAAACAAATATATTTTTGACATTTGGAAAAACACAAAATATCTTTAAAAAAATATATGTAACTTCTAAAAAAATTGATTTAGCATGATAAAAATAATGAAATTGTTTTCAATTGCCTTGTAAAGTGAGGCGAATCAAAAAATAGTAGCCTATCAGCAGGAGCTAAACAGTAAGTTTAGTTGTTATTACAGATGTGTGTGTTACAAAAGATGTATTGTAGCTCTACATATTCCGGTGGATCCGCATATAAAAAGGTAAAAAATTATTTGGATACATTCATTCTTTTAAATAAGCCTTTTTACCGAATTAATTTCTCAGTGCTTAGATTGTGGATACCATCGAATATTATTTTTGGGCAGCCAACGTTCGACTACACCACTAATTATGTTATTCTTATGGTCTCTATATATCTCATACTTGAGTAATTTATTAAGAGTTATTAAAAATATATGTAAATAAATAAATGTTTTAATGTAAGTAAATGTCTTCGATCACTACTAAGACTTTCCCTGAAGAAGCTTCCCAATATGGTAGTGAAATATTGGATAAAAATAAAATTTATTTTTATAAAAAACTGACCATATGCTAAAGTAAATACACAACATATAAGTTCATAATAAAATTACTTTTCTGTTTAGGTGATTTTATTACAAATAGGCTAAATAATTTATTTTTTTATTTATTATTTAATTTATCGATGTCCCACACACAAGAGATAAGTTTTATATTACAGCATTGAACTAAGTACAAAGGTAAATACATTTAATTTGTTATAATTTAAAGATGTAATTAATGCAACAGATGCTTTAGTTTAAATAATTAAAAAATTTTAACTATAGACGTGACTTAATTAATTAAAATAATATTCTTTTAGTAAATTTTTTCGCAATATTTTTTCAATTAGAAGATTAATTTAAGAGTATAATATTAATAATTGGAGCGAAATCAAATAATTGTAATTAATAAAATTAATTTTGTAATTAAAATTCACATTTAATTTTTTCTGTGCATTTTTGTGTATGATTGCTTTTACTATAGTTTTTATAACTACTTTATGATTTTATAAAAAGTTTTTTGTTTGTTTTTTACTACCATAGTACAATGACATTTGGAATAGCCGACGAAAGCCGACGAAATATTCAAGATTATAGGAAAATTATTAAAAAAATTAACTAGCAATAAAATATATATATACATGCTGGAATAAGTACATATGTACATATGAGTTAATGTTAAAATATAATTCAAGTTAATGTTGGATTTATTCCCAGCAAAAAAAAAAAAGAAAAAAATTTAAGTGAAAAAAAATTAACAAGATTGATATATTCTACCCTTTTATATTCGATAATTCCCTCAAAGTTGTTTAGCACTGATATCAGACGCCATATTGGGTTTTAAATTTTTACAAAATTAACTGTATTTTAATACTCGAAATATTTTATTTTAAACCCCTATTGATCCGGTTAAGTAAAGAAATTATCCAGCAGTTTGTTCTGGACGCCATCTTGGACCTTACACTTTTTCATAGTTTACTGAACTAAAGGTCCAGCCTTTTGAGGTGAGACCAATATTGAGGATGGGGGAACATTCTCAAATACTAGATTCGACCCATATATAGTAATTTTAAATACCATAGCTTGCAGTTTGGTGTAGGAAGCGTAATAAACTTCATTAAGATACTTAGAAATATATATAAAATACATACATTTTTCCAAATAATTTTTTAAATATAACTTTGTCGACTAGTGACCGATATGTCAGAATTATTTTGTGAATAGACATTCACATCATATTAATAAAAGTAATTAATATGCTTTTAAAAAATCCAATGTTTTTAAATTATTAACTTTTGTGGTAAAAATTTTGGAAAAAAAACAGAGGTAGTCATATTTTTTTGCTTATATCGGTGTCCCAACTAGAACGCAATTTTTAAATTTGGCGCCATTTGAAGTGTCATTGTTTGACATTTGAACAATTGTTATTGTTTGCTAGTAGAAGGTACGAGGTTAGTAAAAATGGAGCGCTACACGAATGAACAACGCATTCTCATTGTGAAATTGTTTTACCAAAATGGTGAAAGTTTTGCGGCTACAGTTCGCAAATTGCGATCATCCCATTTCCATCTTGATGGCTTCGTCAATAGGCAGAATTGTCGCATTTGGGGTGAGGAAAATCCTCGAGTGATTCACGTAAAGCAAATACATCCTCAACGTGTCACTGTGTGGTGTGGTTTTTGGGCTGGAGGAATCATTGGACCTTTTTTTAATGAAAATGAGGCAGGTCAAGCGCAAACAGTCAATGGTGTTCGGTATCGTGAAATGATAACCAGTTTTTTCTTGCCTAGAATTGAAGAAATGCATGTGGAGGGCATGTGGTTTCAACAAGATGGCGCCACATGTCATACAGCCAGAGAAACAATTCAATCGCTGCATCAGTCATTTCCCGGTCGTGTTATTTCGCGTTTTGAAGACCAGAATTGGCCGCCTAGATTGTGTGATTTCGATGGTTAACGCGAATAAACCGACGACGACTCAAGCCTTAAATGAGGAAATTGGACGCTCCATTAATGAAATACCACAGCATTTATGCAAAAAGATCATTGAAAATTTCATTAAAAGATCGCGTGTGTGCCAGCAAAGCCGCGGCGGCCATCTGCACGATATATTGTTCCATAGATAACCTCATTCTGTCTACTTTACGATATAATAAAGTTTCACGATTTTTTTTTAAATATCTGTGTTTTATTTAAAATTTAAAAATTGCGTTCTAGTTGGGACACCCGATATTTAAGAAAGATTTGGCTGTTTTTCAATTAAGGTCGTCTCCGAATATTTTCAGAAGACTTATAAGACATGTACATCTGTTCGTTATGCAAACACTTTTAAAAGTTTATTCCAGCCAATACTCGGACTAAAGGACATAGCTCAATTGAATATAAACATTGGGTACCATAGGCAAAATATATAAAAAATATTTATTTAGATAATTTTGTTTAAAATAGTTTCTAAAGCCAAATTCCAAAGTAAGTTTATAAAGTCTTATACAAGCATACAAAGCTTAAGAAGCAAATATTCATTCGATATCCTTAAAAGAAGGCAGAAGCGGTTTTATATTAATCTGTATAACTTGTAAATATCCGCTTGAAAACTTTATAAAAATTTTTGTATCAATTTGAATTTAATTTAACAGCCGAAACTATCTCTGTGGCTTGCCTGGAATTTACATATAGGCATTTCCATGAATATGTCAACCATGACTGTAAAAATAAAAACTCTTGAAAGTTTCTTGATAAAAAGAGCAATAATAAGAGTTTAATCTAATTGTGTCTTTGACTTATTTCAAAAAATTGCAATCAACTAGTTTTTTAGCGACTAATTTATTTAAAATAAATTGTAATTGTAAATATTCCTTCAAAATTAAACAATAACAACAATTAACAAGATCCATAAGAAAAAAGTAAATATAGAGTCCAAATAGTGGAATTTTTTTGAATACCCTTGGATGTTATTTTAATGTCACGTACGTACTGCAAAAACATTATTTGTCTACGTCATTCGTATTTGAACAGTAAGGGCACCCAATTTATAAATTAACTTTTTTTCTTAGCATAATATAAATTTTGTTACCTAAGAATACTGTTGGAGAAAAATCTGTCACATACGATATGTCACGAACGATACTAAATTGAATTTATTATAAAATCATTTAAAGGTTCTTTTCAATTAAAAATGATGGATTTTAAATGAAAAATTTTTGGTTAAGTGTAAGAAATTGAAAAAAGAAAAAATACCTCCCAAGATTTGCATATTTTTTCATACTTCCATATATACCTTAAAATCACTTCTGTTTTATGTCACATACGACACATTCTTATTTTTATTAATATTTTAGACAACAATGATTTGAATATAATTACTTTTTTTATAATAAAGTACCCTTTGAATTGAACATAAAGATCTAATTTTGTTTCAGTTATTCTAACTTTTGCAAAAATTACTTCACTTTTTAGGAGTACAAATGTCACGTACGATAACATGGAAATGCCCATATTTAATAAATTAATGATAAAAGGAAAACTTTTAAATATTTGTGCATGGCCACATACAGCTTCTAACATATTAACACAATACACAATCTTGTGTATTTGTCATTACAAATTTGTACAATGGCTAATGTGTTCTATTTGTGTGCACAGTGCACACGCAAATGCACTGATGCAAGACCATTTGTACAAGATTGTAAATTAAAATATTATTTCACATAGTTATTTTTAAAGATGCTACTTTCAAACTTGTTTTTTTTATGCGTCGAACAAAATTATTAACACCTTCTTTGTCACATAGTTTTTTTTTTTGCTGGGTTACTATGAGTAGAAGTTTTCCTTTGTACGCTGAGGTTTATAATATGGATTCCAGCTGTAAGTGGTGCATTTTAATAACACACTTCTGTAGTCAAACTTATATGCGTTTAAGTAATAAATTTTATTTTTGATTTCTATTTTATACGACATTAGAAAATTTTTATGGTTTTTCTATAAATAAAGAGATAAAAATTTTATTTCTAATAAATACAATCACACTATGGGTTAGTTTCATGTGAGGGTTGTCAAATATTTATATATTCCAACAGATATAGAAAAGTTATTTATGCATCAAATATTAATTGACAAAATCTATTCAACTTAATTTGATTGACATTTGGCTATATTTGATATCTGAAGAATTTGTACAATTTTACTATATATGTATGTACTTTATTGGCCTAAATACCTAAAATGTAAATTTAATTTTATACTGTTTTATTTAATTATTTACTTAAATATTTTCTATGTTCAACATTCTTGTATTCTTGAGTATTTAAACAAATCTACTATTACCGTTTGAAATATAACCTCAAATCTGCATGTGCATAAGTATGTGTGTTTACAATTGAAAAATATTTAAATTAAATTGCATTGATAGCTGCAACATTTATAAAATTCAAACTATTTTCATTAAACGAAAAACTAAAATTTTCAATAAGTACTAAACACACACACATATGAATATCACCAACAAAAAGATATAATATATATTAATAGCCTTTTGTAAAACACAACTGGTCGAATTTCTAAATACACCACTGAAGAACAAAAAAGGAAATAAATGAAATGTACAAAGAGAACAAAAAAAATAAAAAAACAAATAGAATTTAAGGTGACACTTGTAATGAACATTTTTATTCTTTTTAATCCGTAGATAGATAAAGATAAGTGCAAGCGTATGTAAGTTGTGTGAACTGTGGACTTTAATTAGTTTAATAGAAATCCTATAACAAAAAAAAATAAAAAAAAACTTCAAGATATTTTATTGTGCATTGCATAATTGTTCAACCTTTTCAAAATTTTGCAAAATTATGACACAATGACCATACGACACTTACAACACCTTGCGAATTCACCAAATTTTCAAAACATTTAAATTGTGATCTTTTTTAACACGAATACAACGTCGAATACAGAGTAAACAACATTTTGTTACAATGCAATCTGTTCCATAGTTGTCTATCTTAGCAGGTAATATGCAATACTATGGGTCGATTTATTATCAGAATTAAGTTTTTTGATAATATTCATCAAAATTGAAACCATGCCGTGCATACAGAAAAGCCATCACTTTAGACGCGAGATTGATAGAGGATTCATATTTCTGTGGTTTTCATAGGCAACCACGTATGTCTTAAAATCAAATTTTTCAGTACAGCTACAAAACCGTATTAGTGCTGAACTATTTTTGAATATATATAGATAGAAGTTACGTTGTTATGCCACTAAAAAATGGGAATGGGTCCACCTTATTTAAGAAATTTTTAAAACCAAGTAAAGGTCGTTTAAAACCAAGCAATACTGCATTATTAAATCAAAATCGCGGTTGCCCATGGAAACCACAGATTTATCTATCCGATGGCCGTCTCAGAAAATCGGTCTAGTGATTCGTTATGTTTTATTTTATTATTTTATCCCTCATGATATTGTCATTTGAAACAGAAGTAGTTCCAATAAAATATCGAAATGGACCCATAAATTGACTACCTTGTTCATGTGATTTGATACATCTAGACTGATTTTTGTGAGGGCACCTCAAATCTATGCTTAATCATACAATAATGATCTCTAAATATAAAAGTATAGGATGAATGATTTGAAATTATTTTGACACCCACCCAAAACATGCTCATTGTGGCCCTAAAGTGACATCTCTTTATTCAATATTTGTTCCTTAACGTGAGGTAATGCTGGTTAAAACCATTAACGTAAGGAAATCATTTGCCATCATAATATAAAAAAATGTATATCTTTGTGTGAGTGCTTTCTCCCATTTCCTCTTGGCGGTAAAATGTCAGGTATTACGAATATATACAAGTGAGGGTTTTTGCATGTGCCTTAGTTCGATAATTTCCATCTAAGTATGTCCTCAACTCCAGAAAATCACACAAGGTCAACCATGGATGTCTTTGTATTTATTTTCTAAGCACTTTCTGCATTTTAGGTACATCACGCGTTTTCAATGTCATAAATACACAGAGAAAAAAGTATCGGTTGTGAATACCACAAATATTGCCAATAGTATAGCTTAGTTGTGATAGTAGAATTAAACCGTTATATCTGCAGAATTTCGTTTCGAAATATAAATATGTATGCATGTAGTCAGAACAAATTAATTACGATTCCTGAAATTTTATAATCACAAATGAAAAGTTCGATTGCAGGAACTTAACCATTCAATTGGCAATGAATGTGATTTTCTGTTTTCTGGGTGGTGTACTTATATAGTCGCTATTGTATACTGTAGTTTAGTTCCATTAAACAAAATTTTAAATGGTGAATTCCTTTATCATATTACGATTTCTTCGATGTATTCAACGTGAAACATTGATTTAAAACTTACACGTTTTCAGGCTCTCGTTACATTTAGCCTCAATGTGCCGATCGTGGCTATTTGCTTCGTCCAGATATATGGTGGCAGAAAGTTCAAATTAATAAACAATGCTTTAAATAAAGTAATCTAAAATGAACCTGCCAATATAACTATTAACTTTACGTTTAGTAACGTACTGGCAATCCTCATTGCACAGTTTTTCGTAAGTGGCAGATTTTTTTTAGACTAAAGTCCCCATATCACCTACACTTAAGAGAAGCCTACCTGCTATCTTTAGTCTTTCGCGATCTAGTTCTTCCATGTTCAAGCGGTAGAAAACTAACGGCACTGTCCATGCACTTACTGTGAACTTATCTATATGCTATGAATATTAAATTAAGGGTTCTGAGCACTCTAACTCGACTGATGTGCTTCATCATTATCTGTGCTGCTAGACCTCTTTATCTGCAAGGTTTAAAGTGTGTTGGTAATACCTTTACACCTCAGATAATGTGACCTTTTACATTTCATATACTGAATGCTTAAATTTGTAATTTGTCGATCATATAAAAACATACGAACAAAATAATAAATAAAATATTTTTTTAAAGAAGAGTTAAAAAATAAACAAATATTTTCATCAATTGCTATAAAAAGGGATTCAGAAGTATTATTAAATATACTCACAACCCTAGCTGTATTGTGCTATTGGTACTATTTTTGTATGTGTTTATATTATTGCATCCTTATCGTTGTTAATTTCAATTGAAACATTTTGTATAACAATACAATTTCATTGCATATGTTTTTTAAGCGTTGTATTGGATCCATACAGGGATGGAAATGGAAAATTTTTTGCAGAATTAAAAAATAATTTTTGTAGTACTTTTTTTTGCCTTCAAAAAGATAAATATGTAAAGAATTTTTACCGTAAATGTTTTGTTGATTTGTTTTTTATCTCTGTTAAATTTTTTTTACTAAAATTTTTTTCAAATACTATTTTTTAGCTCTGCACAAGTAAAATTTTATCAACTTTACCATTCCTGATTTTATTTACCTGATACAACAGAAATTGTGTTCAAAAAAAAAATCTGATCTATATATCAACAGATGATACAAATTACAATACGACGTTGTGAATTAAACAATTGTATCTTTAATATTCTATCTGCCTTATTCATAAATTTTATTAAAGGTTTGCAAAATGTGTTGAAACATATTTTCTATGGAAATCTAATATATAAAATTCTCGTGTCATGGTGTTTGTGATTAAACTCATTCGAAATGGCTCGACCGATTTTCATGAATTTTTGTGTTCATATTGGGTAGATCTTAAAATCGGTCAACATCTTAAGGCCACGCCTTCTTTCATGCTCCCTCAGTTAGGCCATACTTCTAGACAGGCCTCCTTAAAATTTTCACATAATACAACTAAGACTCTGGTATGATTAATAGAATATTTTTTTTACCACGCCTACTTACGCGCCCACTTTTTAGTGCAGTTCTACAGGTAGAAAACAAGAAGCAAAACAAAGTAAAAGAAATACCTTAAGCAGTGTTTCAACAATAAAAATAACAATCTATTTATGAACTAAGCTGCAATTCAAACAATTTTAAAATAAACACACAAAAAGTTCATAAATTTCAGTAAAACAAACAACAAATATCAGTGAAAAACCAATAAAACACAAGTTATTTTTATTGCACTAAAAAGATATTTCCTGGAAATAATTTATATGGCAAAACAACGTTTGCCGGGTCAGCTAATTTTATTTATAAACTTTTTAAAATCTATTTTACTTTTTATGAATTACGCCGTATAAACGAACGAAATCAGAATCTGGTTTTGAGTATCAAATTTGTAGCCAATGGTTTATGGCTGTATCTATAGAATGTCGTTTCCGAATATCAATGCCAGTACTAAAAAATTATTATTTCTGCGATTACAATAACTGAACCATTCAATTGACAAAAAAAAATCTGATTAACACTGTGAATACTTAATAATTTTAAATTACACACGATTTTTTTTTATTTATGATTTACAGTTTATTTTTTTACTAATTGCTAAGAAGGGTTAAATAAAATCTTGAAATGAAACCAAACAATTAAATTAATTATTTTAATTATTCCGAAACACAAAGCAAATAAAATTATTCATGTGCATAAACAGATTTTTATAAAAGCAACAGAATTTTAGTTTAATTTTTTTAATCATAATTTTATATGAAAATTTTTACCCAAATTTCATAAACAATTTAAAAACATAAAAGAATCAACCGCATTAAATACATGCACAGCCATATTGATTGTTTGTGTATAAAAGTTTAATGCATTGTATACTTTATAAAATTTGTTTTACATTTATTGAAGCCATAAATAAATACTGTACGATTTAAGCCAAAAAAAAATATGAAAATAAAAACCAAACAGAATATTTTTTAATTATTGTTGTATTCATTTAAATTGATTTGTTTGTGAACACACATGCATACTACAAAAATTCACATGCACAGGACACGCATGCAAATTAATGTAAACAAACACACGGACTTATCATGTGTGCATTTACATACATACTTAAGTATGTAAAAATACTGCTGGATACTGGATTTTAAGAACACAAATTAATGGAAAATTTATTTAATGTGTTTTTTTTAACTCAGTCTTAGTTGATAAACTTATATGGAAACGAACATTAAACAGTAGTGTTTTATTTTGGACATTCTAACACGTTTCAAAGTTTATCGCTTTGGTCGTTTCTTATTATAGTTTTTATTGCTGTTGCTGGGATTTAAATATCATACCTGAAAACATGGACTTTGATGAAATCCTATTAAGTTGTTTTGTTGGATGTTTTTAATTAAAGCTGTTGCATGACGTCTTTTAAATTGCCCTCTTTTCTTTTTACTCTCTTTGTTAGGTTAAAGCGTTAATGGAATTTTTTCGAATGGCTGTATGTGTATATGTTTTTATTAATAAATCACACTTTTTGTTGTGGTTTTCTGCTGCTGTTGTTAATACTTTATACACAGTACATTCTATATATACATATATATTTTTATTTACTTTTTTTTACTACAACGTGTAGGGGAATTATTAATTTATTGGGGCGTTTTAGTGTAGTTGTTTGATACTTTGTGTTGTGTGTTTAAACAATAGTATTTTATTTTGTTGTAGTTGTTGTTAAGTAATTGTTAGTTGCATGTTTCACTATCAATTACATATTATTTTTTTATTTAATTTTTTTTTCGGTAGTTTTGTACCTGTGATTTATTATGAACAAAATAAACTTGTAGTTGTTAATGTAGATAATATAAAAAAAAACATCTTTAATTTTTTATGTTTATTGTTATTATTATTATTAAAATAATTAATTAATGTTTTCGATCTTTTTTTATTTATATCAATAGTTGTTTTTTATATAAAGCTTGAGAACACTTTTGGATATAATTTCGTTTTCCCAATAAAAAATATATATTTTTATAAAAAAGTGATATCAAGCTTAATATAAATAAAAACAAGTCTTGATATTATTTATTTTTTTATTTATTTAATTTTATTTGCCTTCCAATACTACAAGATTTAAAATCTTATAATAAAAGTAATAGATTTTCAAAATATATACAAATATTCTATTTATTAAAAAAGAAAATTAAAATTAAAAAAAAATAAAAATATTAAAAAAAAATAAAAAAATTTTAAAAAATTTACAGCCGAATTGATACAAAAAGCAACTTTTGAGGGGATGTTTTATGTTAAGGCCATTTCATATATCAGGGATGGAAAAATTGTTATGACATATTAAATATAATAAAATTTTATTAAAAAAAGGATATAAATTTTTTAAAAACATTATTAATGACAACAAGTAAGAGCGCTATATTCGGCCGTGCCGAATCTTATATATCCTTCACAACGTGTAGTCATGCAATAACAGTAGTTTGTATCACCATTCATCTCATATGAAATACGTACATACATATAAAAAATATACATATATAAAAAACATCCCATTGTAAAATTATAAATTTACGTATGTATGTTAAAAAAAAATAAAAAAAAAATTTAAAAAAAAAATTTAAAAAAAAAATTAAAAAAAAATTTTAAAAAAAATTTAAAAAAAAAAATTTTAAAAATATAATTAAAATATATATAATTAATATAAAACAAAAAAAACAAATAAAAAAAAAATTAAAAAAAAAAATAATAAAAATATAAATAATATATTAAATAAAAAATAAAAAAAAAATTAAAAAAAAAAAATTAAAAAAAAAAATTTTAAAATATAAAAAAAATTTTTTTTTGGCTCAGCTGGGATTCGATCCCACGTTTACTTTAGCCAATATACAAGTTTGTATGTATGTATGTTGTTGTTGTAATGTTGTTTTTGTGAAAAAAAAAAAACGAGGTGGTCGTGGGTTTTTGCTCATATCTCAGTTGTTTATGTACCGATGTTTCTGATTTTCAATAGCGATATACTCTTGAATATTTCTGATATTTTAATACCTCACCCGGGTCCAAGCGATGTCGGGGGGCTTCAAAAAGTTGATTTCAACATACACACGGACAGACGGTCAGACGGACAGACGGACAGACTGACAGACCTTAATCGACTTCCCTATTCATAAGCTTTCAGAAAATATATACTTTATGGGGTCGGAAATGAAAATTGTAGAAATTTCACACGGAATGAC
This sequence comes from Phyto melanocephala, assembly GCA_941918925.1. Classification (NCBI taxonomy): domain Eukaryota; kingdom Metazoa; phylum Arthropoda; class Insecta; order Diptera; family Rhinophoridae; genus Phyto; species Phyto melanocephala. The sequence goes on from OW799234.1 coordinate 115,082,933, forward strand.
AAACCTATATATACCCTTTTTCACTGTGTGAAGGGTATAAAAAAGCAACAAATATACAAAATTTTAGTATATTTGTTATTAAATAAGTAGGCTTAAGATAATTGTTTAATACCGAAGCCAAAATCACATTTTTATTCCAATTTCAACCAATTTTGACAAAAAGTTTCCCCATCAGCTGGGCTGATAAATTAACGTGTATGAACTTGCCTTGGTTTATCAAATCAGTTTAACAACAACATCAATTTAATAAAAAATATAAAGAAATAATAATTTTTTTTAATTAATAGATTTATCAATAAAAGAAAAGTTTTCATTTGCGAAGAATCATAGAAACGTATATTAGTAACAAGTGAAAATATTTTTTTCGGCTATATCAAAGCTATCTCACTAAGAATGCACTTTTTAATTAAGTGTAATTTTTTTTGTACAAGTGGCAACTTTTAAATTTATCAGCTGTCACATATACTTATTCCAAGTATTAGAAACGAAGGGGTTTTATGAAAGAACAATGCGTTGTAATTGTGGTAAATCAAAAAGTTTTAGTGAGATCGCACGCAAACTTCGAGGAATTTTTTAGTTAAAAAAGTGCAAACATTGTAGCAACCATTCGAATAGTGCTAAACAAATAACTGGGTCGGTAATAAACAGTAAAGCTCAAAACACATAGACGACAGCAGACTTCACAACTTCAAATGCTGCCAACTTCAAATGCTGCTCTGAAGTGAGCTTCATAATTATTTTGAAGACAGCAACGACATAATAATCAGCTGATGTGTATTTTAACAATACAAATTTCACGGATGCCGATTTTAAAATGAATAAAATTAAAGTTATTGATAAAAAAGTGTAATAATATCACGAAGAACTATGTGTAGTCGTGCTGCTGTGCTGCCGTCAAAATAATCGTTTTCATTAAAACACATGAATTTTATTTTTGGCATATTGCTGCTTGCTGTCTGCTGTCGTGTATGTGTTTAGAGCTTAAGACTACAGAGAGTCAACGTTTCGGTCGATTTCTTAAAAACATTGCTGTTGTAAACGAGAGCGTCATCAATTCGGTATCGTTCACGAAAACTTTGTCTCATTATATTCTGGGTTCAACTGGCTAACTATATCATGAGATTTAACGGTTTGCGAATTATTTCTTTGGGGCTTTCTGAAATCTCAAGTTTATGATAGTAAATCTGAAAAAAAACTAATTAACTCGTCATCAGTGAAATAAGGCCACACCTGTGTAAAAAAAATCAAGAAAAATTTTATAAAAAGATAAATAACTTGCCATCAGAGCCGTTTAAGTCTTTTAACATATATTTTATTTCACACTAATTAAAAAAATGTCTTCTTTACAATCCAATAAAAAAACCACAAGTAACTCAATAATAATGCGTCTTTATTGAAAAATTAAAAAAAAAATTCTTACTAAGACAATATTTACTTATTCCACCGACAAAAATGAGTTTTTTTTTAAATATTCCTGTTTAAATAAATAGCATTTATGGAAAAATGCCTAAAACACATTTAGGTTGCTCTTAAAATAAACAAGTTACCAAAAGTGTTTTATTTAAAATTATAAAATTTATATAAAAAATTTCCTAAAAAATTAAAATTAAAAATAAAAAATGTTTTATTTGCAATTCGTTTTTGTTTTGATTTAAATTGAATTAAATTCATTTTAATTTTATTGCCAAATTCCCTTACAAAATTTTTAATTAATGTATCGTTATTTACTAATTATCAAAACTTCTTGTTAGTAGGTCAAAAAATATATTTCGATAAAGAAATTTCAATTAGTTTTTTTTATAAACCATAATTACTGTGACCTCAACCTTGGGAATTATTTTGATTTTATTGACTATAAGGGTGCATCCTGTTTTATTGAGTTTGTCTCAACATTCTTTAGAATTTCGTTAATGGTACGTAATAGTTTGAAAAGTCGTTTATTTGTTTATTTATATTTTTTTACAGTTTTTTTGTTTTGTCCTATATTTTATATAAAAAAAACTCATACAATAAAGTAGATGTTGTTATCATATGTGCTTGTGTTTGTGTTTAAAAACATTTCGATTATTTTCCTTTCTCTACGCTAACTCACGTCTATTTATGAATTCCAAATACTCGTTAGTTTGATTTTAGTTTGTTTTCTATGTTTGTCAATATAATTTGTACACCAATGAGAACGGGGGTATTAGGTTTTTTACCTTGTGCGTAACATATCAGAAAAATTCCTAATTAAAATTTATAACTTAAATAATTTTCTCTATCCACCTATAAACCCTATCGACAACTAGACTTATAGATATTCAACGGTAGGAATTTTAAGGTTAAACATTTTTAAAAATATATTTTTTTGTTAATAAAATGCAAGTAGAATTTTTTAATAACAATTAATAAAAATATATCCCGAACATTATTAAACTTTTCCTTCATATAATGAATAACATGTTCTTATTTAAACTTGAGTTGATATATTGAACATCGATTTTTAAGTTGCACAAAATTCGTAACAGCGGAACAAAGTACTTTAATTTATTTTTGTCACCACTTATCGAATGGTTTCTCATAATTGGCATAGAATGATAGAATGGAAAGCGAAAAAAGCTTCCAAATATTAAGAATAAAAACTGTAAAAGCACTTTGGTAAATGCAGTTTTTGTTGTGATGAAGAATAGTCAAAAGCACGAAATACATTGTGATTGCAGAGTTGAAACGTGATTTGTATTAATAAGTTTTAACCAAAACATAAAAACAAATTTAAGGAAAATATATTTTTCGGTTTTTTTGTGTTTTTTTTGGTAAATCCACAGAATTAACAGTGGATGAAATATAAGCAAAATAAAATTGTTCAACTAAGAAAGTATTGACCAAAATTGTTTTTTCTTCAAAAAAATATTATTATTTTTTAATCTCAGTTCTGATATTGTTTACACAATTATTATTATTTTAAAATGTTTCCGGTATTAACTAAAAAAAATAATAAGTGAAGAAACCTAAGTTATTTGATAAGTTTTAAGAATTTACAATTAAATGAATTTTAATGTTTGTTTTTTTTTATTCTAATCGCTCCCGTATTGTTTTTAAACACAAAGAAAAGAAATAAGAGCTCTACATTCGTTTTATGTACCCAGTCTTATAAAGGGTGATTTTTTAGCTATTATCTTTTTGGCAACACTAGTTTAAACAGCTGACGCACGTTTCGTGTTTTGTTTCACTGTCAAACATCTTCAGTTTGGTCTATAATTTAACCATGAATCGTCTTACAAACGAACAACGCTTGCAAATGATTGAATTTTATTATAAAAATGCGTGCTCTGTTAAGAAAGTTCATCACACCTAAGTCTTTCCGCAAAATTTTGCACTTTGTTGAGTAACAGACGCCCAATTGCTGCGTTAATAAGCAGAATTGTCAATTTTGGAGTGAAGATCAGGCAGAAGCATTGCAAGAGCTACCAATGCATCCAGAAAAAGTCACAGTTTGGTGCGGTTTATGGGCTGGTGGCATCATTGGACCGTACTTCTTCAAAGATGATGCGAATAGTGGGCGCTACCGTGAGATGATATCCAACTTTTTTTGCCCCAAATGCAAGAGCTTGTCTTGCATGACATTTGGTTTCAACAAGACGGTGCCATATGCCACACAGCACGCTTAACAATGGACTTATTGAGAGGCGAGTTCGGTCAACATTTTATTTCACATTCGGGACAGGCCGCCTAGATCGTGCGATTTAACGCCTTTAGACTATTTTTTGTGGGGCTATGTTAAAGCCCATGTCTATACACACATGCCCGCTTCAATTGACGCATTGGAAGACAACACTGAAGCATTTATTCATGAGATACCGGCCGAAATATTAAAAAGAGTATGCAAAAATTGTACTAAGCGGATGGACCATTTAAGGCGCAGTCACGATCAACATTTGCATGAAATAATCTTCAAACATTAAATTATGTGGGCCGTACTATCGATTCAAATAAAGATTTCATGAATTTTTCTGAATTTTATGTGCTTTTTTTAAACTTTTCTATAGCTCTTAAAAATCACCCAATATAACCTTCATACAGTTTGTATCATCATATAACGACCATAACTGATAGTAATATGAAGCAACTCTGACCAAAACTTAGTAAATCGATAACTAGAAATTTTAATTGATTTTTTTTGACATCTTTGTATGCAGTAAGTGTTCATGTGGTTTCAGTAGGATGGTGTCAATTGCCACTCATCAACAACAAAAAAAACAATGAATCTTTAAAAGAAAAGTTTGAAAATCTTCATGGTTTCCCGTAAAGCACAATTAAATTTGCTACCAAGATCGTGCGATTTGATTTTATTGTATGTAAAAACGTTAGTGTTAAGAATGGTGGAAAAAACACGTCCTGTTCTATAGGCAGTCACTTTACTTATTCTCAGTGAAAATGGAAAAGATCGGCAACAATAAATATTCAATATCTTGCCTGTTTAACTTTTTTTCTTAAATTTTTCTTTTTATACAATATCAGGAATTTTTAGTGTTGACGAAAACCATATCTGTTGGATAAATGAAAGACAACTCGAAGTAATCTAAACGTAACGAAGTTTTATTGATGAATAATATAATAAATATTTTTCAGTTATTAATAGAAAAACCAAAGCTAACTGTGATGTTTATATAAATACAAATTTAGAATACGTAAAGTATGAGGTTTACAATTTTAGGCAAAGTATTATTTTCAACAATATCCAACACCCATTTTTGGAAATTTAGTTTCAAACTAAATCCATATATTGAATGAAGATAAATAAACATTTTTAAGATAAGTGTATTATCTCATTTTTAATATCTTTTAAGTTTAAAGTTTTTTCTTTGCAAATTTAACTTCATAATCTTATTCTCTTCCACAAATTGTAAAAAATGCTCCTTTCTTCTAAATCACATAAGAAATTTCACACAAACCTCACAAAGTTGTTCACAAAATCCATAAATTATTGCTCAACACAATTGACTATGGATGAGATGGAAAGAATGGTTACCTCTTGGTTGTGACAAAAACATACGATTATTTGTTGTTTCTATTGCTACAATTGAGTTGACATACTTTCTAAGCACCCACCGATTCAACCAGTCAACCAACCAGTTCTTCCCTATTTAATGCAAGCGTTTAAGAAATGAAATAAATGAAAATAAATTTACACAAATTGATGGTAAAGTGAAACTGAACTAAAAGTTTTTGGAACATTGGAACATTTTGTTCACAAGTTTTCTGTATCATTGCATGGAATTAAGAGAGGGTGAAGGCATGGCTTTTTGCTTAATCTTAAAGAAGTTTTTGTGGTTATGGGGGAGAGTTAGTATTTTTGTTTCATATACAGTATTCGTTTTTATTTTAAAAAGGAAAAAAAGAAACTAAGCAAAACCCAAATAAGTATAAATTGAGTACAAGTTTAAAAAAATTCCTTGTTCAGTTCGACTTTATTATTTTCTTCTCCTCTGAATATTTAAAGAGAAGTGTGCTTATGAACACAACTCTCGGCAGATTTGTTTTTCTTTTGCTAGTCTCCCGACATTCTTCTTTTATATTTCGAAAGAAATATTTTTGTTTTTATGTTTTCACATTTTTTAAGAAAAAAAAAAAAAAAATACAGGAATAATCATCTAAATGAAGCTGAAATTAAGTTAATTTTATGTTACGCTCGATAAAATTTAGTTAAAACTTTTCATGTTTTGACTTTTTATACTTTAAATTGGTGTAATGTTCTTAATTTCCTGAAAAAAAAATAATGCTTTTGAAGCTCTTTTACCAATAAATTTAAGATTTTTTTGTATTTTTAATGTAATTTTTGCTTAATGCTGGATTTTATGGCTCAATTAAATTTTGTTTTCAATTTTGTTTTCATTTTGTGGGTCAAAATTTTAAAACATATTTTAGTGATTTTTTTAAAATCCCAAAAAAAAAAACACAAACAATTAAACATTATGATTCATGATTATTTTTTTTGTTTTTTTAATTTTTTTATTTAAATTTTGTGTTTATGCTCAAACATAGTTTCTTCATGGTCGGTCTGTAAAATTTTTTTTTTTTTTAATTTAGTTTTAATAAGTCTTTTATAAATTTAAGTATGTGGTTTAAGGACTGATGGTTTACTTTTATTAAATATGTGTGTCCCTTTATATTGCTTTTAAAATGACATTGATGTTAAGTGTTGATAACAAATATAATAATAATTTTGATCGAAAATCAATAAATAGGTGATGGAACGAACAACGAATAAACTTGAATTTACTTAAACGTACAAAGTAAAACGAAACTCTGTATATAAATACGTATATACGCTTTGTTAGAACTATGTAACTAAATTTATATGTATGTGTATAAACAAACACAACAAAGGAAAAAAAATTAAATCAAAAGGCATGACGTTATATCAAGCACAATGGGGTTTAAAGTCACTGTAGTTTCAAAACAATTAAAATATTGTGGGGTTCCATGATGGTCTTTAATGTTTTCAAAGACATTGAATTCGTATTCAAAGTTAGTTTATTAGGGTCACAACTGGTTTCTCTTCTACAAGGAGAGCAAGTTCTAATTCCCTACTGTTACCTAAATCATTTGTTTTTATGTTAATATTATGATTTTATTAGGAACAGTTATTTTTTCTTCTCCCTAGAATGGAAATTATTAATTTAATTAGCAGTAATAGTTATTCTAAAATGGCTACGAATTTTATTAATATAGAAGTCACCCTTAGGGGGTCCGGAGGTTAGAGGTTCCGGAAAAAAGGAAAAATATTCCACTCAAGAAAGTACTTTATGTCGGTATATATGGTACAATAACTTATTTTACATAAAGCTTTATAATTCTTCTAAAACATTTTATAATTTTAGTGAATTTAAATAAAAGTATTTGTTTTCAAATATTCTTTATATAATGGTAGCTTTTAATTTAAAAGTTTATTTCGCGATTAACGGGAAAATTTTAATTATGAAAATTAAAAATTTTAAAAATATTAAAACACAAAGAAAATATGTAACTATAGCCAAAAAATTATTTCGATATGGCAATGATGTTTAGTATACAGCTATGGACATATAAATGGCACAAACTCAAATTGAGCATAAACTTAAGTCTGTTCCATATAAAAAGAAGTGTAAGTTTTATGTCTTCTTATTGTTGTTGTAAGTGCACTTGTCTTAACAACGTTGAAACGTTCCACTAGATTTTGCTATAAATTTACCGTTCTTTTGAATATAAGTGGACATAAAAATGGCACAACTTATTTAGTTTAAGAAGTTCTTGCGACGATTTTGATATAATCAGTTGATACTAAAGTAAGTGTTAAGAGCGAGAAATTATTAAAAATGGTATCAAGAAAACATACCATAACTGAGAAGAAGATGGAAAGAAAGTGGCAGAAATTTCTAAAATAATGAAAATTTCTCGAAATAAAAAGTCAATAATACAATTAAATCATATATTGGGAATCCCGATGTATTGATTAAGGGCAGTAGTCGAAAATCAAGGCTTCAAAAAACAGATGTGCGTTCGGATGAAGCTACTGTAAAATGGCGAAAACTGATCCATTCAAATCATCATGGCAGACAGCATCCCAAATAAATGAACCTATGAAACTGGAAGTTTCTAACAGGCTTGTCAGAAGAAGATTAAATGAAGTGAATTTGTTTGAGCGCATTTCTAGAAAAAAGCCAATGCTTAAAAAAAAAAGATTTCAAAACTACTAGTCTTTGCCGGAACCCATAAAGAAAATCCCATTAATTTTTTGAAAACGTATTATTTATGGAGTGATAAAACAAAAATTAGCAGAATAGGACCAGATGGCAAAACCTATGATCATTGTCCAAAAGTATAAGAATACAGTCATCGATTAAACCAGAGGACGGTTAAACACGGAGGAGGCAGTATTATAGTATGGGGTGCATTTTCTTGGCATAGCATAGGCCACCTTGTAAAAATAAAGTTTCAGTACCTAGATATTTTAAAAATCCATATTGAACTATATGTTTTCAATTTCATGCCGATTAAGTGGAAATTGATGCAAGACAATGTAAGTAAATAAAGTGCTCTTAACTTTATAACTAATTTCAACTGATTGCAATAAAAGAACTCAAGTTGTATTTAAAGGAAATAAGCCAACGTTTATAAAAGGTATAAACGTAACAACTGGCGCAAATGGTTTAAAAAATCAAAAAGAATCCTTTCGACATTTGTGAAAGATTTTGGGAAGGAAACGGAAAGGCGCTAAAAGAAAATTGCTTGAAAGTGAAGTAAACGAAAAAAAGTTATCCCATGCTCAGGAATATAAAATCAAGTGGGAAAACTTCTGAAACAGTATGAACAATATGTTCTCTGATGAAAGTAAATTCATTATTTTGCAATCAGATACAAAAGTATTAGTTTGGCATAAACCAAACACTGCTTATGATAAGAACAACCAGTTGTCTTCAGTTTAACATGGTGGTGAAGAGTAATGATTTGGGGTTGCAAGGTTTCATCGCGATTTGGAATCCTTGTGTTGACCGATCTGATAATGGATAAAAAAAGTGTGCAGGAACTAGGTTTGTCAAGCAATCATTTTTTACAACATAATAATGATTCCAAACAAACAGCTCATGCTCTGCCTATGTGAACAGCCTAAAAGCCTCCATATTTACATAGCCCGCCACAATCTCCTTTGTTAGGTTAGGTAGAACAGGCAGCTGTTGTGCAGCTCACTTGGATCCATCATATTGATCCCCTTATGAAACCCGAATAGAACAGAAATAATAAATTATAATAGAAAAGAATGCGAAGCAGACTAGTCCAGAGTGTTTGGCGGGAATCGAACCCGCAACCACTAGCCTAGTATACCAGCAATCAACTAGTCCATCGGGAGATTTAAATCTAAAGGAGTTTTTGTGAGAGGAATTGGAAAAACGCATAAGAAAACACAAGATTTCTAATTAAACCCAGCTAAAATATAATCTTAATATAATTACTAAAGAAGGTAAAATTAAATTTATTTATCATGTTTACTTAACTTTTGTAGAATTCCATTATTAATTTTGTTAAATGCTTCCTTTCAAAAATAAAATTCAATCATGATGTATGTATGATTCAATTATCCTTAAAGTTCTTGAATTAATGGTTCCACTATTACCCCATTTTGTGTCAAACAAAAAACCGAAATTCAAAGCATAACAAGAATGTGCATAAAATAAGAGGATTCAGGATATTAGTTTTATTTAGAACACTTCTAAACAACAAAGAAACAATTGTACGCACATCTTTAATGGAAATTCTAAAATACACAAATATTAATTTTGTAGCGATTAAAAATACCGCTGTGACGTTTGAAATTTCGATTTAAAAATTAGGACAAGTAAAGAGAATTTAGGTCAAAGTCAATATTATACAATTTTTTTAATATTCTGGCCACTGTGCTACATGATATATAGCACAGTGTATACGTTTATACATATGTATGTGTAAGTATATACATATGTAGCAATATTAACTTGTGAAGACAATTTTCATGTTTTGTAGTAGAGTGTCAGTTGTCTTAATACGGTTTATGGTCAGGTCAACCGGCCTTTTTATTGTGTGTGTATTTCTATGTGTATGTGTCTTTTTAATTTCATTTAACAATTATTGTCTAATGTCCACACTACGTCATGTCTTATACCGCAGTTGGCTACGTTTAGATTAACGAATACGTTTGTGTAATATATGTACGTGAGTTTGTCTTTGATTATAGTATTTTTTATATTCTTTCTTAGTTTTTTTTTATTTAATTTCTTTGCTGCATGTCAAAGTTCTTTTATTATTTGTTCTTTTGTTTTTTGTTCTTGTATTTTTTTAATTTACCCTAAGAGTGGATCTTTCTATAAATTTTAGTTTATCAACATTTTTTTAGTTAGTTTTATGGTAGTTTTTTTTCAAAATACAGCAATGGAATTAGGTAAAAATGTAAAGAAAAAAATTAACAATTAAGAGTGCCATGTAGGGTGGCGCCGAACTTAAAAATATAGTTCTCCATAATATACGCAAGCAAAATGACCACATCGTAGATTAGCTTGGATTTTAGATTTTATGCTTTACGCCATGCTACTTTATTTATGATTTCGAATTTTCACATATTTAGCTGTATTCTACCGTTCAAGCATTTTCATTTGATATTTATATTGAGCAAGTTAAAGGGGATGCATTTGTAAATACTAGGTGTGATCCATACTTAAATTTATTGTTGGCCATTTTGTAGTGGTGGCCATCGTGAATATTAATTATTTTTATACTGTGTTATATTTCGCTATTCAAGTACTTTCACTTGATATCCTTATTGAACCTCTCGGTTATCTGAAGGCTGTAAAAATCAATTATCGTTTAAAAATTAAGGTAAAAAACAACGAAGCTGTTTCATTCCATGCTCATAGCTCAGTTAGTTAAAAGCCAAACGCTGTCAAGTATATCAGCAATCATTTTCGAGACTTCTGGGGGTCAAAAAATTATTAAAGATTTTAGTAGAAATCTCAGTTAGTTAAAAGCCAATTTGGCAACGTTCTTCAGCAATAATTTTCGAGACTATTGCTTGTTATTTGGTGCCCAAAAAATTATTAAAGACTTTAGAGGTTTGATACATTAAAACAAATATTTTTTTTTTTAATTATTTTTGCCTATAACTTTGATAATTAGTGACAGGTTTGTCCAAAATATCCATCAGAGCTGTAAAAACAAATCATGTTTTTAAGATGAAAAAAAATTGTATTTAAATAATCGCATCGTAAAATATGGGGAAATGCCGACATAGTCGTATTTATTTGTTCATATCTCAGAAAGTTCTAAGGCGGTTGTGCTGGATTTCAATAGTGATTTGTTCTCAAATAAAGGGTCTGTCGTCTAAGTTTTTTTAAACTAGTGCTTATTTCGTGAATGGTAACACTTAGCTTATGTTTGATTTGACAGATAATTAGTTTTATCCTTCCGCTGAATGAATATGGTTGTGTACACGCTTGAACAACGCTGGAAATATTGCGACATTTCCCAGCGATTTTGCAAAAAAAAATCATCTTTTCAGATGAAGCTCATTTTGATCTTGGCGGGTATGTCAACAAGCAAAATTGTCGCTTTTGAGGCACAGAAAACCCGCACGCATACATTGAAAAGCCGATACACCCAAAGCGAGTCATTGTTTGGTGCGGATTTAGGTCCAGAGGCATAATTGGGCCATTTTTCTTCGAAAATGAGCAACAAGTAGCCGTAGTCAATGGCGATCGTTATCGGGCCATGTTGAACGAATTTTTGTTCACAAAAATTTAAGAGGAGGATATTAACAACATTTGGTTTCAACAGGACGGCGATACGTGCCACACAGCCGAAGCTACACTTTTTTTTATAGCATTTTCAAAAAAAAAAAAAAGTTACTTGGCGAACCCTTCATTTCCAAAAGATTGATGCTACATTGAGATCAGTGCAATATGTTGGGGATTTTCAACCAGACACGTACATTGTTTATTCGACTCCCATTTATTAAATGCAAGCGGAATGACAAAGCTATTTATATCTTGGCACCACTGCTGAAGGGTATAAAACGAAAAAAAATTAAGACGATACAAAGGCACTACAATGAGTAGCAATCATCATGCAATCAGCTGTCCTCACATAGACTGCCATACACATAAAAATAACGCATTTTTTTTTTTTGGAAATAAATAAATATACATGCATGTATATACTGTTTGTAATTGTATTTATATATATTTACATATATGTGCGTGTACGTATCTATGTGTGTGAATAAGAATGTAATTTGTTCTTGTTGATGTTTTACATTCATCAAAAGCACCCAATAATGATCATACAAGAACATAAGATGAAATATAATATAACAAAATAGAAAAAAGCAAAATTATGACAAAATAAAAGAACAGGGAACGAGCCAAGAATTTTTACGCCTCTGAATAATTTTTAGTGATACTTGCTGATGCTTTTGGTTTTTAATTTTTTCATATAATAAACTTTTGATTAGTTTTCCGGTATAATTTGTCAAATTTGTATTGTGTCTCTTTCACATTTCAGGAAGCTATTGCTTTGTGGTACTGCTGCTGTTTTCAATTCTTTTATTTATTCTAGTGTAAGTTTTGTAAAAGTTCAAGTTTAAATGTGGTATTGGTATACGCCATTTAATAAAATATACATACTTCAGATTAACAGTAGTGAAAGATTTGATAGCAGAATATATAAAGATTATTTATGTTTTTATGTGGTTTCTAGTATTACTATGAAGTTATTATTTTTTTATTTTTTGTTTTGTTTATGCCCTTCACTTGTGGGTGGTGAAAAGGTTACATCTATGTTTGTCGTTCCGTTTGTTATTTCTAAAATATTTATTTCTAACCCCAGTAAATCAATATTTTCCAAAAGCTTGTTAATAGGGGAGTTGATTAATCAATGTTTGTCTGTCTGTCTGTCCGTATGTCAGTCTGTCTGTGTGTTGCTTAAATATCACTATTTGGAAGCAACCAAATAACTAACCAAGGTTAATTGATTTATATATATTATACCTAGACATTCCTAAAAAATGTTTGTATCGATCAGTAATAATGTTATAAATAAAAATTGTTTGCAGATGTAGATATTGTTTCTCAAGCTCCTCTTTGTGGACATGCTAAGGACATCAAGTTAAAAAAGTAGTCTCGAATATTATTCCTGAGAAATACTTACAAATTGATTAGAACCTGGCTGAGACAGAAGCAACAAAATACAACTGCTTCGTTGTATATTCTCAAATTTTGAAATAAATATAGATTTTTTTTAAAGCTTCTTGACAACCAGTTTGCGTAAGTTAAAAAATGAAAGTTGCCCAACTTTTTTACTTTGTTTTGGTATATATAGTTGTTATTATAGTTGCGTATCTGCACTTTTGTAAAGGGTATATAAACATTAACACATCCAAATATTGCGTTTTTTGGCCACCACAACTTAGTGTTTCTTTTAATTTATTTACTAAGACTAATGTTTATACAAAAACTTATGTTTTTAATATTTCTTAGGAAAATTTTATATGAAAAATTCAACAAAAAAAAATTAATTTCAAGCTTATTTTAAATTTTATAAATCTTTATTTTTTATAAAGACTTTGATATGGTTATCTTTTAATAAACAGTATGATTTGAAAAGTATTATGGCAAAAATTGCATGATATGACATATTATGACAGTGGCGTCATACTTTAATTAAACATAACTTAAAAACAAATATATGTTTTTAGAGCAATCGTAAAATCCAACCATTGCTGTTCTTGAATAATGATCACGTGTATTGTTGTGTGTGTGGCTGAAGCTTTTTAATTATTTTACTCTATTCTATATAGCAATCTTTGGAAGACAAATAAATATTAAAAGTTAAGGATTCTTAAAATATGACTTATTGGGGGATAGGATTTTAGCTTGAATTTTAAAACACGTTAAGCTGTGCAGTAAATTTTGTCACGAACCTTTTATAAGTAGAAATATGCATAAAAAAATAATTTAACTTGAACAATTTGTTTTGCCATAAACAATTACTTAACAATTATATTACGATGATTGCAATCGATAAATCGCTCTCTGGTTTTCTATTATTTCTAGAAAAATAAATGCTTAATGCTTTGAGAATTTTTAATAGATTTTAATACTTATTTCTTTTAAGTAAAATTATGTTTTACGTGGTAAAATTCTGTTAAAGCACAACCAAACTTGTGTTATCAATTTGGGTAACATAGCTGTCAATATATTTTTATGTGTTTATATATGAATACATACATAAGTTCATATGAACGTGGAATATTAAATTTAATCTGTCACAGTGAATTAATATTTCCACAACAACATGTAATAGATGTAATTTCTATTTTTCAAAGTGATGATTCTATTAAAAAACAGCAAAATTATTGTTTGTATTAATCGCCTTCTCATGGTGATAAATGATGTCTCTATTAATATATTCAATTTAGTGGTTCCTAATAAATTAAAATATATTTTTTTTTTTGGGTTAAAGTAGTTCCTTTGAAGGAATTCTTTTACCAAGATTTTATAAATGGAACATGCACATATACATATGACTACATTATTATACTTAAAATGTAATATACACTTGAAACTCTTTTGGGAATTGAAGAATAATAAAATGGAGGAAAATATCGTATTGAAAGTAAAAGTAAAAATATAAAAAAAATTGTTAAAGAAAATGGGATTTTTAGTTGAAAAAAATCTTTTAGCAAACTGAAAAGATAAATACCGACAAAAAAAAAACCGAAAAAAAACAACAACATAAAGGAAGACAAAAAAAAATATTTTAAGCTCAATTTTCCCCGAAAACACTACACAGATACACATGTTGACACGTTGTCGCTTCAATGAGTGTGAATGTGAGTGCGATTGAGTGTCTGGGCGAGTGTAACACAGTATGAAAGAATAAATAGGGCCACTTTCATACAATTGTGTTTCGGCAGCTGTTTCGTTGTGTTAAATATGTATAAATGAATGGTATAAGAGGTCAAAGGTGTAAACACTCTTATACATCCACACAACCCACATTCAGTTAAGGTGTAAAAAATTTTGAAAAACTTTTGTACCAAAGAAATCATTTTGTGAATTTCTCTGCGTATGTGTGAAAAATGTGCTGGAGGAATGATATAGATGCTTTTAGCAGTTGAATACGAAAAATTTATTGCCGGTTTAACATGCGTGCATACATAAGTAATACCATATAAGAATACATCACCAACCCACTTTCACAGATGGTGAGTAACACATTTTCTGCTTTGTGAATAATTTATATTTTATCTGGTATTTGTTGGTTAGAAATTTACTCTTTAATCTTTAATACCCATTAGCTTAGAGCTTGATAGAGCGTTCATATAGTAAACCGATAATAAAAGATTATTTACACTTTATTAAATTCTTAATAGTTTGAAGAAATAAAAGAATCATTTGTTAAATATTGCAAACGTGTCAATAGAATTTCTAAATTGCTGGAGCATTAGCTATGATAGAGTTAGATCTCTCCGTACGATGAATGGTGTTCAATTGAATAAAATATATTGTTCAAATTATTTTAAAGTGAGGGTATTAAGATCGAAAGATATTTTTTATTTTAGCATTATTAACAGTTTAACTCTTCTGTTTTACACAGAAAAGGTATGTAAAAAGAAAAGACGTGACATATTGAAAAATTCATTAAGAATTTCCCATCCCATTGTACTAAAACTAAGTATGAAATTTATATCTTTGAGAATAGTGGAGTGTTTAAAAATTGTATTTACTTGGGAAATTAAATGTTTAAATAACTAAACAAACTGAATAAGAAATAAAAAGGAGAACAGAATGACGAGCGGTGGTGACAAAATTAGAGATTAGTAATCGGCCACCTAGGGAATTAAGGCGATAACTGTAAGCTGGTATCAGGAGCTAAGATCTGAGTTCTGATTGCACTACACTTAAGGGAAGAAGAATTTTTTAAACTTTACTCACAGTAAGTAACAATTTATTGGTTTTCTGAGGATTGACATTTGTGAGTGAAAATCTGAAGTATTTTCAATAATTTCCTGACACTGCTTCAGACCGTCGGGTTTCTTTTCGTTGCGACTGCATGAGAACTAGTAGCCTGAATCAGCAGGCTAAGTACATTAATGCATATGAGCATGGATTGGTTTAGAAATGTTGTAATTCTAAATTGTACAATAAATATTGTATAATGTGTTCATTTGTGTGTGCTATTGGGCTTGGTGTTGAAGACATTGTTATAATAAAAATATGTAACAAATCTTAGAGAAAAGCTAATTTGGGAATATTAAAAGCTTGTTAGTCAATGAATAATGTTTTTGGTATCTCCACATTTGGCAAATACTTGACGACGCAGATGTAAACAATGTTAATTTTTACTCTAATAAATTAATATATTTGGGATTACAGTATTTCTAAACTAATTGCAATAACAACTCATTTCGCCAATATTAGCCTGATATGAAAAACGAAATATATATTTCAGTCAAACTACGACATTCGATATCGATTGAAACGTCATTCGAACGTGAAAGTTTTTCTTTCATTAAGTATTAGATACTTGTTAGAGTTTTTTTTCGATCTTTGTCGAATGCCGTAATTCGGCCAGTGGTTTGTTACACTACAACGAGCAAATAGTTACTTCTCACGGTTAAAAATATCGAAATGAATTTTTGTAAAGTTTGCTTCCAGGAGAAGAGAAAAATAATTTTTTCAGCCTATCTTTCCTCCGTAAATAATATTTTATATTTATACCCTTCACACAGTGAAAAAGGGTTTGTCATGCCGTGCGAAATTTCTACAATTTTCATTTCCGACCCCATAAAGTATATATTTTCTGAAAGCTAATGAATAGGGGAGTCGATTAAGCTCTGTCAGTCTGTCCATCTGTCCGTGTGTATGTTGAAATCAACTTTTTGAAGCCCCCCGAAATCGCTTGGAGTCGGTATTAAAATATCAGGTATTAAAATATCAGAAATATTCGGGAGGAGATCGGTATTGAAAATCAGAAACATCGGTACATAAACAACTGAGATATGAGCAAACAACCACGACCACCTCGTTTTTTTTTCCACAACAACAACATACATACATATATACTGGTTAGAGAAAACGTGGCATCGAGTTCCAGCTAAGCCCAAAAAAATTTTTTTTTTTTATTTTTATTTAATATATTATTTATATTTTTTTTTAATTTTTTTATTTGTTTTTTTGTTTTATATTTATTATTTATTTTTTAAATATTTTTTTTTTAATTTTTTTTTATATCTTTTTTAACATACATACGTTAATTTTTAATTTTACAATGGGATGTTTTTATATATGTATGTTTTTTATATGTATGTACGTATTTCATATAAGATGAATGGTGATACAAACAACTGTTATTGCATAACTACACGTTGTGAAGGGTATATAAGATTCGGCACGGCCTAATATAGCACTATGCGTGCCTTTGATCAGTTTGTGACTGAGGATGCATATGGTGAATGGCTTAAAACGTCAGAAGTGTTAGCGTCTACGCAAACAGAATTTTCGATATAAGGATTATTAATTACTTTTGAAAAAACTAAATTTCAAAATCTGCCTTAACCCTAGTCATACCGATATTTAATATCGAAAGGCACATTTATGGAAATTTGATGAAAAAACCTATAGTTAATTAAAATCAAGTAGTAGTAATATAATAATAATAGTACAAAAGTTTTGACACCATTTTAATTGCAAACTTTATTGTAATATTTTTGGCAGCATACCACTTTTCTTTAAGTAACTCACACATATAGCAACTCTTGCGATTATTTGTTGCGAAATTAGTTACATTTGGTGAAGCTTATTCCAAGAGAACTTCTTATATACACTGAACTATAGGCCTTTGTAATTAATTAAGTATTTTGAGAGTTTTCGAGCAATTGTCTCCAGAAGACTCATGTCACTAGCTTAAGTTGCATTTTTTTGTTTTTATTAAAAAAAATTAAATAAATATTTTTTAATTTTTCTGTTAGACTATACAAAACATATATAAAATAAAAGCCAAGAAGCTTGTTTGCGATATACCGATTATTTTTTTTACCACATTGAGTTAAACATTAAAATGTATCAAACAAACACATGTTGGTAAGATTAGGGTTAATGTGTTTTAGAGCCTTTGAAAATAAAAACCTTATGAAAACCGTTTAGCGATTACCATTAAAAGGTCCTTAAGCATTAGTGTAAATATTATTCTAAAAACAGTGTAATTAATATTTTAAAAATCTGAAGCAAAATTTTTTTTCACACATTTTTGACAAAATGATAAATAAGTAAATAAATTAATAAATAAATAATAAAATAATAAAATGATTTTAAATAAATTATAAATAATTCTAGCATGTCAACAGTAAGATTACCTTTAGAAGCTAAGTGAAATTAGTATTTAGCCTTTTTGAAAAATGTAAAACGAAACTTTTTTCAAATAGAATTGCTCTCAATTGCTTTAGTGGAAATGCTTAGGCAATGTTTGCGAACACTAAACATTGAACCTAAATTAACATCCTAAGATTACCTTAAACATTACAACGATCTTTTTAAAAATGTCTTTTAAAATATTAAGTAGTATTAAAAATTTATTATGTTTTCATTAACAATATAGAAACAATATAAAATGCTGCATACTTTTAAGAACAAAAAATAAATATTTGCATGGTTAACATATTAAAAATGGCGCCTCCAAGTATATGGTGAATAAAAACCCAAGTTATCAATAACACTAAGTTAGTAAAGTAAAACGAAAACTGATTGTTCTGATTATTTAACTATAATCTCGAATATTTGGAATCTAGCTGTATAATTAATTTGTGAAAAAAATATATTTGAAAAAATATTTTTTGAAATTATTTGAAAATAAGAATGTTTTTTTATTAAAAACGAGTTCATATAAAATTTCTGTCCCTACAAAATTAATATTGAATTTTCCTTGTTTTCTGTGTTTCGTCTAATAAAATATATTTCATCTCTACTTCACCATCAGAATGATTGTAAAAGTTTAAAAAATATAAAAAATATCAGAAAAAGGGAAAATAAAGTTTTATCACTTGCACTTTTTTTTTGCTTGGCATATATATTTTTTTATTATCTTGTTTATTTTTGTTGCGCTGGTACTAAAGCATTAATGTTGCTGTTGTGTTGTTTTTTTTTTAAGAAAAGTTTCAGGACACACGCACTTGCTTTTGCAAGGTAGATACAATTTTCGGTTTCGTTAGAATATTTTATATTATTTTGTTGCCGACTTTTTTCTTGTTGTTGTTGCTGCTGTTTGGTATATCTTGTGGCTTTCTACTTTTTGCTGATGTTGTTGGCATTGTTATGCTTTTTCCCCATTTTTTGTTGTAGTGGTAGTAACGTTAAGTAAACTAAAGCCAAAAGGGTAAAGCATTTCAAGTTGTACCACACAAAAACAACAACACCAACAATAAGAGGAAATAAAAGTAAAGTTCACAGAAAATTTAAATAAGGGAAAATAAAAAGGCGATCAATTTCTACGAGTTATATTTAAAATCTACAACTAAAAATCACACGTAAAAGGCACATTTACATATTTATTTATATATATTTTTTAATTAAGATTTAATTCACTCAACCCACTTATATATATAATTCAGCACAATTATTTTTATTTAATTTTTAAATTAAACATTTTAAATTTTTTGTTTAACTTTATTGAAACTGGATCTCTTTCGAACCCTTTTTATTTAAACTTTTAAGCCGTTTAAACAATTTACTTATTCCTTTGTTACTTTTTCTTATAAATATTTTTTTTATTAAATCTTTAATTATTTATTTCCTTTATTTATCATTTATAAACTTTTATATCATTAATTTAATTTTCTTCAATATGAATTTCTTGTTTCACAAACGTCAAACAGGGGTGTAAACACAATAAAGACTGAAATCAAGCATTTATAAGCACAAACCGAGTAGCTTGTATTTTAAAAACAACATCATAATTAAGTATCTTCAACGTCATTATCATCAATATTATACTCGTTGTCATTCTTCTCACTGGCAAAACAAAGTACAAGAATTCTGTTAAATAAAAGCAGTGCAATGGTGTGTGAACGATGAAATTGAAACATTACAGGAATTTAAAAGTGCGAAACAGAATAGAACAGTGTCATACTCTTTTAGTTAGATGTGGGTACAATTAAAGGCTCAATGTACAAATATGTTAGTTTTGCTCTTTAGTATATTCAAAGGTTGCCATTAGAATTTTTTCACAGCTGTGATTTTCAAATTTTAAATATAATTTTATAAATTACTGTACAAATCTTCAATATTTGTCTTTTTATTTAGAGTAACTGTAGAAAATGCCTTATAAACAAAATATGTATTGACAGGTAGAGTTGGTTTTTTGTCGTTTTAAAAAACACAGTTTTGTAATGCAGATTTAATCCATTAGGTTATTTTACCTACATAGTCCGTGAAGGTTCTCCAAAGGTATTTTTATTTAAAGGGTTAAATATCACAGAGTAGCCTTGTGGATGTTTGGCATACATGCAAGTCGACTCGGACTTCCATCGAACGACCATTGTCGCAGCTGTCTGGATGGAGAGAAGGAAGAATCGGTTTTCCACCTTCTCTGCGATTGTCCTGCACTGGCGGCTAATAGACACAGATTTCTGGGCGAACATGTACTGGATGGCCTCTCTGCGATATCTGAAGTTGGACTGAATTATCTACTGAGATACCTCAGGGCCACGGGGTGGATCTAGTACCCTTACTCTTGAATTTATTCTGAGATACATTAAGAGCTGAAGAGTGATGTGGTCCTGTCAAAACGGAGTCATATAGACTCTACTTGACTGTTGGCGTGCAGCGAACTACCACGATAACCAACCAACCAAGCAAGCCTTGTGGCTGCAAACCATGATTGGGATGATAAGTCATTATTAATTACCTTAAAATAAGTTGAGTAAATTATCTGTTTGGGTAACGCCTTTCTATGAGATAAACTTCTCGGCGATGTATATCGTTGGGGTAACGATAACGTTTTGAATGCCAAGATGAGGAAGTTCATACTTTAAAAGTTCATATTCAGGGGTATAGAACTTGCCTTTGTAGATAGCTGAAAGTCTCTTGGTTAGCAACAGAACGAAAAGCAATCCAGGTTTCAACAGTATCAATGGCATACTCTCGCATTAAGGACATTAACAAGAATTTTGGCATTAATTCGATAAAAACTGCCTGGCTGGGTAAAATGGTTGTAAAACCGATAATTATATACACCCTTTAATTCAGCAGAATATCTGTTTTACATATTCTAACCTCTACTACTTAGTATGTCCTGCAAACCGCATCCCTGGTTAAAACAGGCGCTTTTTGTACGACACTATATGACTAATATTGCTATGTTAAATTTTTACAAATCAATTCTCTTTTTTTACATAAAAATATTTTATATAAATCACTACATCGAATGCAATCAATGCGAAAGGTAGTTCTGGAAAGATTGAAACAGTGGTTTATTTAATCCCCTTTTTAAAAAACGGATAATTTCAGGTTACCGAGTCAATATATTATTTTACAAGCTGATTTATGATCAATTTTCTGGGTAGTAGTGTTAGGCATGTAATCATGGAAATATTCGTTTTACATCAGCGTCTCCAAATTGCTCAGCTGCATTCTACGAAAAATGTTTTTCGTGTTATTCTAGTAAATTATGGTACGCCCAATCGTGATATTTTGTTCAAAGATATAATACATTTCTGGCTCAATGGATACGCTAATAAATGAAATTGCCGTATTTGGGTTGATAAGCAACGCGAAAAGTACCAAAAGCTACAAATATGTCCATTTAAAGCAACGGTATGGTGTGGTTTATAAAGTGATGGAATTATTGACCCATATTTTTTTTCTTTTTAAATGAGGCAAATCAAAAAGTTTATGTTAATGGTAACCGTTACCGCATCATGTTAACAGACTTTGTGCTTTCTCAAATTCAAGCACATACAGCGCGTGAAACAATAGACTTGTTGAAAAGTTATTTTAGTGAGCACTTCATTTTGCTTTTTTTTACGGTAAATTGCCCACCTTGACTGTGCGATATCACACATTCGTATTATTTTTTCTGGAAATGTGTAAAGTTTGAAATCTTCACGAATAATCCAGTTACGATTAGCGCTTTGGAAGACAACGTTATGTGTGAGATACCAGTTACTACGCACGAATGAGTCGATCAAAATTCGATCTTCCGAATCGACCACCTGACACGTAGTCGTGGTCAGTCGATAACAAAAGTTTTAAGTTCACTTTAAAATAAATGTCTTTTATTTTACAATAAAAGATAAAACTTAGGATAAATTACTCGACACTTTGATTATATTTATATATGTTTTTTCATTATTAGTCAGGCTTCTATAAATGTTAAATGGCGAGCATCTCTAAATAAAATCTAGCACAGTCTAGATGATACACAATGACTGCTACTGGCGAAATATCAATATAGATTTGGCCGAAAAACTTTTGTACTTTTGTAATTCTTTTGCTCCTAACTCCATAATCTAGTGTATAATCGATTTGAATACACGGAGTGCACGTTAGAAAATTTAGTTTCCCTTCTCTTAATGACTTATATAAAAATTGCCACAACGAGAAGGAAGTGAAGACAGTACAACAGTTTTTTTGTCATTTATTACCACTTATCTTAGTTGAGATACATACTTAAATTTCTTCTTTCTTTTTATTTATAACCGTTAACAAATTTAAAATTTTAATTCAGTTCACTGACTATAGCAAGTGGACATATGTTAATTAAATTTTTTGGGTAGCGTTTAACAATTAATAAAGGGTCCGCCATCTAACGTGCTTATTCCGTGAATGGTAGCACTTAGCTTACGTCTGATTTTACAGATAATTAGTTTTATCCTTCCGCTGAACGAATATGGTTGTGCATAGGCTTGAACAACGCTGGAAAATATTGCGACATTACTTTGGCCGATTTTGCAAAAAAAAAAACTTCAGATGAAGCTCATTTTGATCTTGGCGGGTATGTAAGCAAGCAAAATTGTCGCATTTGGGCCACGGAAAACCCACGCATACATTGCCGATACACCCCAAAGGAGTCACTGTTTGGTACGGATTTTGGTCCAGAGGCATAATTGGGCCATTTTTCTTCGAAAATGAGCAACAAGTAGCCGTAGTCAATGGTGATCGTTATCGGGCAATGTTGAACGAATTTTTGTTCACAAAAATTTTAGAGGAGGATATTGGCAACATTTGGTTTCAACAGGACGGCGCTACGTGCCACACAGCCGAAGCTACACTTTTTTTTATAGCATTTTCAAAAAAAAAGTTATTTGACGGACCCTTAAGTTGATGAAAAACGTTTTGATAGTTAATTTTGATGATTTAAATCATTGAAAAAAAAAAACAAATAAAGAAAATTGACTCGTGATTATTAATATCGTAAATTTGCTATATTTTATGAAAATACAAAGACGTTGATCACACTGATCCTATTACTTAAATTAACTTGTGGAATCGTTAAATATATTTGCTTTGAAGAAAATATCTTATTCTTTCACAGATATTCCAGATCGAATTCGTTTTGTCATACAGTTTTCTTTTACTGAAGTATTGCTAATGGAAATCATACAAATATTTCTTATTTTGGTGTTTTTGGGTTTTTTTTCTTAAAAACTACACTTAACTTATCCAACTACATTAAACACTTAACTAACTGTCATTCATACTTTAGAATCTAAAGTTTGGATATACGAAACATAAGTAAACCTCAAAAAGATAATGACTCTTGTATTCTTCGTTTTAAGTCCAAAAAGTCTCTATCTCTCTCGCCCAAATACAAGAAAAAGTAAACAAACTAATCCTGCTCTCACTCTCTGTTTTTCTTTTACAAAAAATCATGTTAAATAAATAAAAAAGAAAAAAAATAACATCGATACTCGTATAATTAAAAAAAACAGGAAACCATTGTTGTCTGTTAGTTGTTGTTTTAATGCTGTTGATGCTTTTGTTTTGTTTTGTTTTGTTGTCTTTTTATACAAGAGTTAAAATGGGTTTATAAGTTGTAGTATTAGAAATTTGATAATGGTTGTGTAAATCCCCACGCAATTATGCGTGAGAGGGACATTTTATGTTGTTTCTTCAATTCGTATAGAACACGTATGGGCACACATATGCATGTGTTTGTAAGTTTAAAACTATTTAGTTTGTAGTTGTCGCAATGAAATAAAGAATATTATTGCATGTGTTGTTTTCATTTATTGTTCAGCTGACGACACAAAGGCTAGCTTAAGAGCTTTTATACTTATGTTCTTAGTAATTGTTATTGTATCAATATTATTATTGTTGTATGTATTGTTGCTATTATTTAATGGGCCATTGGGTCGGAGGAGTTTTTTTTTTCTAACATAAACACATCAGTTTGTATGTTGAAATAACTTTAACGTGCACGTTTTTCTTATTGTTTCAATTACCGTTTTGTTCCAATATCTAGTGTTTAGTAATTTTATCACATTTTTGTTAAAGGTTTCAACGTATTCGTAGTCCTACCGTAAAAATTAATAAATGAGTTTGTGTGTATGTGTTTGTCTTTCTCAAATCCTCGGACTGTCCAGTAAATTGACAATGAAATGTTCTTTAAAGATGTCATGCTTATTAATTGCTGTTATTGTAAGTATTGAATTCATTGAGCTGGAAAATATCTACGAATATTGTTACTACATATTATTACACTTGGGATTTTATTAAACTGTTAAGGTGTGAAATTATATGCATTATTACTTTTTATCATTTCGAATAACATTTTGGATTTGTTTGGAATTTGTACGTTACATATGTATGATTTATGTATGTGGGCTTTTTATATATACAAATGTTTTTATAGTTATCAAACACGCTTACCAACAGCTAGAAAATGAATATAAATATGTCAGGTAGCTTTATAAATTTCTATAAATTCATAGTGTTTAATTACTATGCATAGTCTTGTCAATTTACTTTTAGCGTTTCTGTTTTAATAGTTGAATTAACTTACTAACACTACAACTTAAAGCTTAACGTCTAATTTTTTCTTTGACATGTTTTTAATTATTTAAGGAGATAAACTTTTAAAGATTGTTATTATTGTAGTTATGAAAGTTGTTTAAAAAAGAAGAGCTTTAGTTTTATTTTCGTTAATGCAAAAGTATTCATTCTAATTGACCCCTAAACGCCGAAATTATTTGTCATAATTAATGTGCCTTCCAATGAATGGAAAATCATGCTAAATAGCTTAAGAAATTTATGTAAGCAAACAACATTTACTCATAAAAACCGGGTTCTTTTCACCTATTTAGCATGAGTTCTAAGCACATTTTATAATGGAGTAAAGCTCATTAAAATAATTATCGGCAAAGGCACGCTTATATTTAAATCATTAGTATTTTAGTCTGAATTTAAAAAGTTTGTCACCAAATGAACCCTTGCAAGCATAATTTTGTGTCAAAGTTTTTTTTCTTTTTGTTGTGTAACAGCACGTGTATTATTTCATAGAAGCCAATAAAAATGGTTTAATTACCAAAAACCAAAAAATATATTAGTAAGAAGTAAATATATTTCTTATAGAAGAATTAAGGGCTGGCTGTTTAACATGATTGTTATAAATTTAAAACAAACTGTATAAAATATTATTGTATATGTCTGTGACTTGGAGCTAAAAGGGCCAATGTCAAAATATTTACTTTTGAGAAAATTAGAATTGAACTTTAACTTTTATAGGCGCTTTCATAGTGACATTGGCCAGCATTTTATTTATGAAGCTGTTCTGGGTTAAGTATGGCTTAAGCTGTTTTACCATAATGAAATAGAGCAAGAAAACAAATCTAATGCAATGATTAACTCAAAAGAGAAAAAAGTGACATTGGCTCTATTAGCTCCAAGCCACAGATATACACTAATGGATATCGAAAAATGTTAACAAAGTGGGTGGGAAATTAAAACTCACAGTCAAACCTTAGTTTCATAATTTTATTTCGATTTTTCACTTTATTAAAATAACAATATGTAAACGTAAAGCATCTAGTTATTTAACATTTCATTAAAGTGTAATGATTTCATTTAACAGAGTAGCAGCAGAACAAAGAAATTTTTATTTTAAAGTTATTAGGTAAGAGCATAGCTGAATATGCCGAATTAAACATATCCTTGTCGCAGTTTTTACCATCATATTATGAATAAAACTGACAATTAACAACAAGCAACAAGTAAGTAAATAAGTAACAAGCAGTTATGTATATAGGAAATTTAAAATCTGACTTGTTTGGGTAACAAAGAAAGCCGATCGTGTTCTTTCGCTTATATCTAAGCTCCTGATATATCTACATAAATTACTTAAAATAGCAAAATTTTCGAAAGAATACCTGATAAATTAATATCATAAAAGAGTCTGAAGTATACGTGAGGGCCCCATAAAGCTGATTTCAACATACGCATGGACGGATAGAGAGAAAGAGAGAGAGAAGGAGATGATCAGACGGACAGATATACTTAGCTGAGTTAATTCTTCTATCTATATGGATATCGCATATATATACTTAATTGGGTCTAAACTTTTTATTACAAAAATTACAAACGGAATGCCAAACTAATATACATATACCATCTTACATAATCGTATGAAGGGTATGAAAATTAATTGAAATTCCAAATGGATAACCTACAAGTAAGTCGCGACCATTATTTCAATGAACTTAATATCAGATTATGTCCTTCGCAGTAATACGAAACCTTCCTATATCTTATTCTATAAAAATTTATTATAAGAAATTAAAAAAGGCGTAGGAAGATAGTCTTTCATTTATTTAGAAAAATTAATTTGTTAAAAAAATGTTCTGGTGAGTCAAACAGATATTCCAAAGGACAGACAGTCTCTATTACAATAAATTCTTAAAATTTCAATGTGATGTTAATTAGGGACACTGGTAATCTCAGTATGATTTGTGACCGCATTTACCATCAATAAAGTTCTGGGATGGTCTTTAAAATTGTGGGTTTTAGATCGACACACAGATAGTTTCTCCGCAGGGACAACAACTCATTTGATTTTATTTATATCTACAAGTATTGCTTAACTAAACACGTTATAAGCTTATGCTCCACGTATTCTTTCCTGTTTCCCCTTCGTTTAAAAAGATAAAACCACATCGGCGCGTGGCATGTTACGGTTTTATTAACTTATATAAAATTTAATTATAAAATATTTTTCTGGCAATTTTTTTTTTTATAAAATATTTTGTTTTAGAGTGCTTTGTTTCTAGCCATTTTTTCAACATTTGACAGTTAGTTAAAGCAAAAGCACTCCTCAAATAACACGACAAAACTAATTGGAATTTGCCACGCAAAATTAAGCAAAAAAGGTATTAGCAAAACGAAACTAAACAAATTTATGCAAATGAGATAAAGACGTCGTTTTCTGTAATGTAAAAAAAGACGCACACGAAACAATGTCTACATATACAAATACAATATATAAATGTGTTAAATATGGCACCTGTATAAAGGTATGAAGTATAGAAAAGTAATCGTGATGGGTTATCGGTAAAAAATTCTAATATTTTAGCTTTTATGTTTATAAATTAAAACTTGTAGCAAAAGGTTTTTGCCCCTTTTAAAACGCTTAAGCGAGCGTGTAATACTGGTTACAATTAAATTAATTAACTGTAAAAAAATTGTGTGAAATACGATACAATTTAGTTAACTTATCGTCTTAAAGATTATAAATATTTATTAAAAGTTTGTTTGAATACACACATGTTTGTATGTATGTATGTGTGTATGTATAAAAACACATGTTTTATAAACTCTATAAAAAAAGACGAAGAGCTAAGAACTTGATCTCTAATTAAAAGACTATTTTACTATGTGTATTTCAATTAAGTTTTGGAGATAAATAATGTAACCTAAATAGATAATATACACATTAAAGGGAAACATATACATACATAGTTAAGTACACCCACACCCATAATTAAGGCACTAAACGCAATGTCATATATATAGTGGCACAGTTCACAGGTAAGTGATAAACTTTTAAATGTTAGTAGAAACGAAAAGCGGAAAAACTACATTAATGTAAAGTTGCTTAAAAGAAGAGTGTTAACATTGAATTACTCTTTTGATGTAATCTATAAAGAATGGTGTAAGAGTAGAACAGTTCGAAAGAGAAATGTTATATACAAAGCTTTTGCCGACTACAAATAACTTTGCCAAGGAACATCATTATGCTGCAAATAATAACTGTCAATTTTGTTAGAATGTTTTCCTTTAAAATACTTACACATTCAAACATACACATACTTATGCACATCCATATATACATGCAAATATGACGAAGTAAGTTAAAGAATAAAAAAAGAGTCATAACAACAAATTATGGTAGGTCATATTGAATGACAGGCGTTGTCATATCTTGATTTTATATTTTCTTAATTTTGTTTCTTCTCTATGAATTTCAATGTATTCACATTTATTTTTTTTTCATGTAAATCATTCTTAGTTTTCCTTGTTTTTTGGCTGTTAAACTCAACTTTTATTTGATTGTGGCGTGAAAATATGTTATTTAGAAATAGAAGAAATAAAAACACCCACGTCATCAATAGAGTTATTTCATATTCTTTTATTTTTATGACTTTAATTTCATTTATTTTTAATTAAAAGTTTTTTGTCTCTAATATTTTCTGCATGTTTTTTAATAAAATGAACAGTCATCCTAACATTCAATTGTGAGCTCAAAACAATATAATTTACTCACATTATTAACACTTGTTGTAGTGCATTTTGGTCTTGTTTTTGTTGTTTATTCTACGTTCTCTTGATGTTGTTGTTCTGTTGGTAAAGAAAAAGCTTTCTCATAAACTTACTCTTTATTCCAAAAAAGAAAAAAAGAAAAGCTGCTAACAATGGTTTTCATGAAAATTGGTTTTGGAATTCAAGAGGAAACATACGTTAGACAATGCTACAGAGTTTATAATAAGCAGACTTGTACTGCAATAACACAAGTTAATGTTTCCAAAAACAATGCAAAGAAGGATTGATAAAGTTGACATCCAACACATGGGGAGACATGCTATTCTATAAAAACATTACATACAATATTTACGATTATCTTGTATAGTTTAATCAGTTGCATAGATAAAGTTACACACGTTGGGCTAATTTTTTTTTCATATTATATAAAGAACACCTGGAGAATAAATAATAAAGTGATTTCTAACTCAACAAAGAACCAGAAAAATAGAATTATTTTATTAACATCAGCGGTTAATTGTTTTAACGTAAAGAGCATATCGTCGACATATTAACAACAGAATTTCGCCCTCTAAAGCAATAAGTTATTACTGAAAGCACCATAAAAGATTTAGCTCGCACCGTGCTTAATTCGCAATGCCAAGAAAATATAACATGTAGCGCAAAGTGTTAACGAAACATTTGAAACATCTATCAGAAGTCATTTAGCTCAAATAGAAGTGTGTTTTATGTTACTGCGGCCCATTCAAAAATATTTACTTTTATTATCATAAAAGATAAAATAAAATCCGCAGTTCATCAGCAACGTCCAAATTTTGTGGAAAATTTGAAAACCAGTGATGTAACTAATTTTCTATTTTAATGGCTTTTTAATAGCTGCAGTTTTCAGGGATTTGTGAATCCAAAATTAACTTATTAACGCCAATTACACCCCATTAGATGCACCGAATAGTCTAATATTACTTCTGAAAATATCATTGGGGCTTAGTTTTTCAAAATTAAAAATGAAAGTTGTGTTTCTGCTAATAAGCTGCGGCTTATGATAGACAATTGTAAACGTCCTGCTCATAAAAATAGACTAGCTTTATGATATTATCATGACAGAGCCATTGCTTGTATAGCCAAAAACACAATGGCACTTTGAAGTCAATTTTTTGACAGCGAATAATTTTCAGAAGTTCGAAAATAAATTTTCTAGTACCATACGACAGATGTCAGCATTCGACTTTTTTTTTGGGGATTATTTTAAGGAGAATGTATGTGAACAACACCGAGACAATCCTTGAGGTCAAAGTCATCATTGTTATGTTATATGAGCTATAGCAGAAAATTTAAGAGGATGTTTTGGAAAGTATAATATACTTCGATCAATCGCATCATTAATAAACTGAAGACAGACATTATTTTTTATTTCGAGAAATCCTATTTCCAGCTGTTACAATAAATCCTATTTCGGTACAACTTCATCCAAACGACCCAATTTCCTTTTTTCTTGATTTATCTCCTCCATGTGTGCTCAGGTCTTAAACGCGTTTTTTCCTTGGTGCTTCCAGTCTATAATATTTCTGATGGTGTGGTGGCATGTTTGCTTTCTTAGTGTGTGACCTAGGCGACATAATTTACGAGAGCATATTTCGTCTATTAATAGAGTGTTGTGCAGTCTAGAGCGTTTCATTGTTACAGTCTAGAAGATTCGAAAAATTATGCGTAGACAACAGATAACAAATAACTGAATAATGGCAACATCATTTAATGCTACATTCCATGATTCGTAGCGTTACAACATTATGGACTTAACATTTCTGTTTGCTATTGTAAGTTTTGTGCTACTAGAAAGTGGGAAAGAGCTATATATTGCGGTTTGTATGCGATACGTAAATTTCTCTGTTCCAAGTTTGTTTTTCTATGTCTGAGGTTGGGCTGTCTCACTTTCAAATGACAGTGCCTACAAAATAAGGACCTTAAATCTTAAGTAAGCCATTGGGCAGCATAAATTATTGAAAAATTCTCTTGTTAATCCGCATTGTTTCTGGCTTGAGGGAGGTTGCTTTAGCAGCCAACGGCTCAACCAAGCGTAGCTTCTCCAGCATATTGGTGAAAATATATGTTAGGAGACATATGTGATCTTCGTAACCCAGATTTTCAAGGCGCCTGTGGAGGCTCGAACGATTACCTCTATTTGGATAAGTTACTGTGGCCATAACGTCCTCCAAGATTATGTTGGCAATGACCCACAACCCTCTCTGAAATCCTTCTAACAGCCTTATCACCGGTCACTACAAGATAAAAATTGGACTTCGAAACTATTCTTTCTTTAAACAATATTGTTGTTACACTAAATTTTTTCAATCTTCATATATGGTTGAATCAGTAATATTTTTAAAACGAGTATAAATGTTGTTGTTGTTAAAATATCTCTTTAGATGCTTGTTTATCACACCAAACCAACAGTTCTACTTAAAATTCAGCAAAAAAAAAAAAAAATATTAAATCTTTTGGTTCTTAAATTTGAAAGCATGTGTTCATGTGTGAGTTTTTAATGTTGCGAAAAAGGAAAATAAATATTTTCTCTAACTTGAGTAAGCTGCCAAGTTTTTAATTTGGATTTATTTATTTTTTGATTGTCGGATTTCATAAGCACAGATTAAAAGTGCTTTCTCTATAAGAGTTAGTTGGTATTTACTTAAAAAATTATAAATGATATTGACAAAAAAAGGAAACAATTTTATAACACTTTAATTTTGAATCGCGAAATCTAAAGACAGAAAAGATAGCGAGGAGTTGATGGTAATCTAGCAAAAACTAGGTTATGACTTGCTCTTACTAAATAACGTACTTTTCATATCATCTGTCTTACTAAGAAATTTTTAAATAATTACTTGATTTTTAATGTAAGTATGTATGTACAATACAATTTCTTATTGCAAAATTTGCTAGAAGCCAATCAAATATATAACTTTAATAATTCTTATTTAGTTTAAATGCTTAGGGCATAAGTACTCATGATTTCGGCAACAACGGTATTTCATTAACAAAGTTATGACTTTAGACTTTCACTGGTTTTTAAATTTCAAATTAACGTACCGCAGAAGAATCAAATAGAATTTTTGTCCCTAAAAGAACCGAACGAATTCTCTAACTCCACCATATTAGTGGGTATTTTTAAGTTATAAAATCAAGTACTTGCTATATAAGTATGTCCTTTTTTAAGTTCCTATTTATAAGCGATTGTAATTAGTACTTATACGAGTCCCTATATATTTATAAGCGAGGATAATAATAACTTGCTTTCAGTGCCATAGCCGTGTTAAAATAATGAATTTAGATGCCAAACTGTAAGTAGTAAAGAACTGTTTTCTAGAATTTTCAACTCATTATTTGGCAATGTGTTATTTTGCTGGGCAGTTATTAAAAGTATTTATATAAGGATTCTCGGCATTTACAGATTGCCATAATAAAAAGTGTAATAAGTATGCGCAATACGTATTTCTAAACATAAGCGAAAAATTCGGCAGAACAACAGTAAAAAATTGGTAGTGTATCAGGTAGTGTTTTGAGGTCAACAATACGTATTTCGTTTCGGATATAAAATAAACAAAATCGCCTTGATTGGTGTGCTTTGTGTTTCAGCTTATATGTTTTAAGTAGTTTAAAATCTCTCTTCTTATTAGATATAAAAATACTTTCTTCTTATTCGATTTAAGCAAAGAATTCACGGCAAAGTATGAAATTTAAATTTGACATGAATTATTGAAAACAAGTTTGTACAATTTTTTCCCCGTTATTGTTCAAATAAGTATTTCTGCACGTGTTGTAGGCAGTAGAATTTGACTATTGAGTACAAATTATAATTAAGTTTATTGCACATAGGAAGCCCCCAGCAAAGTAAGTGGTCAATAGAAGAAACAAAAAATTAAAAGATATTGGTATCATAGACTAGAAGAAAACGTTACATATTACTCCAAGAAAATTTGAGAATCGAATTCTTTGCCAGCCGAGTTGTTCAGTTTTTGTAATCGAACTTTTGGTTTTTGATTATAAACTTCCTTTTACAAGATACATAGTTCTTTAGTGCTGAATATAAAGTGATATTCTAAAACGAAATTATGTAGATACAATAATAAAAATATAATATCACACTTAAACTATAATATTGGCAACAATTCATGTATTCACAACTGATACTACTTTCTCTGTGTAGTTATGAAATTTTTGTACGTGAGATGATTATTTTTTTAAACTTTATAAGAACTTAATCAAATATATTTCAATTCATTAAATGCCTATTTTACTAGCTAAAATTACGTTTTATTTAACTATTATTGTCCCTATTCCTTTAATCTGTATCTCATATTTTTATCACATCATATCGGGAATAAATCGCTTTTTAAGTCCTGCATATGGCTCTGTTTTTTTCTCTCCTAACTTCTATCAATAAAACTAAGATTTCTTATAAGGATATTTGCTACTATTTAATAATTTAAAATGCCTTTGGGGCTATTTGTAAAAAAGTTTGTACAAATCGGTCACTACTGTGCAAAGTTATAGGCAAACAAATTTTATATAATTTTTTAACATATATCAAGTCTCTAAAGCTTCTAGTTTTTAAGAAAGGCGGCTTAAGACACCAAAATACAACCAAAAGTTTCAGAAATTATTTTTAATTAAAACTGAAATTTTGGCTGTAAACTGACTGAGATATAAACACAGAAATATAACTAGTTGAGTGTTTTTCTTAAATTGACACTTCTGGACAACAGAGGGGAGTGATGTAGGTATTAAATAAGTATTAACTAGCAAAACTAAAAATGCTTTAAACAAATTTAGAATCAATTAGGGCCACCAGTACAATATAGCGTAAAAGAAAATCATATATATAGGAATAATAAGTAAAAGAAAAAGTGTTGCTGTTGGTAAATCTTGACCTAACAAGTTAGTTACCGAATTCAATTAGCTTTAAAAGCTGATAGATAAAAAGACGATGTTAACATCCAATATGTAATCATCGACCAAAAGAGTGTCGATGATGAAATCGTGGCTAGTTTCGAAAATGCATTCGACTCGGCTGGAGTCGGCATAACATAGTTTTTTAGATTATTCTTTCATTACCACAATTAAAATAATTCTTTGTAAAAAAAAAGAATGTTAAAAATAAACTCAAGCCTGTACTAAAATTTAAATATTAGTTTAAGTCTTAAAAGTTCAATGAATAAATAAAAGTTGAATTTAAATATTATGTCTATTTTTTTTGTTATTTAATTGTACGGTACTATTTGTCTACATATGCCCCAGATAAGATCAAACAAAAAACACTGAACAACACCCAACATATTGACACTTAAATCCCTTAAGAATTCAATGACTTAGATAGTAAATAAAACACTAATAAACACAGTCCCAAACATATTCTTCTATTCAGCAACAACAATAATAGAAATAATAATGTCAACAATATAAATAAAAGCTTATAAAATATGTGTATACAAGTTTGATTGTAGAAAATCTAAAATACTCAAATGAATGTAAGAAGGAAGCAACGGATGTTAAAGGCAAAAACATTGATAGAAAGTCATACATGTTTGTTGTTTTCTTTAACATTTCCAAATACAATTCTGAAAATGTTACGCAGTCACACGTGTCATCGAGAACGTTGTTTATTTATATTTGTATGTATTAGAAACCTACACATTTTGAGTTGATTTTTACGCTGCTGAAGTGTTAATGCAGCCTATTTGCTATTTTTGTGGGAAGAAAAAGTTTGTTGTTAAAGCAAAAAACAAGGAATCATAAATTTTAGAAAGTTGAACCACATTCTCGTGTATTACAGCACTTGATCTAATAATAACAATAAAGAAGAAAGCAAAGAAATAAATGTGCTTAATTGTTGTTTGAAAAGGAAATTGTGTATGTGTCTGAGTAGAAATGAAAAATAATATTTTTATAAAAAAAAGAAATAATATCAATAATAAAATAAGTATTTTAAGTGATATTTGCATATCACACGGTAAGTAGATCTAAAGAAAATACGTATTTCTCATACAAACTGCATAAGTGCCTTAAATTATAAAAGTGGTCTAAGTCAGAAACAAATAGGAAGAGTTTATTAGTTCCTCCACACAACTTTACTTTAAACTCAATTAGTCTTATATGGTTTTTATGATGTTGTCAAAAAGGAACCATTTCTGAAAAATTGTCTTTCAACGTTAAATGGAATTCGTATAGGGTTTATTACAAAATTGGTATAAGTTAACATCTTGAAAAATTAAGTAATTTTTTTAATTTGTTGATGACAGTAAGGACAATGACTGCAACACGTGTTTTTGAGAATTTATAAATTTAGGACCATTATATTATTTGTTGATTACACGAAAATCTTATGGCTTTAGTTTCTTCTTTTATTTTTTGTTTATCTACTAAAGATTATTATTGTTAATAATAACAACAAAAAATGAAAGTTGTTATAATGTGAAGCTATTTATCGGGTACAAAAAAATCTACCTTTTACTCAAGGCAAGTTGTAGTAATGGCCCTGAAAGGAGTATTTAGATTTACGAAATATGTACATAAAATCTATAGAGTTTAAAGCAATTTGTTAATAAAAAACAAAAAGTAGAGTTTTTCTTTAATTTACTATATAATAAAAATTTATTTAAATTTTTGAAAACCCATATATGTTATTGCAAAATCTATTACAAGTTTTGTTTAAGCTATTTTAAAATAATAAATACTCAAAATATTTGCTTAGCTAAAAGTATTACCTTTTCATTTAATCATTAATTGAGAACCACTCTTACGTATACTTACTGACTCTAACTAGTTTAAATAATAATAATGCTCGTACGCCCCATATTACTTGCAAAAATTTTATATTATGTATCTACATAAATACTAACTTACACATAATCATTTAAATTAAAGAAACAAAACAAAAACAACTTTTCTTAAACGAAACTTAACGCAGTTAGTTCCACACAGTTTTATGCAAACGTTTTGCATTAATAGTTCGACGAGTTTCCATATATCGCATTTTAAAGAAATAATTAAAATGCGGCTTTAAAGTTTCATTTTGCAAATGCAAATTAAATGCAAAATAAAATTTTTAAACCTTAAGCTGATAAACAACATGGGTAGAATTAGAAAAATAAAATAAAACTTTCGAACTTTTATGTTTATCTGCAATGCTCATGTTAGTAGTCTTTTTAGATAAAGTACACGATTAAAAAAAAAAAAAATTGAAATAAGAATAAAAATATAAATAAACGCTGAAAACTTAAGTTTCATTTTAAAGTTTTGTTATTGTGCTACAATATAGTAGATTATTAAACCACTGAACCAGATTATTTATAATTATTATTAATAGTATCCCAGCAAAAATTTATTTTGTACCGGTAAGCAGTAAAATAAATTCATGTCTTTTTATAGCGCAATATTAGAGCGCATTCGAGGGTGCTATAAATAGAAGTCAGAAATTTCTATTAAATATATTTAATTTTTTACAAAATAACTTACTGCAACTTCTCTCGCTTACGAGGATGCAGGACTGTAAGCGAATTTAAAAAAAAAATTATTGAAGAGTGACGCAATAATTAGAACAGAATTATTTTGGAGTATCATTTGATGTTTTGTGCTTTAAATAACAAGAAGTGCACGTGTAAAATTTTTTATTAGCGAGTCTTTGTGTTAAAAAAGTTAAAAAAGAGTAAGTGTTTCAGATTTTTGTTAAATTAGTTTGTGTATATTTTTTTAACTTTTGTTGTCAAGTATTTTTTAACGGTTTTAGCGAATGTATTATTTCTTTTATGTGATTTCTTCATTTCTTTTCTCGGTGTAAACAGTTTAGTTTTTTCGTATATCACTTTTGATGCGTTTCAACGTAGATGGAAGGCAAGAGAAAGAAAAGCTTCTGGATTATCCAAAATTTTTAAATGCAATGCATGGTACGTAGGTACAGCATTTAAATATATTTGAAAATTTATCTTACTGCTTTTTCTAATAACATTTTTTTTGTAGCAGCAACGATTGACGAAAACACCATAACTATAAGAAAGAATTGCTTGGAAAAAATAATAAATTTTTCGATAAAGAAAATTTAAATATATAGTTATATAATATAAAAATATTTTAAAACTTTATATCCCAGCAAAAAAAATTGGAAGTAGTGCAAAGCGAATTACATTTACAAGACTTCTAAATCAATTGTGTAAAAGCATTAATTCTAAATGACTTCTTAACTGCAAAATAATTTGTCATAAATGATGTGCTTAAAAATGAATGCAACATCATGCAAAGTATCTTAAAGAATTCATGTAAACAAACAAATTTAACACATGAAATATCCGATACTTGTCACCAAATATGCATGAGTTCCATGCACTTATTAGAATGGAGTACAGTTCATTAAAATATTCATGTAAACACATGATCGCCAATGACACGCTAATGTTTAAATCACTAGTGTTTTCACCTAAATTAAAGTACTTCATCATCAGTTGAACCCTGAAAAATCACTTCTTTGTCATAGATTTTTTTGCTGGGATATTATATAAACTAACTAGTGATGAATTGATTTTTTTGTTTATGTTAAAATGAAATAATATTTTCTGTATATAGTTTTAATATTTTTAAAATAAATTTGAACTAAAAAAATAAAAATAGACATGTTTTAATGCTTTCAAAGTAGCACATAAAATAGGCATGATTTTACTGCATTTAGGATACTTTTAATCAGCGCAAAAAAGAGACAGTCATTCAGTGCATTTTGACGCATATAAAGGAGTAAAAAATACACTTGATTTCAGCGCATTTTGGATGCCGTAATAAACACATAAAAAAGACATGATATTACTGCATTCACCATGTGTGAAAATAGCAAATAATAAGAGCATCAAAGAGCCCTACCAAGTGGGACATCTCATATAAAAATCATGCCCTCCTGAAACAGGTTGGGAAAGGAGATACATTTGTCTCTCCCTTACAAACCTGCTTCCCGGTATGCAGTAATTTTTGCTGGGTTATACTTACAACCCTATATTCATTTTGTCATTCTGTTTGTAACACATCGAAATATTCATTTTAGACTACATAACGTATACATTTTGTTAGTCATGGTTTTTTTTAGTACAATCTAGCTATGCCCATCAGTCCGTCTGTTGAAGGCGTGATATTGCTCGAACCCAAAATTCAGGAAGAATTCAATTTCTCCAGAATATATCTTGTACATAAGGAATTATGGGTGTTGAAAATGGGCTACATCGGTATACTGAAAAGAGAATTAAAGTTTGCAATATAAGACTAGGTCAAGAAAGTGTCTTCTTTATATCGAGTAAAATCCGATTGTGTCTAAATCCATTGACGCGAAATCCATTGACGAGAATTTCGCAGGTATATATCTTAAAAAAAAAATATGTTTTGCTGATATTTACTTAAATCTGTATAGTACAAAAGAAGTTATAGCTCAAAATGTACGAAAATTTATACTATGCAGTGTCTTTTCTGGTCTACTTAAAACTTGAAATGTTATAAAACTGACGAAATTGGTATGATTCTGATATTTGTCAAACATTACTCTTTGCCGCTAGATTTGTAATAAAGAAAAATTAAGGTGACATGCCCACTTTTACGCCCTCGTCCCATATAAAGTGTAGCCTTTAATACATATAATTTCTTTATGGAAAAAGATTTTGAAAGAACAAATGCCTGTATATTGAAATATTTAAGTTAAATTCATTAAGAGAATTTACACGTATTATTTTCACTTTTTTTACTATTAATGAAATTCAGAAGCTTATAAAAGTGACAGAACTAGATGTCTGATAATAAAATGTAATATGTATTTCTTTCTGGTAAATATTTCTTTTATTATAAGTCCAGAAAATGAAGGTAGCGCCGTCCACTTAAACGCCCACCTCTCACATAACGCTTTATCTTAAATTTATATAATCTCTCTATAAAAAAATGGTTTGAAAGACCAATTGACTCTATATTGAAATATCTAAGATAAATTTGTTAAAATAAATTAGTGCGACACGGCTGCTTAAACGCCCACCTCCAACATATTCTGCTATCAGTAAAATATAGAGCCTAATAAAAATGACAGAATAAAATGTTTAAGATGATGAAATATCGCATAAACAGCTTTCTGGTAAATTTCATTTTAATGCCAGATAATAAAGTGGAGAAACGCACTTTAACGCTCACTTGTCAATAACGGTGTTTCCTAAATTCTTATTATTTCTAATTCGGCGCAAAAAAATGAATCTGAAATGAATTATCCAAGATAAATTCTAACATTAGTTATAAAAGTAAGAGTTGTTATGCCCATACAAAGCTAATATTATCTTTTAACTAACTCTGGCTAGCAAGTTTTACATAAATATCAATAAAAATTTACAGTTGTTCAGCGATATTAAGAAAGTTTGTTTAAATTTTCCTTGTCTAGAAACTTGTTAAAAAAGACTGAATTGAAGTTGCTTTTTAAAATTTTATTTGTTAAAAAAAAACTATTTTTAATTCATGTATTGTAATGCTAAGTTTCCGCTATAAGAAACCAAGTAAATGATTAGTGTTTTTAAGTAAGTTCAAATGTGCCAGGTTTTTGTTATGAAAAATAGCAATTAACAAAATTGTATTGCAAATCAACTTTGTATATAAAGGAGAAGTAATTAGGTTGTTTTAAAGAAACACTTTTGAAAACCTATAATAATCTTATACGTATTTTCGGTAAGTGTTAGTGCATAAATGAGTTATTAAAATTCACAGATATACTTTCTTACACAAAGAAGCTTTACCAATTAAAAAGGTCCATTCATGCTAAAAACGGCTTCATTTATTTTTAAGAGGCTTCTTCCCTCCATTGAAATTATATATGTGACATCTTTGTTTTTTATCTTCTTTTATTTATTAGCTAGTATTGTAGTTTATTTAAAACTACAATAATTTATTTAATATTCAGGCATAAAAACTAAACAAGTTCACTTAAATATCAATTTATTATCAATAATTGTAATACCAGCTGATGATGGGTGTCAATAAACTCACTAAATAAACTGGGTGACAAATCGTAAACGATGAATCGTTATTTAATACTAAGTTTTTCTATTTAGTACACTTTTTTTTCGTGTATTTTTGCAAACACGTATTACAACAATAAACACTAAATTATAACAGTAAAACGTTTTGGCATGTCTTTATTTTTTATTTATGAAAAATTACGTGAACAAAGAGAGACGAAGAAACACTCAAAAGAAAATATTATACAAAACGTTAGAGTTTCTGTATTGTTCGGTAGGAGTAAATAATGTCACATATTTCTTGTGTCATTAATATTTATTGAAATCGATTTATGATTTTTATTTTACTGCTAGATTTTTTTATGCTTATTTCAACAATAAACTGTAAATGAATTAAGTTGTAATAAAATAACGAAATTGTGAAGTGTTGACAAAAGAGCCTGTTTGATTGATATTTTATATTCAAACAATTTTCTACAATCGTATTTATTATTTGTTTATTTCGCCTTTACAAACATTTAAAATTGTGTTCTTTTATTGCCATTTGACTTTCCAAAATCCCTGTTTATTTTAGAATAAAATTTTTACAAATGTAAAATGTCACGCCAGCAAGAGATTTATGGATTTTAATACAAAAACAAAATATCGATAGTCAAGAACTGACAACGAGCAACTGACAACTTTGCACTCTGAAATAGGTATGGTATTTTTATATTTTAAAATTTTACAAAAAACACATTATATTTCCTCAAAAAACTTAATTACCAAGAGGTGCTTCTTGATTCGCTTACATAGTGAAAGCCTACTTTAAAGAGCGCTTCTAGAAGGCATAATTCTTATGAGCGATAAAATTTTTATAGCTCTGATTTTTTGAAATAAAGAAGCGCTAATTTCATTCTTGCCATGCCTTCTCCTTACGCACTACGAAAAAGTAGCAGGCTGCATACTACAATTGAGATAAATAAGTCTTCCTTTGCACTGCCGACGTAACAAGCAGTACAGGCACACACTTTGTTGTGCTTTCGTATGCAATCTATTTAAACATTTTCATGAATGCAACACGGCAAGCAAATAAAATTTTCCACTGCTTACAAAAATCGAAAAATTTTTTGGTGAGTATGTAGTAGGGTGATCGTTTATTCGAAATTTTTAAGAAACCGGTTTTCAAATAGTTTGAAATTTAGAATTTAAAAACCGGTTGCTATTTTTAAACTTGAGAAAAAAGCGGTCAACCGATTCGAATATATAAAATGTAACATTTAAAGAAAAAATTAAAAAATACTGTAAAAAAAGATTATAATAGAAATTTATATGTAAATATGAAATTTTTACAGTTTATACACGTTTGGCTGCACAATTACGCAATAACGCAATAACTGACATGAATGCAGTATTCGATATTCGAAAAATAAACCTTAAGAAAAAATGGCAGCTGAGAGAGGAAAAAACCGGGTTTTCCACCGGTTGTAAAACCGAGTCGATCACCCTAGTATGTAGGATATAGAGATTGCTACTTACTTCTGTACAATTTTTTGCTTAAGAGTTAAGAGTTAAAGTTGTACTAAAAAGTTATGAGTTTCGTTATTATTTGTTGTACAGAGTTCAGAGACAGTATCTGTTAGCGAAAATTAAAAATCTTAAAGACACAATAAAAACTGGAAGGGCTGGAAAATTTTAGTTTTTGTGGTAAAATTAAGCGAAAAAAAAGAGGCCGTCCTGTTTCCTTGCTTACATCTCAAATAGATATGGGACTATTAGGCTAATTTCAAATACCATTCTGCAACCAAGTATTTTTGGTATTTTCATAACTTACATGGGTCTTGTCAATGTCGGGGAACTTCAAAAAGTTGATTACAACATACACACGGAACAGACAGATATTGATTATTCATCTCCTCAATCCAACTTCGGGAGAATATATAATTGATACGGAACGACATACCTATACATATATCCCCTTACACTCGCTGTGATGGGTATAATAAATAAACTACATGGTTTTATCTAATATTCACTTAAATTCAAACAAAATGGCTATACTTAATGTACACAAATCAATCAAATTATTTCTGAAATAAACACATAATTACAAAAAGTAAATTAATTTGGTTTTTAAGTTAAAAGAGTACGCACAAGTAAAAGAATAATTTAATTTTTTATTAGAAAATTTTTTTATTTTCTAAAAGTAATGAATGTTTAAAATAAAATTATTTTTGAGCATAAAAATAGACGAGACAGCAGCGAATAGCAGCCCAGCCAAACAACAAAAAATATTACAAATGCCACTAGTCACCCCACTACCTACTGCGAGAGCATGTGCAAATCATTTAAGTAATGAAATACTTGATTTATCTAAATAGAACGAAGTTTTGTTCGCATAATCTCAGTTAAATTTTATAGTCACTAGTACTTAATGATAATATCTTTTATTCTAAACTAAGTTTAAATAAAATTATTTTTGTTCAGATATGAATTTTTAACAGCTTTTTAATAAAATGTTAGCCAATTTAAAGACTGGTATTATGATTTCCGATAATTATTTGGATCCTCTGTAATCAACGAAGATCATACTGCAAAGTCGAATAACTCTAGCTTGTTTGTAGGGGTTAAAAAATGCGAACAGTTTAATTTTTGCTAGATATAGTCAGACCCTTGTATAGAAGATATAGTCGAGCTATTACTAAGAGTTTTTTTTTCCATTACTTATCTATGTGCGGCGCAATAATATACCCAAACGTCAATTTTAAGTACTTATTATATTAAAACAAAGATCAAATAATAAATAAAACAACATTAAGAAAGCAATAAAAATCTTTATTTAAACATATATTTTTTATCGTTATAACACATATTTTGATTTAAAAGTGGCGAGCTATTATAGCCGCACCATTAACGGCATATTAAAACTAAAAATTATTTATAAGGCAGTAGTGAGTTGAGAATGAGCTTAAGGATTTAATTCAGGATAGACATATTTTTTTTTTTTAGTAATTTCAACTTTGTTTGTACAACAATTGTTCGTTTTGTCGTATTCATTTTGATACTGGGAAAAGTCTACTTTAGTACACCTGATAATGCGCCCCAAGTCATTAGCAAACTACCACCGTAATTACATTTTCAAAAACAGCGTGGTTCCCTTCGCCAATATTTCCATTACGTATTTTCCCCACCGGGACCATCTATATTAAATTTGTTCTCCTAAATCTTTTGTTTTTCGAAAGTATTCAGTAATAATTCAGTGAAGCTGTTTGTTCAAGCTGAAAGCGATATCACTTTTGCAAATTCTGAACGCGTCTTTTTATGCCGTGGAAGTAATCATGGCATATTCTTCTGTTTTTGACGGACTTACATTCCAGTATGAAATGAATTTCAACCGCAATCATTAACTATTTCTTTAGCAGTTTTTATGAAATTGCTTGCGCTTGAAACAATTTTGTATTTACTACGTTTGGAAAGATTCAATTTTCCCCTGCGGTTTTTTTATTTTGACCCCACATTCTTGGGCATTTAAAAAAATTTCGTACTACTCTGTCTGATTGGCTTAATCTGCGCACCATTCTACGAAAACTAATACCTTTTAACTGAAAAGCAATAATCTTGCCTCTCTCTATGTCGAACAATTAACAGGCATAACATCTCAAACCCAAGACCAATATACAATGTACAGGTAAAAACCAAACGATATAAAAATAAAACTGTTAGCTAAGTAAACCACCTAATTTTTAATACTGCAGTTATAACAATGCTCCACATTAAAATAAGTGAGTTGTTATAATAGCGAGAAATAAATGAACGAATAAATATTTTTGTTGCTTTACATATTGAGTTTTAATGTTCATGTAGACGGTTTATATATAAATATACCAGCTGACCTGGCAAACGATGTTTTGCCATATAAATAATTTCTAGGAAATATTTTTTAAATTAAAAAAAGAAACGTAATTCATATTTTTTATACGGTATGCAGATCTATTTAAGTTTAAAATTTCATCGAAGATGTTGACAGATTCTCAAACTTTTATTTCTGCATTGGCTGGACTATAATTTGTGTAAAATTTAAAGAAAAATACTAAAAAATATATCTAAGCAAGTACATAATTAAATTTAAAAAGTAGGCGTGGTAAAAAAGAGTATCCTATGAATCATAT
This sequence comes from Phyto melanocephala, assembly GCA_941918925.1. Lineage (NCBI taxonomy): Eukaryota > Metazoa > Arthropoda > Insecta > Diptera > Rhinophoridae > Phyto > Phyto melanocephala. Next base: position 115,126,382 of record OW799234.1, read on the forward strand.
CAGAGTCTTAGTTATACTATGTAAAAATTTCAAGAAGATCGGTCCAGTAGTCTGGCCTACCTGTGAGGTCGTGAAAAAAGGCGTGGCGTTGAGAGGTATGAAAAATAGATGTTGGGCAATTTTAAGACCTACCCAATATGCCCACAAGACTTCATGAAAATCGATTGAGACATTTCGCAGGAGTTTATTCACAAACACCACGCACAAGAATTTTATATGTTAGATATATAATAAATTATTGTGCGGCTATAATTTTGCACCGCAGTGTATATAAAAGTCCACACGCAGTGTCATGAATTCGGAACAGTAGGTATCTAACCACTAATAACGGATCTTCAAAATTCTATTTTTAAGGGTGTAAAGTCGATAACCTTATATCTCTTAAAGCAAAAGTGATACAGACAAAAAAGTTTGGTTAAGAAAATAAGCTGACATGTGTTTGGCCCATTTTTGAAATTCAAGCCCTCAGGCAAAAAAGGAGAACAACTATCTTTTGGTTCTTTATTGGCACCCTTTATCACTTTGAAACACATAAACATCCGAAAATATTTAAATTGTATTTGTTTATTTTATTATATTAACAGGATTTCGCCACTTATTTCAAATTTACATGCATAGGGGGTAAGTTCTGTCACTCTTTGTGGAATTTAATATTTTTGTTTAAGCATCAGATAAATTGGTCATTATGACCTAATAGAATATCGATAATTATTTAGGTGAAATTTTTTGGAAAATTCTAGAAGAACAGAAAATATACCCAAAAGAGAAAAAACCTGGAAAAATATGTAAAATTCGTAATGATAATTCGGATTAAGTTTGTAATATGAGTTTTACTGCACATAAAACTTTATGTAATTTAGTAAAATTAGAAATACATTATAAAAGGGAAAATATCGGGGAAAGAAATTGGTACTTTTTAGTACATAATTGTTTTTTGGAAAAATAGTGGATTTATTTATTTTTAAACATGTAGATTTAAATATTAAGTTTTTTCAAATTTTTACATTTTAAACTTGGAATTTTTATTTGATATGGAAAAATATTTTCTAATTTTGCTGGTACTTTTTGTAAACGTACTTTTTATATATACGTTATGGTTCTATATGTTTTAAATTAGGATTGTAGTTAAGATTGCAAAAATATATTTGGCGATACAAAATGTTCTTTGTCGCTTTTTCATTGTATTTTTGATGTTTTCGCCCGGCGAGCGTTGCTACGCCCCTTAATGAATAAAAATGCATTCTGAATTTTAATTGAATTTCAAATGCAAGAAGCTAAAAATTATAACATGTTTTTATGGGCAACGCACCGCCTACTTTTCTAATCATTAAAATATATAGTCATGACAGCTCAATATGTGTGCAAAGTTTCAGAAAAATCGGTCCAGTGGAAGTTGCTAAGAATGATAACTTATTTCTTATGGGCGTGGCACTGCCCACTTTTATAACCGCGAGGTTATGTAAACATGACAGCTTAATATGTGTGCAAAGTTTCAGAAAAATCGATCTAGTGCAAGTAGCTAAAAATTATAACTAATTTTTTTATGGGCGTGGCACTGCCTACTTCTATAATCACAAAAAAAAAAGAATTAGTGAAATCGGTCCAGCCATTCACGCGTGATGCCGTGACCAAGGGAAAAAGGGATTCATTTTTATATACATATAGATATAGATTGATTTAGCTAAGTCCGTATTTTCATCTGTCCGTGTGTATATTGAAATCGTTCGTATGGTTAGTGTATGGTCACACACGACGAGCATAGTTGGCAAATTTTTGGGTTTATAGATGTTTTTACCATTTTAGGTGGGTAGAAAAAGAAGGGAAATATAATCGCCGGCAATTTGAAGCAATTTTTTTTAATATTAGACATTTCTTTTCATTTAGTGTTTCGCTTCTTAGTGTGTAAGTTATTTAAAATTTGCACTTAAAACGTCACAAATTAAGCGTTTAAAATATTTAAAAATAAAAAAAAACATAAAGAAAATATTTTAGTGAAAACATTTTAATTAAAAGCGTTTATAAAAATCAATTATATTATTTTATGTATGTTTTTATTTTTATTATTGCTATTAACGGCTAAAGCACAAATGACAAATTGTAAGAAAATAAAAGCTAAACAAAACAGAAAAATCCCCAAAGAAATTTTCGTGTGTAAACATAAAAGCAAGTTCAAAAGAAAATATGGAAAAAGTTGGGCAATTAAAATCGTCGTGTGTGACCTTCGACTTAAGAATCTTATACAGTATTTATTTATCAGATATGCTTTCGAAAATGTTGCTGTAGAAAATTAGTTATATGTGCAAAATAATACAATTGCTTCTATTTCGTATTCTAAAAAGTAAGATTTTGCAGCTCCAATGGAAATTGTTTCAACATTTGTTACGTGTATATAAAGTATGTACGGTTGGCAACATTTACTGAAAGTCTTGGTATAATGGGTCAGATAAATTTTTTTTTCGAGAAATAATTAATTGTCCAAATAAGTTTTATTCACAGCTAAACCATATAGTCGTTGGATAAATAAGATTCGGCACAGTCAATTTTTTATTTCGCGATTTATGAATCTACAATTTTAAGATTCAAAATTACTTATTTGGCTGAAATATAGAATAACACGCAAACAAAAACCGTGGTTACGACATGATCACGACGGTCATATTATAGTTTCTATAACAATATTTGGTTGTCGAAAGCAAGTACATTAACATTATATTCAAAAGCATTAAAAATTAAAAATAATCATAAAACAATAGGTGAGACAATAGTATGATTACAAATAAATCAAGCTATGATTTTTTTTATAATAATTTGATTTCAATTGTTCTTCTTCTTGCTGAATAAATTGTTATTATTTTAAAAGCTTCAGATGTCAAAAAAATGAACAAAAATTTTGAAAAATTATAGAAAATTTACAAATAAACGATGAAATGTAAAAAAATGTTGGCATAAAAATTGCAATTAAGTTGGTAAGTACAATCACTACGTTTATGTTACAGCAAAAGACAATAATTTGCGAAAAAAGGTAAAGGTTGTCGATTTCAATTGTAGTCATATATATGATTATTGAATGATACTTTAATTAAACATAATTATGATAACTGGTAATCATTATATGTTTTAACCATAATCATAAAATTCAATCATAGTATGGTTCGATTATGGTTACCACAATCATATTTTTCTTTGCGTGTATAGAGAAAATATAAATTTTTAAAAAAGGCTTAAATAGTTTCCTCACAGCTCATTTCGTTTTTTGAAACAAAATTATTAAAAAATACTTTTCATAAATTTTGCAAAAAATTATTAAGTGTTTTCTTTTTTAATCGAGTATTAAATAGTATTAATGAAATTGTGAAAAGCTAGCAAAGTAGCATACATATTGCTAGTATCATAAAAAACCTATCATTTTTAATGGTGAAGGGTGATGAAACTGAACTAATATTTATTTTCGTTTCGTCATTGGGTGTTCCTCTGGTAGTACGTAATGACTGTTTGTCTGACAATTTCACAAGAAAATTAAAAAAAAAACATATTTATAGAATTTATTTGACAACGACGCGACTCACGCATCGAACGTTCATACATATAAACACCAAATATATATGTAACATTTTTGCTCAGACATTTTTTTATTTGATGGTGAGGTCAAAAATAAGTTTGAAATTTTAAAATTTGTTTTGGTGTTTGCTTTTACTTTTGGACATTAAAAATATATACACTTACGTTTACTAAAAACAATCACATGCAAAGTTTTACTTTCATGTTTATCTATTTTATGAAATTGTGCGCGTATTAATGTCTAGCTAGCACACTGCAGATTATTTAAATATGGTCGAAATGATGAAGATGTATCGGTAACTTACATCTTTATATTGTTTAAGATTGCAATTAATTCAGATTATAATTATTATAATGAAATGATTTTTTTTCAAGTTTTATGGATTTTTGTGTTAAATTCAAAATAGGAAAACGATCATTTGCTCTGAATGCTAGAAGACACCAAGAGCTCTTATTTAACATATGCAGCTAGAGAACTAAAAATATTTCATTCATTATTCATTATTCTTAGTGTCAGACCTGGTGGCATAGACTATAGAAAGATCAAAAGATTTAAAGATATAATAAAATAAAACAAAGTTTCTCAGTATTCACACCATACGACAACAAACAATTTAACTAAAATACATATACTTGTACATGGTATATAAGTCCTATATATGTACGAATATGTATATTTATAGATTTTAAATTTATGTCTACCATATACAAATGTACATTTGAACTGTTGGATACAGCATAAATAATATTGTTGTAACATACCGCTGGTGATGTACGCTGTTCTAGCTCTTGATCAGTGGATAAGGTGCGAGTGTTAAGCAGCAAAGCTTCTGGCCATAAACTTATTCGTCGTGTATAGCCTGCTTGTTGATGATGCGATTGTTGTACTTGCTGCTGCAGCAGAGGATGACGATGATAATGATGATGATGTTGCAAAGAATATAAACTTTGTTTACTTGAAATACGATGAAATTGTGGAATATGTGAGGATGAGGATGACCTGGATAATATTTTTGTTGTTGCGTCGGTTGGCGTTGTTGGCGCAGATGTATTACCCAGTGGTGAATCTAAAGAGGGATGATATGAAAAACGCCTTTTTGTTGACAGTTTTTTTCTTAACAATTCCGTATTGATAATGGTGTCATTCGCAGCAGCTGATATTGGCGGTTTTTTAAATGATTCCAATAGAGTAGAAGATGAAGACGATGCGGTCGATGGTAAAATATCACTTAAATTCTCTATACTTTCACGACTTTCCTTGATGGAAGTTATTATTATTATTATTATTATTATTTATTTATTAATAGATTTTTGTATGTACATATTTAATTCATTTACAATATGTTTAATATCTAAATCTATATATGGCATAACATTTTGTTGTAAGCCAGATTGGCACAATTCTAGGAAAATAAATTTTATTTACAAAATACTGATTTTATATAATTTTTAATAAAAATAACAAGATAAATTATAAGTTAATATTTTCATGGAAAATTAAAAAACAAATTCATTTAAAATAAATCTTCTATATTTTAAACAAACTTCTATATATTTATACAGGGAGAAAAAGTTTAAGCCATTTAGTATACATATAACTTCATTCAAATTTAGTATGATTTTACCAAAATATTGTATTCTAAATTCTTTGTACAATGGGCAAACACCAATAAAGTGAAAAGTATTTTCCGAAGCATCTAAATTGCACATTTTACAAATACCAACAGAGTTATTTTTGAAAGACCTTGCATTCAAATCTAATAAGCCACCTCTAGCCCTTATTATTAAACTGACTGCACGTGGAGAAAAATTTGAAGTATATAATGATGAAGCATTATAATCCAGTATAGAATATAGATCATGAAACTGTGATCTTTTAGCATTTTCTATGCAATAATTACGTTCCTTGAGTTTGAGTTGGTCCAATATAGGTTTCCACTGTTTGCTAAGAGGAGATATTGAATTATCAGGGGTAAACTGTATATGTTGACAAAGATTTTCCCACTCTTTAGCCCAACAAATATTTTGTTCTATAATTTTTAATGCCAAAATACGAGGTAATCTGTGAGGATTCATATTTAATACTTTATTAATATAGTCTAGGTGAAGTCTTAATGTAGATACGTAAAGAGACTCTAGGTTTGTTTCTATATACAAAATGTAATTTGGTGTAGCGGTAGGTAGATACAACATTTTTTTAATAAAAAATCTAAATAGTTTTTCAACTTCATCATATTTCACATATCCCCACACTTGCGCCGCATATAACATAATAGATCGGGATGCTGCATGAAATATTTTAAGCTTATTATATTGTGAGATTTGCGGATTGTTTATGTATTTGGACCAATTAGAGTTTATCGCCAGTTTCGATGCTACTAATTTATTGTTCAAGTGTTTTATAAAGGAGAGATTATATGTAATGTCTACACCGAGATATTTATAACTGTTTACAATCTCAATATTATCACCACCAAAAACCCAGTTTAAATTTGAAGAAATTCTAGTACCGGAACGAAATACCACTATTTTAGATTTATCTAGATTAGCTTTCAAGGACCACGTTGAACAATATTTGTATAAACAATCAATCATTTTTTGCAATTCTGTTGGAGTATCTGATAATATAACAAGGTCGTCGGCATAGAGCAGAATTTTAACATTAACGTCCGCAACATTTACACCCCCAGGTAACTCATCTGCCAAATCATTAACATATAATGAGAATAATAGAGGGCTTAATATACAACCCTGCTTTACACCTATTTCAACTGCAAATGGATCAGAATAGGAGCTTCCATCCCAAATACAACTTTCCGTATTTTCATACAAGTGCTGTAAAATTCTTATTATTTTCGACGACATACCAAGGCATGAGAGCTTGTAAAATAAACTATTACGAGGAATCGTATCAAATGCGCACGAAAAATCAACAAAAAAAGCATATGTGTTATTATTGTTTGTTTTGTTTAGATTCACAATATTAACGAGGTTAAAAATGTTGTCAACGGTTGAATAATTCTTTCTAAATCCGGCTTGAAATTCATTCAGAATCATGTTGCGATCTATCCATTCCGTTAAACGATTCAGTATAATGGTATTAAATATTTTGCATGAGGTATTAATAAGCGATAACCCTCGATAGTTTGATGGGAGATTGGGATCACCTTTTTTGAAAAGAGGTATCAGTATAGATTTTCTGAAGCTGGATGGTATTTGTTCATGTAGGAAAATTTTGTTAAAAACAGATAACATTTCATGCATAAAAGAATTAGGAGCATTTTTATAAAATTCATAACAGATACCATCTTGACCAGGAGATTTATTATCCTTTAGTGATTTTAAAACGAAGCAAAGTTCATACATTTCCATGGGTGAGTCTAGGATCGGATCAATAAAATATGGCATGGACCAGCTGATAGTCTGGGAATCAACATCTGCCTGCAGTAACGAATTAAAGTGAGAACGAAAATCGTCGGAATTTAGTGAACCTTTAACAGAATATGAACGAGATTTCATAGAGTTGGATAGCTTCCACCAATCACTGCTACATTTCACCTTGTTTAATTGGTCAATATTTTTATTATACAAATCTATTTTCTTCTTATTACATATCCTAAGATAGCAAGCTCTACATGCAAAATATCGAGATTTGTTTACCGAATTATGATTCTTCCTATAACGCCTAAGGTTCTTTAGCATAAGTTTCCTAGCACGAGCACATTTCCAATCAAACCATTTCTGCTTGGGTTCAAAAAAACGTTTGTTTACTTTAGTAACATTAGCCAACTTTATTTTGTTACATAGATGTTCAATCAATTCATCAACCGTTTCGTCAGACTGTAGATCAACATTGCTAGCAAGTAATGAAAGATTATCCCTGTATTTATCAGACAATTTACTGTTCCAACGCAGTCTTTGAATTGTATTATTCTCATTAGTATTAACCACACGGCATGATGATTTAATTTTTAAGCATAGTGGCATGTGATCAGAAAACGGCTTGGATGCGATAAAGAAATCATCAACATATTGTAGAAAGTTAAGTGAACAAATACAATAATCAATAACAGAACTACCCATAACCCCACATGATGGAAGTTATCGTAGATACTTGTGAAGTACGAGATATTAAGGATTCTGATCTATTAAGCGTAGTAGGCATGGATGTGGCTATAGGACTGCTATTGCCTGAGGTGGTTGGGGGTGTTGGTGGAGCACCATGAACTGGGCTGTCATTAAGTTCCATGCATATATTTTCTGTCTGTGTGGTTGCGTTGAAATGCCAATGAACTTTACGCCGTTTACTGTTTAAATCATTTAAGTGTTTTTATTTATTTATTTATTCATTTTGTTTTTTTATTTTAAATAAACAATTTTTCAACACGAAAACAATATACAATTACAGAAGTAGAAATTAAAAAAAATATATATAAAATTGAGCATATTATTTATAAAAATTTTAAATAACGAGAATCTTTTTTTGTACAATACATGGATATTACAACTCTGTAGCACTGTTTATGGAAACACTGCTTACATATACTTTTAACTTTTAAACTTTTTTAATTTTTTCTTTAATCAACATTACTTAAAATTACACACAACTTTCCGCCAATTTTTTTTTTTTTAAATTAAATGTGTTTTGAAGATTTGCACTAAATGATTTTAACAAATTTTCTATTTTTGATAATTTTTTTATTTTTATACTCTTTCTTTTAACTTATTATGTAAAATTTTCTTTTGTTTTCTTTTATTTTTTAACTTTTTTCTTTTAATTCTAAAAGATTTTGTTAAACTTTTTTAATTTTTAAATTAAATTTTTTTTATTGATATTTTTTTTTTTTTTAATTAATTAAGATTTTATGACTTAAATCTGAATTAAAACTTTTCATTTTTAATATTATATCATATATTTTTATGGACGTTTTGACGAAAATCAATACAAACAACAATTATTTGCTTTATTTCCTATTTTAAATACTTGGACACAATTTTTCTTTTCGAAACGAAATTTCAAGCAGAACACAAAAGATTTGTAGAAAAGTGAATACTGAAAAACAAAAAACCAAAAAGCAAAAAAAAAAGAACCGAATTTTCAATACTTTTGAGCTGCAAGAGATTTCCGCGCGTTCATCTTTGCCAATGAGTTTCATTGATTTTACTAAAATACTTTATTGTTGCCATAATGCGTAACGGCGGAAAATATTGTAAACTAAATTTAAACAACAGCTACAACAAGAATACACAAAGAGCACAAAAGACACTAAAATTATTCTGAAAAATTATCAAAAAAAAAAAAAAACTCATTGATGATCCTTCTTATATTCTTTTCACGGTACAATCGTCATTATTAATAGAAAACAGCTTGACATCATCAGTATCAATATTGGCGTCATATTGAGGAGACCAGCAGTAGCAACAACTTTCAACATCTACATCATCATTGTGCGTCGGATAAAAAAAATGGTTATATGTAATACAAACACAAAGCAAATAATTGCTCTGAAAAACATATACATAATTAGTTCCCGTTTTTATTTGGCCAGGAAGAGAAGAGAATTGTTTACCACATTTTAATCAGATGTGACTATTTCACCAGCAACCAGTGTTACCGAAAAGTTGCCAGAAAAATGCTAAGACATACATGAAAGCAAATAACGAAATACCTAGGTTGCAGAAAATGAACGTCAGTGGAAACTTGGTACTTCGTTCTTAGAGCTTTTCTTATTTTTGCTTGAATCTTATTAATAGTCTTCGAGATCCTTTAACTAACCCATTGTAATCAGTATATTTTATTGATAATTCAGAATTATAAATTTCAAATTATAATTAGCATATTGTACGTATGGTACACCAACTTGAGTTATTAATAAAATTTTCATAATTTCAAATTTCGCCTCAAAAGAGCTAATCTGGCAAGACTGCCGGTGAAGACCAATGTTTACTGGCCGTATCAGGGCAGCAACAATTTTCCAATAGATACACATGTGACTCTCATTTATCTTATAGAAATTATTGTCGCTTTCTTTCAGGCAGTTTTTTTTTGTGACGCTACGACATTAACTAACACAACACAAATCAGAAATACTGAAAGAAATTTTACTTTAAAAACACAAATTTCGTCTGAAAGTCGTTTTGTTCGATAAGGAATCTTGTATGTGCACTAAAACAACATTTGTTATTTAATGAACCCTGCTGTTGGTGATTTCTATACAACTTTAACAAGTAAGAGGGCTATATTTCGCCGTGCCGAATCTGATAATACATATAGTGTTCATAGGCATAATGTACACATTGAAGCTTACCATAGATTTCACATTTAATGTAACGCTCTTTATTTTCGATGCCGACTTTGATTTTGAATTTTTACATAGTAAACTAGTCAAGCTCTTTCATATAACACCCGTTTTAGTAGGGTTGAGAAAAAAATGTTTGTTTTTTTTTAATTTTATACTTTTTATAGTTTATTGTATTTTTTTTATTGGTCAAACCTTTAATTTGACACAAATATTGAATCCGTAGTAGTCTTTTTATTTGATACTAATACTATGGGGGTAAATTTTCAATTAAATGTACGCCATTTTGTAGTAGTTTCCATCATTTTTTTTTAAATATTTAATAATGAATTACATATATTTTATACGTTAACTCTTTTAATTTTGTACCACAACGAAATCTGTCGGTCTTCTAGAGACTTAAAAAAAACATCGAATTAGTGTTAAACTTGATGTCTATATCTCAGTTAATTACGACCGATATAAGTTTTTTTCCAAAAATAATTGTCAAGACTATGGCTTATAATTTTGTGTGTTTATCGTGTCAAAATTTGTTTAAAGAGCTCCAAAACTTTACATATTTTAAAACCTTATATATATTTTTCAAAAAACGTTCGTCTACTTATAACTTTGCAGATTAGTGACCGATGGGTCCTAATGTTTTTACAAATATATTTTATATCTACCAATAGTATTAAAAGTGTCAATAACAAAAAAAAATTTGATTTTTATGTTAAAAATATGGGATAAAACAAATACAGTCGCGATTGTAGTGGATTTCAGTACCGGAATTGTTTAAAGCACTGCTGAATTGGTACTATATACGAGTCTGTGGGATATGTGGGTTCTGTTTTGCAAAAAGTTGATATCAACGCTCACACGGACGGAAAACTTAATCGACTTCTCTATCAGTATTAAGGATATACATATATATTTTATGGGATCGCAAACGAATACTGTAGAAATAACAAATGGAATGATAAACTTTAATATACCCATCTGCAAGATATAAAATAGACATTTTGTGAATTCATAACACTTGCCATTTGTGCTTTCATATTGCAAGTATAATCGAGGGCTAAATAAATATTTAGTAGCCAAATTATATTGAGAAATGGACATTCTTATTGGCCACCTTTACTGTATATACATACGTTTTTTAAGGGTACGTCATATCTCTAGTCTATGTTGAAATACCAGTAACGATTGATTATTTTAAAGCCAATTTTTGGAGCCAGCATTGTCGAAATAATACAGAGTATTGTTGAAAATGAGGTGGAAACTTTGACCGTTAGGATGACGTTCATAAGACGCAGTCGTAGATGCCACATGCTGGAAATTTTTTTTAAACAATAAATGCCATTGAATGTGTGAGCTAATAAAGCAAAAACTTAAGTCGTTTTATTGAATTTTGTGTTTTATTTAAACAAAATTTTATCGTCTGAAAAGCACTCCTTACCTAATAAAAATATTGCTTTGGACAAGGCCTGTTTGTAAGAGAGAAACATAAAAGTTTTACTTCTAAACCAGGTTTGTCAAATGAGACACTTTTTGTTTTAGTGTTAAGCTAAATAATTAACATTGATCTTGCTTTTATCTTTTTTTTTTGAAATCGCTCTCTCTCTTATTTTGTATAAATATTTTTCATTTCAAATCATTCTATTTAATCACATGTATAATGGAACAGATTTGAAAATAAACGTTTTGCTACAAAATTGTTAGCATAATTATCGTCTAAGCGTAGTATAGCATGAAAATATTAAACATTTTAATCGATTTATTATCCCCGGTCATTTTGTGAAGCTTACATAGTATATGATTAACAAACAAACAAATTATTTTGAAAAGATTTTGACACTGACCATGAATACTATCATTATTACAAAAAATATATTTCAACGATATATACATAGAAACATACCTAAACACATACATAGTTTTTCATAATTGATTCAATTAACCTTCAAATGAAAAAAATAAAATGATGTGAAGAATTTGTGTGTTAAAAAAAAAACTAAATAATTAGAAATTATATGATCTATGTTGATTATAGTAGACTTGGAATAATGATAATAATAACTTAATAAATAAATCCATTCCCATAAACAACGATACAATAAGAATATTTGCGGCATAATTTTTGAAAGTGTTAAATTTAGTAATTTTCGTGAGATATATTTATGATCAATTAAAAACAACGATAGGATTTTTTTCCATTTCTCATGAATTTATACGATGTTGTAAAAAAAATTGAAATTGTTGTACGTGTTGTATAATATATTAGTAGAAAAGTCATCAGCAAATTATGTACAACTGTTACTTATTTCAATGATAGATAGCTCAATGGGGCAAGTGACATTCTATATTTCGTATTTTATTTTTCATAAATTTTTTCCTAGATCGAAGAATATTGATTTTATAATGCTATCGCATAAACCTTTTTTATTTTTTTAAATTGAATATGTCCAAAAGTTACCCAGCAAACAAACTCAAGCATTTGAAGCTGCCGCTATGTTGAATGACGAGTCCTATAGGACTAGATTTTTATTTCCAAAAATTAATCACTTAAACAAAAGCGACATTTTCTATTAATAAGATGGCGTAAGTTGCCATGCAGCGCTCTTGACAATTTATTTATTGCAAAATCAATTAGATAACTTTATTTTCAGAAATTTTTGTAATCATTAGCCTCGCGTTCGCGCGAAATAAATCCTCTAGTTTAATTTGTGTGAAACTATCGTTAAATCTTGGTTTATTGCGAAAAGCTAGAAAAAAGCTTGTAGAATTATAAAAAAGTGTTGAAGCCATCATTGACGCCATACGGGCAGATTTATTACAATAAGTAGTAAAAATGGAATGGAATGGACCAAGTAATTTGTAGCCACGGTGGACAAATTCTGGAAATCGTACATTAAAAAATGCAATGAAATTGTGAACAAGACTTTAATGCCAGCAATTTTATTCTTACAATTTTTCTGTCTGCCAGTAACCACCTTAAAAAAAACACCTTGTGTTTATTTAATTATTACCCTAGCCACAAAAATATGATGGGGGATGTATTTATTTTCTTATCCCATTTGCAAAACATCAAAATATTAAAACGTATAACACTACAAGGTGTATATTTTTTGAGTCCAGGTTCATTTTAGGAGAACTTTCCATCTTTACGCCAGAAATATTTGGTAATAAAAATGGGAAAAATCAATGAAATATGAAGAGAGTTAAAGCTTGTAATGCAAGAGTAGGCGATAAAAAATATCTTGCGGACATTGAATAAAATGTGATTACATTTAAATGGAATAACTAACAAGAATAAATTTTCACAAGTATATTTATTAAGTAAAAAAATATGCTTCCTTAAAAATTAAATCACTTAAACGCCCACCTTTCATACAAAGCTTTATCTTAAATTCATATAATATCGATATGGACAAAGACAGTGGACTCTATGGTGCAATATCTAAGTTCAATTCATTACCAGAAATTACTTTGACACAACTTTAATACGAGAAAAGTAGGTGACATGACCAACTCTTTTTTTTCTTTTAGATTGAATTGTTTCTTTATTGTCAACAATTTGGAAAGGATTGAACGGAAAACGTTAGCTAAAATTACCTCGATATGCGTGCTTTAACGTCAATTTCTAACATACTTTACTTTTATTAAAATTCAAAATCTCATAGAGCTAAGAGAATTAGATGTACGTGATACGTGAATTTGTCAGCAAAAGAAAAGAAAATAAAAGAAAATAAAATAAAACCATTTAATGGATGCACGTTATCATTATTACGTTTAATTAGAATATCATTCAATTATCATACTATCACTTAAAACTAAACATACATTTTTTGCCCTGTTCTAAAGCACATTTTAATTTAACAAAAATAAATGTGTACGCAAAATTCTAAGGGTGTATTTGCACTCAAGAAGTATTCACCTGTGGTCAGAACCTAACCAACAATCGATCCAACATGAATAACGCAAACTCAAATGCTCCTCTATATTCTTAATTTGGCGAAACCTTTAGACAAAAGAATATATGTAGTGGAATCTACAGTGCAGACGTAGTACAAGCCGTCCATAGCAAACGCCTAAAGACAATTTAAATATGAAAGTTAAACTTCAATTAGATGGAATTTGAACATCCAGAAAAACATACAAAATATTGGAAAGGACTTCCTTCGGCCCTAAGCTGCTTGTAGCAGTTTATATATAAATAAATTATTATTTATCCTATTTATTGTATTTATTTGTTATATTATTTCTTTAAATTTTTTAAAAGCTTTGTACATTTTTTACATGTCACACTTTTTAATAATAAAAATTTATTTAACAAGATGAACAATAGTTGAAAACAAATTATGATTAAAATATATCACAGCTTGATTGCTTGTAATCATACTGTTGTTTCACTTATCATTTAATGTTTATTTGTAATTTTTAAAGACAGGAAGTATTTGTAAAAATATTTTAGTTTTATTGAAGGCTTTTTTTTTACAAATTTCTGTACAACATGTGTCAAATAGGTCTTTAATAAACCTAAAATATTTTCTATGAATATGGCAATTCGGATATAATAATTCGAAATTTAATAATTTTGTAAATCATACTATTTTTACAAGACAACCATTTCGAAGTCTCATAAAAAGAAAGCATTAAAGGATAAAATTGAAAGCAATGCTTGATTATCATAAAGAAATATTTTAAATTTAATTATTCAAAACAACGCTTCGTTATCATGACGAAAAAAATTATGAAACATAACTAAAATAACTATTATTAGTTTTCGTTGACCAAATATTGTTATAGAGAACATAATATGACTTTGGCGATCATTTCCTTATCAAGTTCTTTTTTGAGAGTATATTTATGTCAACATCGTAATTAAATGTATTAGCAGAAGTTGTTTTGAGAACCCATCTTTAATGGCATCCTCTTACCCAGAGAAAAACTTTTCATACATTTTTAAAACTAGTATGGACTAAGTTTTTATGTTGTTAATTGTTTAATTTCTAAAGAAAATCTTTCGCTGAAGAACTAATTCAATATATTAGCAAAGTATTAAATGAAATAAAAATAAATTTTTATATAAAAAATTTACCTCAAGCTTTACTATTAGGACAACGTAATTTTATTAATAATTGCTTTATATTTGATAATTTAATTTTTTTTCGATTTTATTTAATAATCATGACTAATGCTATACTTCTATTATATGCACTTAAGTCCTTTATCTCAGAGTTCAGAATAACTGAAAAAATAAACATTTTGCAAAAACTTTTTATTCAGCGAATATAAATAACAAAGGTGAGCACAGAAGAGAAAAGTTATAGAAAACTTTGTATGAAGAAAAAGTTATTACAAAATTTGATAAAAAAAAACATTCCGTTGAGCATTTTATTGAAAAGAAAATTCAACCATAATTAGAAGGGAAAGTAACCGGGTGCCCCGGTGGACTAGTCAGTAGTGTGCTGGTCTGCTAGTTTGGGGGTTTCGGTTTCGATACCCGCCAGAGACTCTGGACTGGTCTGCTTCTCTTTCTCTTCTATTTTAACTATTCTATTCATATGGAGGCACAAAATGCCAATTGGGCATAAGTGTATACCTGTCGTGGGTTTGGGCTTTTAGTGCCCCTCCTTTTCAACCTAACCTAACCTAATCAATGTGAAATATTATATCAACACAAAATTTAGAATAATTTTCTCAAAGAAAATAGTACTTTAAAACCTTTTGAAAAGATGGTTCAGCATTCTTATTTAAGAAAAAGCTAAATTTATTAATAATTTTTTTATTAATTATGAAGAGAAATATATAAATCATGTGATAAAAAAGTAATTTTATAAAAAGAATAAATACCAAATGGCAAAAAGTCTATTGACGAGATGTTATAAAATTTCTAAATGGCGGCAAATTTATTTTTAATGCTGACAAAATATATGTAATGCACAATGTACATCCATGTTTACAAACATTCCGGCATTAGATTTTGCCATAAATATTTCTATAATAATATTTCCATAATAAATTTGAAATCATAAAAAAAAATAAATAAATAAATAAATAACGATGACATATGAACATTTAAAATTTCTCAAAAGATCTGTTGCACTTTTACAAGACAAAAATTTATATCATATCGGTATTTACATTTGCAAACTATGCAGGTACAACATTGCATTACAAATATATTTGCACTTAGATATTTCAAATTATTTTGTTGTTCGTTGAACATCTTTTTTTTTCAAAGAAAAAAAAAAAACATTTTTTGTTTGAAATATATTCTTTTTACATGAACTATTGATGAACTCACTAATATCTATGCAAAAACGATGTAATAACTTGCTATAAAGAAACAATAGCCCAACTCACAATATTGTGTATTTGTCATTGAAAATTTTCGCAAATTCTATTTGTGTATACTTTGTTAGTGTAAAGTGAAAATATATTTCACTGTCTCGCAAATGCACTAATAAAAGACCATTTTCACAAGATTTTGAATTGGGCTAATATATTTTTCAATTACTTCTACATCGCCTGTCTTCTAAGACGCATATGATTAATGACATGAATTTCAACGTGAAATATAAGTACAAGTTTTGTCAGCCACTTGCCTAGATGTGAATATTGTATAATTTTTAACTTTTAAAATTGTGAGGAGCCACTAAAACAATTTTGATGATCATCTTGATCTGATTGCATTTAGCATATTTGAGCTAAAATGACGATGAAGCTATTCATTAGCTAACTGAGTTTTTTTATTTTCAAGACGCAATAAAATATATTGCAGAGTAAATAAACTAAATTAATTAATTTTTCGGCCTCACCAAAATTGAAGGACATCTGTAGGTCCTTACACTCAATGGATTATTTCAATCAAGTAATTATTTATTGCTTTAAAAGTAAGGATTTGTCTCACATGACGTCGCCTAGTAAAAATAATGTACTAAGATGACAAATTGTACATAGTAAAGAATCGTAATGTAGTAGTGAAAGTTTTTGCTGGGATGCTATGGCACTTCTCTGACTTTTGAATAATCACCAGCGAATGTATTTCGCAAAATATATATTTTTTGTGTTTTTAATAGCAACAACGTTACACATTTAAAATAAAAACTTTTTGTTAAAAGTGTCTATTCTATTACGATTTTATTTTATCACTTTTAGCAGTAGTGGGGTGGGTTGGTCTTTGTCTCTTTCAATGATTTTCAATTTGATTTTTGTTTGTCTGATATTTTCAAAATTTTGATGACGTGTTAGTTATAGGTTGTTGATATTTTACACCATTGTGAGTTTATTTTTTGTAGATTTTTTTTCAATGTTATTTTTTGTTTATTTGCCTTTTTACTTTTTTTTTCAAAATTGTTTAAACTTTTTGTTACACAGCTAGTGTTTGTAGAAAATATTATCGTACAATTCACTATATTTTATTTATTTAAAGGGCGAAAACGAATTTTAAATAGAGCTAACAAAGCTTTTAGCTTATTCCCTTATATGAAAAAATTACAAAATTTTTGTTCACATGTCAAGGTACTGACAGTTACTTCTTATTTAAAAAAACTTTTACTTAATTTTAAATCATAGAGAAATATTATATTAAAGTGAAAAGAATTTTAAACCAAAAATATCTTCAGCACTGTGAATTAAAGAATTATTTTTAAATTTTTTAAACATATAATCGATAACTGTCAATCTTTTCCAAAGTTCGAAAATTCGAATTTGAATTTTTTTAATCAGTACCAGAGCTTATTTTAAGGGCGAAAACAAATTTTAAGTGGAGTTAAAGAAGCTTTGAGCTTATTTCCTTATATTAAAAAATTACAAAATTTTTGCTCACATGTCAAGGTGCTGACAGTTACTTGTTATTTTTAAAAATTTCCCCTTAATTTTGATTAATAGAGATATAATTTAATAAAGTGAGAAAATTATGAACAAATATACTTTCAAGACTGTAAATTAAAACATTATTATGTTTTTATACCCGCCACCAAAAAAATGGTGGGGGTATATTCATTTTGTCATTCCGTTTGTAACACATCGAAATATCCATTTTAGACCCCATAAAGTATATATATTCTGAATCAGGGTTTGATTTGATGACGATCTAGCTATGTCCGTCCGTCTGTCCGTCTGTCCGTCTGTTGAAAGCACGATAGAGGTCGCACCGAAAAAGCTAGGGGGCTCAAATTTTGCCAGAATCTTTCTTATAGACAAGGTTTGTTTGGTATTGAAAATGGACTAAGTCGAAATATTAGGAAGAGAGTTATAGCTCGAAAAGCAAGAGTAGGTCGAAGAAACCGTGTCCTTCAAACATCGAATAAAATGGAATTGTGTCCAAACGCATTAACGTAGACTCATGAAATATATATTTCCTGAGTAAAAACAATATTTTTCCCCAAAATTTATCTAAATCTATGCATTAGGAGAGGAGTTATCGATCAAAATGTACGAAAATTTATACCGCACAGTGTACTTTTCGGTATATTTAAAAACAAAAACGTCATAAAAGCAACAAAATTAGATGTACGACTCTGAAATTTTGCATACTTTGCTTTTTGGTGAGAGGCTTTTCTGTAACGGAAAATCAATATGCCACGCCCACTTTTACGCCCACCTCCCATATAACGTTTTACTCAAAATTCATATAATTTCTCTATTAATAAAGATTTTGGAATTATAAAGGGCTATATTGAAACTCCTAAGTTGTATTCATTCGCAAAAATAACTTTGACACGCCTACTATAACGCCCACTTTTAACGTTATATACCGTTAATGAAATTTAAAAGCTTATAAAACCGCCAAAATTGGAGGTATGATAATAAAATTTGCTACGTATATCCCCCTAGGCATTGTCATTACTGTGCCGGAAAATTAAGGTGCCACGCCCACTTTTACGCCCACCTCCCATATAACGTTTTAACTAGAATTTGTATAATTTCTCTATTAATAAAGATTTTGGAATAACAAAGGGCTATATTGAAACACCTAAGTTGTACTCATTCGCAAAAATAACTTTGACACGCCTACTATAACGCCCACTTTTCACGTTATAAACCGTTAATGTAATTTAAAAGCTCATAAAACCGCCAAAAAAAAGAGGTATGATGATCAAATTTGCTACGTATATCCCCCTCGGCATTGTCATTACTGTGCCAGAAAATTAAGGTGCCACGCCCACTTTAACGCCTACCTCCCATATAACGTTTTAACTAAAATTCATATAATTTCTCTATTAATAAAGATTTTGGAATAACAAAGGGCTATATTGAAACAACTAAGTTGTACTCATTCGCAAAAATAACTTTGACACGCCTACTATAACGCCCACTTTTCACGTAATCTACCGTTAATGAAATTTAAAAGCTCATAAAACCGCCAAAATTAGAGGTATGATGATCAAATGTGCTACGTCAAATGTGCTAATCAATGTTATTGTTGTGCCAAAAAGTTTAGGTGACACGCCCACTTTAACGCCTACCTCCCATATAACGGTTTATCTTAAATTCATGTAATTTCTCTATTTACAAAGTTTTTGGGAAAATAAAGGACTATATTGAAATATTTAACTTTAATTTGTTAGCAGAAACTTTATTGACACGCCTACTTTACGCCCACTTTCATTGAAAAACTACATTTATAAAAGCATTTCAGTAGCATATCGAAGTTATAAAGGGTGGTTAAATTTTAAGGACCGATGTTGACAAATTATTTAGGATATTATTAGTATTTCTTTTTGCAATTATAATATTTGTATGGTTCAATTATGTATTTAACAAAATATCGGCCAATTGGCCCACCCATCTTTGGCGCCACTCCTCTATCTGATGCTCCAAATTTTCAATGACAATGTTGATGCTCAATTGTTGGGCATGTTGATTAGGCGAGGTTGACTGCTATTTTGCCACACTATCGCAAAAACCAGCAGTGGTTCCCATTCAACGAACTAAGAAGGCATTCACAGATTTTCTAACATTTTATACAGACCTGTTTTGCAGAAATTTAAATATTTTTTACCAATCTCCCGATTGTGGACGAATTTAAACGATTATGTTGATCAAAACAATTACGAAGTGCACAAAATGCATTTTGATTTGAACGCCCATTTTTATAAAAAACCTGAATAACTTTAAAGCGTTGCTCATTTGCGTATCTTTCCGCGGATCAAATTGAATAAGTTTGAGATTGAGAAATGTCAAATGAAATGCAGAAAACAAATTTAAAGATTAGGTGTAGTTCACTTTCAACATGGGCCCTTAAAATTTAACCACCCTCTACAAAGAAAGTGATACATATTTTATTATAAAGAGATTATTCCATAGCGATTAACAAAATAATAAATATTGTGCTTTAAATGTACACAAAATTGGTGGTGGGTATAAAAGATTCGGCACAGCCGAATATAGTGCTCTTACTTGTTTAAACTAATACTCGATAACTGTAAACTTTTTCCAATGTTCGAAAATTCACTATTAAAATTTTTAATTCAGTTTTAACGTTAAAAATACCGGAGTGAAAAACATATAAAAATGTAAACTCCTTTTACGAACCAAAACTGTATTTTAGAAAAATAATTAAATAACATTATAATTAGTTCTAAGCTTTTAAAAAATCTATATCTAATAGTTCAAGCTTCTCTGCATGTATATTAGGGATAAAACTTTTTTACAATTTTTGAAAATATCAAAATTACCCTATTTATACTATGTAGTGCATAAAAAACCATTAAGAACTGCATATTTGGATTTTAAAAATGTTCCGCGTCAAATGCAATTTAGTTTGGGATCAGTAATTTCTAAAAAAAATTAAAAATATTTTCTTTATAAATTCCTTAAATGATAAATAAACCTTTAATCTTAAGTAAATTTAACTTAACAAAGATAGTTTTTAGATTTTGATTATAATTGTATTAAGAAATTCAAATAATTAAATAATTATCAAATTAAAAATTTTGAAAATATAAAACATTTTAAAAATTAAAAATTTTGAAAAAATAAAAAAATTTTGAAAAAATAAAAAATTTTGAAAAAATAAAAAATTTTGACAAAATAAAAAATTTTGAAAAAATAAAAACATTTTGAAAAAAATAAAAAAAGAAATATTAAAGGGCTTTCAGAAATTGGCTTCGAGGCAGAACGTTTTTGTTTTGAAATGACCTGAAAAAACGTTTTTCGGTTTCAGCACAACATCGGCTACTGCGTGGTGAAAGGGCCTTATTGTGGTTGTACCCCTAATGTACATACTTATATGATTACAAAATTTTAAATTTTTTAAGTATTTAATAACAATATAAATTTGATTTTTATAATAAAAAGTTTTTGTTTATTAATTTGTACTTAATGCTACATAATAACGTTTATTAAAGATGATGTTCAAGGCAAGCACGAAACACAATTTTCATTAGCTTTTAAATTCGATCAATACAAATATTTAAAAGATTTTTAAAAACATACTATGGTTTTTGCATATCGTTCTCTAAAACCCAAAATGCCCTAATTAGGGCAGGAAGGTAAAATCAAGTATTTATTTGAATCCTGTTTGTTTCATCAAAATACATCACCACAATATTTATTTCTTTGTTTTGAACAAAAATAAAAACCTTCCTAAAAAAAAATCTTCGCTTAATTAGTAAGTTATCAAGTAATATTGAGGATATACATAAACCAGTTATTTTTTTGGAACAAATAACTACTTATTTTTAATTTGAGTTGCCACAGAAATCATGACCCTTGCTTTCAAAGGTATTTACATAAAGCCATCAAATAAGGAGTTACCCATAAAGCTGAATTATAGCAGGATATTTTTAAGTTATTGCGATACAAAAATTATTATTTAAAATTAAAATTTTATAATATTCATAAAGTAAACTTCAAGCGAAAAACTAGTTTACTGCTTACAAAAATAATAAAAAGTATTAACGAAGCCAATTACCAACATGTCATTACTCTGCATTTTAAAATAAAGATGTTGATAACGACCCCTCATTACTGTGTGATGTGCGAATTTATGACAACCTTTTACACAATTTCAAAAAGATTTTGCTAGGAACTTCATTGAAGGTATTTGTAATGAAATCTAATTTAATAATTGATTTTTTACATTTACTCTAAAATTATCAAAAGATTGGTTAGGTCGTTTTGCGTTTGAGGTGACGATATATGAAATGCATATAATTAAAAGAAAAAATGTTTATTTTATGTAAATTTTAGCAGATTCAAAGAAAATTTAAATTTTATCAATAGTTTATTATATGTTTTTTAGATATTCGAAAATTCGAAATTAAAGTTTAGAATACATTAATATAAACCTGCACATGAATGCAACAGGTTTCGTCATTAAGTTACTGTTTATCGAGATAAGAGTTTAAAATTTTTCGTTGCTAAATTTTATGACAATATAATTTAGAGATGTATTAAATTGGAAACAACTATTATCTTGATTTACTTAAGTCCTCTCATTATGTAATCACATATGGTGATAGCGCAGAGAGAGTATTTTGTGCCTCCCTTTTTTTATAGATGGAGTATGACAATTTTTGGGACCGAAATCTCTTTTTATATATGGAGTTTGACAAACATTGGAACACAAAAAAATAATCTGCAGGGCTGGCACCGCTACCTGTATAAGGGAATCCTGAGTCTTCGAATAAACAAATTCGAACATTAAAAGTTTTAATTGAAACTAAGAACATATGCAATTTGTTATGTATTACATTAAATCGATTTTACTTTATTTTTACTCTAACGTTTTAGTAATTTCTTTAGTTACATGTATAAAACGAATTGACCGAAAGAATATACCACTAGTGGCAAATATTTAAAATAATAATGATTGCCATCTGTAGTGTGATGATCATTTACTTGTTCAAAATTTTTAAGTTTTCTTTTTTTACACACATTTTTGTATTCTCATTGTTTCAACAGCCAACCAATATTGTTTGACGGTTTGTGGTGTGTTGTCATCAAAAGTTGAATGTAAATACTTTTCGACAATCTGTGTTCTACTTTTTTTTTATTAAAAAAATATGCTGAGAAATAAAAATTTTGCACTTTTCATTTCAAATAGAATAAACCTTTAAAATATATATACAATATTATACACATTTGTCTATATGTATAAATATGTAGGTGAATTTGTTTCATCTAGTAAATACGTACGTATAAAAAATCTTACATTCACAAATTGAATTGTTAACAGATTAGGTTCTACATACATACACCTAGTATTTGGTGTAGAAAACGTGCATGTGAGAAGAAAAATTTAAAAGAATTAATTCACCGGTGTAAAATGATAATGATACTGTTATGTTTTAAAAGTACTTCTGAAAATTATTTTACAATTGCTATTTCTAGAGTTTATATGAAAAGGTGTTACAGTAGTTGCATGTGGTTGTGCAACTGAGTTGAATTACATATTTACTAAAGAGCTGCGTAAAATGTTCTTCTTCATACTTATTCCACTCACTTTATTTCACTTTATTTGTTATGTTCAAAAATAACAAAACATTAATAACAAAAGATTTCTTAGACAGCTTTGTTAGTGTTTGTGTTTACAAGCAAAGTAGAATATCAAAACAAAATGCATGAAAACATCGAGTACAATAAATCACACACAAAAGAAAGTTAAACATATTAAGCTATAAACACAATCAAAGCCAAACAAACACCATCGACTACCGACTACAAAAGTAGCTGGCTACAAAAATAGCCAAGTCGCCAGCTACTTAATTCTTTTAACGACTACCGACCACTAACTACAAAAAATAAACACATAATGAACAGATGATTATTATTTTTCAATGGTGCCACTATAATAGTTTTTCGCGTTTTTAATAGCGATATTTAATGTATTGCGTTTTTAAAACCACCATTTCATGCATTTATTGTATTGGCAGCACTAATCTGTTTTTTGTAGCCAAGAAAAATAAAAAATAGAAAAATTAGAATTAGTCGTGTAGCGGCTAAAAGAATTATTCTCATAAGCACGCATGTATTCTATTTTTGACATCTTGTAGTCGATGGTCGGTGGACTTGATTGTGTTTCATTAAGCAGCAGTTTTGCTTGATAATTAGAGAGAGTTTAGGAGAGTTTGAAATGAAAATACTTTATTTTAAGCGGTTTTTTACATACATGTGAACTGATTTTATTACAACATTAAAGTTAAAGTCTCTATGCAAGTTTTCTTTTTGTCTTGGTTTAGGTAAACTATCAAAACACTCAAGCATATTTTGATTATTCTATTTAAGTTTTAATATTCTATCTTATATTTGTTTTGTTTTAGCCTTATTATAGCGCATAACTGGGCATAAGTGCATACCTGTCATGGGTTTGGGCTTTTATACCCCTCCTTTTCAACCTAACCTAGCCTTATTATACCCTACACATAGTGAAAAGGGCTATACATATATAGCTCCGTGTAAAATTTCTACAGTTTTCATTTCCGACCCCATAAAGTATATATTTTCTGAAAGCTTATGAATAAGGGAGTCGATTTAGCTCTTTCAGTCTGTCCGTCTGACCGTGTGTATGTTGAAATCAACTTTTTGAAGCTCCCCGATATCGCCTAGTCCCGAGTGAGGTATTAAAATATCAGGAATATTCGGGAGTAGATTGGTATTGAAAATCAGAAACATCGGTACATAAACAACTGAGATATGAGCAAAAAACCATATATATGTATGTACGTATTTCATATGAGATGAATGGTGATACAAACTACTGTTATTGCATGACTACACGTTGTGAAGGGTATATAAGATTCGGCACGACTGAATAAAGCACTCTTACTTGTTTTATTTCAACGTTGTTTTATATCAGGGTTGTTCTAATTTTCACTATTTTTGTCGCAATCGTAGAGCTAGATGTAAAAGTAAAAGCTACATTAGCACAAGCCATTTTTCCTGTGCTAATATAGCTCTATTCTTGTAAACACTCAGAAAACAGACAACCAAACTAATTGCCTATCGAATCGTTTAGCTCTTGCAATCGATCTATTTTTTTGTGATTATAAAATTTCTTTGGCAAAAAATCACAATTTCTTAAGCCTGTAGTACAGGAAATGTAAAAAGCCATATTCACATGTGGTTTTGACGTCATCATAAAGCACAAAGGTATTCGCTTCGGCCGCATGTGTTTCATTTACATTTTTACTAAAATAAAACTATTTAAATAAAAAATTAATTTTAAATTATATAACCAAGCAGATGAAGATTTTAGTGACATCAGACCCACATGTGCGTGAGGCTTTTTACATTTCGTGTACAATAGGCTTTAGTCCCGACTCAGATATTTCAAAATAGTATTCTGTATATGCAGCCATGCTATCATAACCAAACTATACGATTGGCAACAGTTGTGGCACTCACAACCGGCACTGTTTTCTCTGTGTACATATTTTCAGCAAACCATCCCTCTAACGTTACAAACTTTGTATAACTCTGAATTAAGTTTTACAACTAACAGCAATGTGTAAGAGTATAATTAAGTTGTAAATAAATTTAGTTTTGTTTTACTTAATATGATCAACGTTCTGTAGATTAAATACCTTTATAACCTTTTTATATTTTTTCGTCGTCACTGTTGTATGTACCTAACAATTTTGTATATAAATAAATAAAACATCACACAGTTACACGTAAGTACGTATACAAGCAAAAAAAGCAAAAAATAGCAAAACAAATATTTGATTTTTATCTTCAAATTTTTAATATTATTTTGCGAATAACAAAATGTATTTTAAGATTTTCTGGTACTTTATTCTATTGCTGCAAGTAATTTGCTGTACGTGTACATAAGATTTATTTTAAGTAAAAATACAATTAAATTGTGACAAGCATTGGAGTTACATATAGAAAATGAGCATATATCCTAAGTGGTGTTATCTATAGAAAATGTCGGTTTCTTATATATTAGTTGCTTTATTAAGTAATACTTGCGTCGTATTTTATTGAAGCGAAATTAAAAAGTTTCCGTTTTTAAAGAGCAGACGAAAACAAATTGTACACACGTAAGCTATTTTAGCGATTTGTGCGCATGTGTATATTCGATCGTAAAAAGTAACAAACAATTTTGTAAACAAACAAATAATCGGCCATATTCATAACAAAAAGTTAGGTAAAGTAAGTAAGGTAGGTAAAAAAAAATTGCTAATGTAAAACAACAATACAGAACAGCAAGAGTTTAGCAAATCGTTAACTAGATTTTGGCATCTGTATTATGAATAAACTTTTTGCTAACTTAACGCCAACTTTTTGTTATGAATAAGACCATATGTGTTTACCCATTTAAGTGACCGAAAATGATAGATAAAAAAACTCCACATCTCTTTTGTAACTTTCAAAATACTAAACCAATTTTAAAAATTACCAATCACTGCAATAACCTAAGAAAACATCACTAAAATAAATAGTTTTAAATCGGTTGATAATTAGAATTAGACAATATTTTAAAATTATAGAAGTGTTTATGATTATGGCCATAGATTTCCTCTAAAGCTGTGTACTGTTTGTCAGAAAGCGATAAAAGACATTGTGGCTTACGAAACAGCGATGAGCGACAAAGCACTGGGCAACAAAGCGATATGCGACAAAGCGATATTCGACAAAGAGACAGAGCTAAAAATACATTGGAATTACAGTTAAATGCTTCCGAATTGTATTTTATCGCTGTCTACGAACACCACTATGCAACAAAAACAAACTTTTTATTAAAAATAAAAAAGGGTCCTCAAATATAAACAATAGGAGCCGAAGCTACATGGCTATAAAAGATTTTCTCCATGCTAGATATAATAAGGTTTTTCGATTTGGTGTTTAATTTACAAGAGGAAAAAACTTGTTCTCAGGTAATTATATTTTAGCAATTTGTAACTTCCAATATTTTATTTCTAAAAATTTCATAATTTTATTCAAAATTTTTACCGCAACCAGGACTTACTATAAAAAATGGTACTAAGATAATAAAGTATTTCTTTATCACAACAATT
Organism: Phyto melanocephala; assembly: GCA_941918925.1. Taxonomy (NCBI): domain Eukaryota; kingdom Metazoa; phylum Arthropoda; class Insecta; order Diptera; family Rhinophoridae; genus Phyto; species Phyto melanocephala. The sequence goes on from OW799234.1 coordinate 115,153,197, forward strand.
GCATATCCTTTTTTTGCCTAATAACTGTAAAAGTGCCATTTTTCCACAACCCTGTAATTTTTACTTCTACATACATACATGTGCATACAAAAACATTTTTTGATTTATTTTTGTTTGCTTCGTATGTATTAGAATAAATAAAAATAAGTATACAAAGTGGTACTTTAAACAATTATTATATACAAATTCTAAGTAAACATCTTTACAAGATAGACCTAAACAGAAATTGCAGCACTAAAAGCAAAAAATAACACAAATGAAAAGTGTAAAATATATCACAAACATCCATACTTCAACAATATAAGTATTTAGTAATTTAAAAACTTTTATTTTATTTAAGAAACTCAACTCATGCTCATACGTTCATTGCTCAATTCTATTATAAAATGATTTATAGTTTTTTTTGTTTTAATTATTATGCAGGTCGGTAGATTTTTATTAAAAAAAACCATCATTATTTAAAACCTTAGATAATTTATGTTGTTGTGAAATTGTATATTTTTCATCTTTTTTTCCTTTTTGAAACAATTTATTCATGTGTATTTAAAAAATTTGCAAAATTTTTCTTATTAGTTTTCTTAAACTTTTTGTTATTGCTTTTCCTACAAACTCCCTTATAGCTGCAGATCATGTAGATTTATACAATAAATAACTACGAACGATATACATATGTATATGTATATACTGTAAGTAGAGTAAGAAAAATACTTTTTAAATGTAATTGAAGTGTTTTGTTAGTTGTACAAAATTGTACAAATTGCCAAAACTTTTAAGAATAAAAATGGACAACTCAAACTTTTTATACTAAAACGAAATTTAATTAAATTGTTTGGAAAATAATGTATTGATGTCCCCAAATGGGTCCAATGGGCAATTTGATATTAATATTTTCTAGTTTTTATTTTATAACAACTAGATTCTAGATATATTTTTAATTATAATATGTATTACGGAATTTATTTACATTAGTGTCCGCTAGTACCTGTCAAGGATATGAAAAAGAAACCTAGGGCAGAATTCGACTATCAATTTGATTCAGCGAATAAAATCTTGTTTGTGCGATGGCTTGATAATAGCGTTTGTACTATGGCAACATATCACGATTTTGTTAATCCTCTGGGCAAAGTAAAAAGATGGAGCTCTATAGCTGGAAAAAAATGGACGTTAACATCCCTTTACTCTTCCAAAACTATAATAAAGGGATGGCTGGAGTTGATGAAGCTGACCATTCAATTGCAGCATATCGAATAGCGATAAGAGGCAAAAAATGGCGGTGGGTAATATTTACCTACATGCTAGACTTTTCTGTATCTAATGCCTAGCAACTTTATCAGTTGGCCAATGAAGATAATCTGGACCAGCTACAGTTTCGCTGGAGTATTTGAAGATTTTATTTGAGCCAATTAGAAGCTGGAAAACGGCGTAAACCTTCCTCGCTAGTTCCAGATATGAATAACGATAACACCGGGCACTTTCCTGAAAAGCTGTAGAATCAGTTGAGATGTACCATATGCCACGTAAAAGCTCGTTGGGAATGCAAAAAATGCATTAAAACGCTGTGCATAGAAAAGAAGTGTTTTGAAAAATTTCACACATAAGCCCATTGGCTTCATTTGAGGAGGGCCATTTTTTTTCAACATGAAGAATTTTTTTGGTATTTTTTTATGTTAAGTATTTATTTAGATCCTAAAAAGTAATGAAATAAGGTTTTTTTCAACAACTTGCTCCTGGTTTGAGTCGGTCCAAATGGGTTAAGGTCATTTTGTGTAAAACTGAAAGTTGAAAAGATAATGCATTTAGTTGTATAAAAACTCAAAAAAACAAGAAAAATTAACTTTAGATACAACAACAATTTTGTTACGGTACACAAAAGCTGAAAGTGCACTCCACGCATTCTACGCTTTTCCGCGTCGTACGCCTCTCCTTAAAAAAGTTGAATCAATGTAGTTGTATATTTCAAATTTCAAAACATAAAGTGCAGAATGCTCTGACGCATACAACGTAAAAAGTAGTTTTACTTTTCACTTTTTTAAGCGCCATGAGCAGCGATAGAACTATTCAAGCCAGGGCTGACAAATTATATTTTATTTTTAGTTTTCTCGATAATCATGCTTGTATTGTGTATTTATTTGCTTATTTTCTATATGCACAAAGAGAAGTATACACTTTGATGTCACCAATTACTATGGAAATGTTGGATTGACCAAAATTTTGGGGTTCGTTGGGGATGGTCTGTACATGGTGTATGTGAAGTTTACATGAAATCGGCTCAATGCTTCCGGAGATATGAGAATGTATAGTTTTTCGTACATATATCAACAAAGTGCTTTCCGTTTTCCATATTATGATTTTTATTGTCACTAGAAAAGTTACCGATCAATGTATTTAATGTCTAATGTATACAATGACATTTGTACTTTCTAATTGGAATGTTGAGTTCAGTCGTTGTTTTGATCGTCGATTAGTCTATGGTCACACACGACGATTATAGTTTTTTTTTTTTTTTGAATAGTTGACATTTCTTTTCATTCGAAATTTCGCTTCTTGGTGTGTAAGTAATTTAAAACTTGAATAAAAAACGTCACAAGTTAAACGTTTAAAATATTTAAGAATAAAAAAACACAATGAAAATATTTTAGTGAAAACATTTTAATAAAAATCAATTATACTATTTTATGTATGTTTTTATTTTTATTATTGTAAGAAAATAAAAGCTAAACAAAACAGAAAAATCGCCAAAGAAATTTTCGTGTGTGAACATAAAAGCAAATTCAAAAGAAAATATAGAAAAAGTTGGGCAATTGAAATCGTCGTGTGTGACCTTCGACTTAATATGTGCGTCGACCGTTTGAACGGTAATTATATGCAAGTCATTAAATTTTTGATTTACATATGACAATCGGTCTATCTTAATTGTGAACATTTTGTTGAAAAAGCAAAAATTTAAAGGCAAAAAATCAATTCCTCTTTAAGCACCTTGATAGCAAACCACGTTTGCAATATTTTATTAAAATATTTAAGCGTAAAAAAATGCTTCGTAATAAAGTTTAAAAATATTGGCAAGAATAAAATTTGATTATTAAAAAAATTTGGTCATCAACAAAATTTTTATTTTGGTTATCGACGATATTCACAGACTGAGTGCCATCTCTCAACTTGTGTTATTTAGTGCTGACGCGAAAACGCGATGTATGGACTTTCGGCTTTAGTTTTTGACAGTTCAAAACTGCACACATTTAATTCAAGAAATATCCTCAAGAAGTAAATATTACAGAATGTGGACACAATTTAGATAAGAAAGTAAGACCATATCCTACGAATATAAGTTAAATGTTTTTGAATTATTCAGCCGCTATTTTAACAAAAAATACTTTATGCAACATGTAATTTTTTTGTTGATCCTTTATTCACCTATTATTTCAAATTCTGTAGTACGATTTTGTTTAACAATCCGTGGGAAAACTTAAAATTACGCCTGTTCAAGTTTTTTAAAATAAGTTTGATGTATAGCCATCAGTTTTGGGGTTATTGAGGAACTACTCAAAAAGAAAAATAATTTTTTTGTCTTAATTATAAAATTTTTGAATTAAAAAAATTAATCAAAAATATAAAACAACTAATAGTAACCATTTTCTGTACTTTGATCTTAAAGCTGCGTATATAAGAAATCAAATAAATCTTATCGCATGAAAATTCATCAATAAATTCTGGTTATATATACTATTTTCGCAACTGAACAGGATATGTCACAGTTTTGATATTCACAACCGATACCCTATTATTTGTGGATGCTTGAGTTTATTACTGCTATAGAAAGTAGATAGTCCACTCTTGTGTATTCATAGTTCTTTTTCCATTATTAGTCTTTTAAACAATATTCTTTATTGCTTAATGAGGGGTGTAGTAGCTGGCGTCAATCTGGATGAAACTACATATCGTTCAGATCCATGACGTCCATTTAAGGCTACAAGAACTCTGTTTTTATGATCCTGTAACGAATAGGATTCACAGTCACTACAATTTCAGTTTCATCTTTTAAAAAAAGTAAGGCTCAAACTCGCCGCCTTGCCAAAATCCAAACCAAGCACTTGGTGGGGTGCATGTATTAACGAAGCCATTTATATATATAGAAACGCGCTACACCGAAGAAGATGACCTTTTCAAAAAACTGACATTGACATCACGTTTCTCCATTACCGATTGAATGAATTTCAGGCACATGAAAGTGAAGTCCTTTTGTCGAAATTTGCTGTGTAGTGCCCAATTTCTGTTTTTCGGGTTAAAACAGCAATATACCAACTTGTACGTCGACACACTTACCATCTGAAACCAAGCTTTTATTTTGACCAGTCTTTAAATGCTTGACACATTGTGTGCATTCCCTCTACTGAAAATATTTTTAAGCTTGCGACCAGAGTCACCATAAATTTCAAATTTTTTTTAAAAACTTTTCATGACTATAACACATTGTTATCCATTTTTTTTAAATAAAAATATAAAAACGCCAACTAATTTTAGTGTTGCCACTAGCACAAAAAAACTACACTAGATATCAAAACACTATTTATACTAACGCAAGCTATATGATCATAACAATTTTTATTGCCAATAAAGTTTTTGAAATCTTTTGAAGACATATTGTTTTGGTTAATTAAATAAATCAAAATTTACTTTTTTTGGGATGCCATTCCCCCGGTTTTAATGCTATCTATTATTACCATTACTATTTGTATTTAAATACTAGTAACTTATAAAAGGTTTATCAACTCTAGTTTCAACAGTTAAAAAAATTTAACAAATTGAATATGCAAGTTTCCCTTTGCTTATAAATTTAAAAAATTTGAATTTTCTTAAAAAAATTATCCTAAATTTCAGAAAACAAAACTTTCAAGTAATACAAAATTATATAATTTTCCTTCATGGCATAACATTTCTGTAAGAGACAACATCCAAAAGGCATTAGCTAATTATTTGTCAAAAAAAAAAAGCTTAACTATAAAAAAGGCAACAAAGAAAGCGCCTAAAGCTTTAAACAGAATTCGACAAAAACACCAGCAAAGTGGTATCAGTATATTAACAAAGAATAATAGCTTAATACTCATACAAATAAACTAAAAGGATAAACACATACATACATATACACTCTAAAGAAAGTAAATAAATTAAAAGCTTTTTCCCATATTTCTGTAATGATGTTATCCCCTTTATTTTCTATCTTGTCTCTATTTGAGCGTCATCTATACGTACATAGTAAAACTAAAGCAAAAATCATTTGGAAAAGTTTTATAAAAAGCTTTTTTCTAATTTTCCGTTAAAAATAAAACTAATATCAAAATGTAAATAACGACAGCAGTGACAATAAATAATAACAGAAAAAACTTGACATGCTTGAGAAAAAATAACAGACACTCTTAGTAGTGACTGATAGCAAACAACAACAATAGTGGCTAAAACAATTATTAAAGCTTTATTTAATTCTTAAATGTCAGCAGAATTGAAGAGCCTGTTGTGTTTCGATAATTCGTCATGTTAAAGTGGATATTACTTTTTAACTTTTCATATATTCCTTGTTGATAGCTCTATTTAGTTAATGCATCTTTCACTTACTCACTCATACTATAGTCTGCTCATTTATATATTTAATAATTCCAAAATTTTTATTATTTTGTTTTTGTAATATTAATAAAATAAAATAGTCAGCTTTTGAAGGACTTGATTTGTTACAAGTGATAATAACAACGATGTATTTAAGTATGTGTGTGTGAGTTTTTATCAAGGAATATGAGTGAAAATGAGCATAGTATCCGTGATAAACATATGCACATATTTAATACTAAATAAATAAATAAATAAGTAAATAAAGTCATTAGCTACATAAGTAACTGGGTTGGTACTGCTGTTGTTTTTGCTAAATCGGTTTTGGGTTTATAGCGCAAATAGTATCTTTATGCACTTCACCTGTGGTGCAAAAGGGTATATATCCTTGGCTTGAATCTAAAAGGGCCAATGTCAAAATATTTACTTTTGAGAAAATTGGAATTGAACTATACTATTTATAGATGCTTTCATAGTGACACTGGCCAGCATTTTATTTATGAAGCTGTTCTGGGTTAAATATGACTTAAGCTGCTTCACCATAATGAAATAGAACAAGAAAACAAATCTAATGCAATGATTAACTCAATAGAGCAAAATGTGACATTGACCCTTTTAGCTCCAAGCCACAGATATAGCCTTGTCATTCCATTTTTAATATCTACAATTTTTATTTCCGACCTTATAAAGCATATATTTTGTGAAAACTTATGAATAGAGGAGTCGATAAAGCCCTGACCGTCTATCCGTCTGTCCGTGGGTTGGTTGAAATCAACTTTCAAAAGCAACCATATGTTCCTTAGAACAATCTTTTGGAAATATCCGGGAATGAATTGCTATTGAAATTTAGCAAAATCGCCAAATAACTTTCTGAGCTATGAGCAAATAAAGGCGACTGAATCAGTTTTTCCCAATATTTTTACCACCAAAATCAAAAATTTTCAGCTACAGAATAATTTATAGGTACCCCTTTCACTATCTATAGATATAATATGCCTCTAGAGATATTCGTGAAAAATTTTGGATACATCGGGCTCTAATCGGTAAAGTTATTGGCAAAAAATTTTTTTAAACATATATTCCAAAAATTTACAAACTAAAGAGAGTCAATATTGGTATCATCTGAAAGGACTTAACTAGCGTAATAAAAGCACTACAAAATGGCGGACAACAAATTTATATGTGTCGAATCTGGTATTTTGAAATGTAACTTCTTGAACCCCCTTAATATTTGTATCAAATAAAAGGGCTTGGCCAGTAGAATACAGTAAATTATTAAGTAATATAATATCCAAGATGGCGTCTAAAACAAAATGACGGAACAAATTTTTTAACCCCATCAGTATGGGTTAACTACGTAAAAAAATGGCGTATAACATGAAATATAGGTTAACCTACGACATGGGATATAAAAAATAAATAAAATAAAATAGAGAGAGTAAAATCACTATTTCTATTGTAATGCAGCAATTTAAACTACCGTTTATTTGTTTTTTTTTGTGTTTTAAATTTGGTGTTTATAGAATATTGTATTAACTTCTAGTCCTGATCTATCGTTGTATAGGAGTAGTAAAAAACTTTTTAGGGTTCATCGTTAGATTTGTGTAATAATATAAAATCAAACAAATAAATTTGAAAGTGAACAATTCAAATTAAAAGAGTTAAATTTAAAAACAATTTATGGCAATTAAGTTTGAAAATTACATCATGTAGATGTCAATCAGGATTACGACTGAGCTGGTCAATTCGGCAGGTTCGATTTTGGGAAACTCGCTCGAGCATAGCGACTAATAAATATATCGCAAATGACATGAGTAATGATTCCTCAATCGTAGCTAGCTTATTGCTAAAGATCTCAGCCTAAACATATCCCCAAAGAAAATAGTTAATGGGTGTGATATTGCACGATCCAGGCGACCAATTCACCATAGCAAAACGTAAAATTAAGTACTCACCAAAATAATGTATAAACAATTTAATGGTTTCACGGGCTAAATGGGTCGTAAAGCCGTCTTTTTGAAACTAACGCTTGAATCTCAGGCAACACATAGGTCTTTTACATGGTTACCATTGCCAGTAACATTCTGATTTGCCTCATCTTTAAAAAAATATAGAACATTGACTGCAATGCATAAAATTATAGCTCCTAGTACACTTTGGATTGCTCATCAGTCCAAATATGGCAATTTAGTAAGCGAACAAAAATTTACTATAAAATTTCGAAAAATCATTTTATCACAGAACGTTTTTCGTTTCTACGTGTTTCGTAATACAGTTGAATTGTCTTTGGATATGCTGTTGCTGAACAAAAATGACAAAGCAGTTTGATATGAGTCATGCGTCTGTCAAAAAAAAAAACCTACCCAATATCAAACCTTACGATGAATTATATGCATTAATTAATAGATGTTGTTTTATAAAAATTTATTAGTTTCCCAAAAGAAAAGTAGTACAAAGTATTGTACTACTGGTCCAGTGACAAAAAAAAAACTTAATTCATTAACTAAACTTTCTAGTATTACAAACACCTGTTGAACTTCATAACTTTGTATTACTTTTCTCTAAAAATGTTTATGAAGAGTGTGAATAACTTTTATGTGAACCTGTATTTAAATCTCTAGAAATATTTTTTAAAATAATTCTTATACAATAATGTTAAACTTGTTTTTTGTAAATACACATAACATTTTTAAAAATTTGTGTTGAATAAAACATTTCTATAAATAAAAATATAATTTACAGTCATCATATCATGCATAAACTTTTGACTGCAGAACTTACTGCAACACAGCTACAGTAAGCACAAGTAAATACTAACACAAACCTACATACACGTGTATTTATGAATGCAGTGCAGTTTAGTTTTAACTTTTTTTTAAACAAAAACAAAAAAGTAAATTTTCAATGAATATTTTTTTAAAACACAGGGGTAAATAATAGCTGCATGGTGTTGTAAACAAAGAAATGGATATTGGAAAGCAGACAGCAGGCGTTCATTCATTGTACATGTGCATATTTGCAACAGTAAGTAGTATAAAAGTGGGTGAAGAATACATGTGCATTCGGGACAATAAATTTAAAACACGTGTCAAATGAAAACAAGATATACAAAGAAAAAAAAATAGGTAAAAATAATAGTAAATAAAACCATAGTTCTATTTTATAACCGGTGCAGTTAGTAAAAAGTTTTAAAAATTCAAGTTACTCTATACAGCGTACAGCTAAAAAAAATACATTTACAATCAGGGGTCAGCTTTCAAATTCACTTTTTCTTTTATAGTATTTGGTGACAGTAAATGCAAACGGAAAAAAAGGTTTATATAATATTTAACAATTTTTTTTTGTTCTTGGGAGAGGATGTTTTAGGTAAGCAGAAAATTATTAAATTATTTTAAATACCATTTTCGAGCATTGTAGTGTTTCGTTAGTGGCCTCTGTAAAAGCTCTTCGTAGACGTAATTTTCGGCTTTCGGACAATGTACGGGGCATTAGTAGTACACCCTAAAGGAAAATGTTTTTAGTATGTGAGTAGTAAGTTTGTATAAAGTGTGTTAATAAAAATAGTTTTTCTTTATGGTTTTTTAATAGAAATGTAAAAACTTGTTATTATTGATTTAATGAATAAAAAATTAGGGAGCAAAAACAAAAAATATTTTAAAAAGAAAATAATCTTATAAATTTTTAAGTAAAAAAAGGGATGGTGGGTAAGAAGATAGAGGGGAATAGTTTTTGAAAATAGTTTTTTTTATTCTTTATAACTTTTACCTTGGCAATCATTGGCTGTATTACTTTAGTTTATGGGTGTGTGTGTGTGTATCAACAAAAGTTAAAGAAAATAAATTCTATTTATATAAACGTATTTACGACATAATTGTGTGGTGAGTTTTTGTACTTTGTATTGACCAAACATACCAGAATCGCAGTAAGAATGAAAAGAAAAGTTCAGGAAATTGAGAAAACGTATGAAAAGACATTTTTTTTTTGGTTATTCATTACAAAGAAAAAATTTTTTATTCTAAAAATATTTGGGGCAAAGTTTGAATAGAGTTATTTATATGAAAATATGGTTTTGACTTTTACATAGAAGTAAGTTTTTGAAAGAAAACTTAACTGTAGAAATTTTATTTTATGTAATAAACTGCATAATAAGAGCTGCCAGATGTTACAAAAAAAAGGAGCATAGAACAAAAACCGCTAAACTACATTAAAATATTAATTACTTGTGTAATCCTTTTTGGTTTACATACACTTAGGAATTTTTTAAATTTGCTATAGTGAAACTAAAACTTTGAGAGTAAAACTAAATACAATAGTTTTAATTTGGCCAAGAATAAATCAGTGTAGCAGAACTGCTAGCGGACTGTTTTTGATTTATTAATTTTTAAAAGAGATAATATTATATTTTTGTAAGATTTTGCTTTGTTAAAAAATTATGATTTTGACCAGGGCACATTTATTAACCACATAATCACAGTTTGGAGATAATTTTTTTAATATATTTTTATATATAAAGTTTAAAATTTTAAATAAATGAGAACAATTATATCTGTTAACATCAATATTTTTATTGACAAAAGTTTAAGAAAATAATCAGCTGACTGATCAAGACTGTTTGATGAATTAATTTCCCTTTTATAGTAATTATATTTATTGCTTTTGCTTTGAATATCCTTATTTAATCAACCGAGATAATAGTCAAATGTGCTGCAACTGAACAGTGACTGTAGCGAGAATCTACTTCTCCACAGTCAGACTTCAGACTAGCATACGATTAAGAAATTATCTTATAAATATATTTGTATTTTGATTAACATAATATTTAGAATGAATTTTATATTTATATACAGTCATCTTATGCATAGAAGGGTCTCTCAGGCCCATTATTATAGCATGCAACTAACTAAAGTTAAGATTTTACTGGACAGGCAAATAGTTTTCTGTTATTATTACGACACTAAACCTAAAAGTGACTGATAGGCTATATACATATATTAATTTCATGCCAGGAGACATAATAGTCAACTTTGTGCTTTTAGCATTGTTTTTAGTGCTATTTAAATTTTTTCTCTCGCAAAATTTTCGAGTCCTCGGTGCGTTTTTTTCGTTGGTAACACTAAACCAAAATTTCAAAGCGACAATTGACAATTGTATATTTATATTGATACACGCAAAGAAAAAATATGGTTGTGGTAACCATAATCGAAGAGCAACATACTATGATTGAATTGTATGATTATGGTTAAAAATAATAATGGTTACCAGTTATCATTATTATGTTTAATTTAAGTATCATTCAATAATCATATATATGACTACAATTGAAATCGACAATTTTTGCTTTTTTGCGGCAAATTATTGTCTTTTGCTGTAACATACACATACTGATTGTACTTACCATTTTAATTGCAATTTTTTTGCCCATTTTTTTAACATTTTCACGTTTATTTTTAAATTTTCTTTAATTTTTCAAAATTTTTGTTCCTTTCTTTGACATCTCAAACTTTTAAAATAATAAAAATTTATTCAGCAAGAAGAAGAACAATTGAAATCAAATTATTATTAAAAATAATCATAGCTTGATTATTTTGTAATCATACTGTTGTCTCACTTATTATTTAATGATTATTTTTAATTTTTAATGATTTTGAATTTAATGTTATTTTTGTCAAATCAATTTTTTCAAATCATTCTATTTTTAAATGATAACCATTTTGAAATTTTTACGAAAAGTAAACATTAAATGATACAATTCAAACAAATGCTTGATTATCGTGACAAAATATATGATGAAATGAAACAAAAATAACTATTACTTGTTTTCGACAACCAAATATTGTTTTAGAAAAAATAATATGACCGTCGTGATCATGCCGTAACCATGGTTTTTCTTTGCGTGTAGCGTCGTAATTTATAATATAAAGGGATTTTTGGCTAGATGATATTAGTATTTATAGACTTACACATATGTAGGTCGATTATCAATAGTAACCGAATTTCAGTTTCATTGTCAAATAAGGTATTCCAAAGAGCAACTGGCAGCTGTCATATTTTTAGAGTAGTGAAAATATCAACCAACCAGTGCTGCCAGCCCGAAAAACTTAATTCATAAAAAATCACTCTTTATAAACTTATCTTACCTATGATTTTTTATAAAGGTTTATTAACAAAATATATACCAACTTGATTACAATAGATAATTTTCACTCTTCTGCGGCGATATTCTAAATTTTTTTAGTTAAAAATGTTTAATATTTTTAACACGAATTAAAAACGAAATTCTAAAAAAATTAATCTTAATTCAATACACTTCGTTGCCACTACGTATTTTAATTTATTAAAGGGGTTATAATATGTCCTGGGTTGCCATATTTTCAAAAATAATACAGTTTATTTTACAAGGAACTCATAATAGCGAGAAAGGGTTAGTTTATTCCCCGCGTTAGCCAATACTACCTCTTACTAACATTAACTCTATAGGCATGTGTTAATAATGTTCCTTACTACTCCTAAGCAAATGGTGTCCAAATAACTTGCGGCATCTACCAAATTTATTGTGTGTTATTCAGCTATAAATGCCTGACTACAATGTCAAGTGCTAAGCGTTTAAAGTTAACAAATCATGGATATTGTTTCAACGAGTGTTCAAACAGGAAGTGTTTCTAGGCCTGAAATTATTGTGAGTTTTTTATAAAGATCGTTATACAATTTGGCATGCTTTTGGCAATACCTTTTGACTCTTTTTTGTTTATTATCTCACGAACTCTCGAAGAAGCAACATCCTACGGCTCCTCACCATTTCCCTTGTGGTACTAAAAGTGGATTTACACACATTTGTAAACTACTTTCTTTTTCCTGAATTTTGAAATAAAACTATTAACTTATATACCCATGTAAGTACTTTTTTGTGAAATCTGTCTGACAGTTGGCTATCTAAAGTCCAGGTAACCCATCCAGCGCATTAATTGGGTTTAACATTATGACCCTCTGATTCTTCTCTGAATCAGTCCCATATTCCAAGATTTTTAAAAGTGTTAGCTAATTGAATTTTTAAACAAATATTTAATATACATTTGTGTTATATATCTGTCGCTTGGAGCTAAAAGGGCCAATGTCAAAATATTTACTTTTGAGAAAATTGGAATTGAACTTTAACTTTTATAGATGCTTTCATAGTGACATTGGCCAGCATTTTATTTATGAAGCTGCTCTGGGTTAAGTATGACTTAAGCTGCTTCACCATAATGAAATAGAGCAAGAAAACAAATCTAAAGCAATGATTAAATCAAAAGAGCAAAAAACTGACATTGGCCCTTTTAGCTCCAAGCCACAGATATATTTACTTATGTATAAGTTAAAAATTTGGGTATCAAGGATTCGTTAAAATTTCACTCGCAAGTGGTTCTCCAATATTAGTTCACGTCGAGACTGCTTATTAAGAACAGAGTATTTATTTTTTTTTTTTTTACTAAATCGGTACGTAAGACCGTGTGTCACCTTGCATGTAAGTAACATTATGAAGAATTATTTGGAAGGAAGGAAATTTTTTTTTTGTTTTTTTTTTTAAAGAATTTCGTTAAAAGATCTTTATTTTTTAATTTTAAAAAATAATGTATTACTAAAAACATTTTTATTTTTAATACCCAAATTAAAAAATATTCTAAGTTTTATTATAAAAAAAAGGTTAATTTGCTTAAGTTTGTGGTTTTCATGAAAAACAACGTATGTCTTAAATTCAAATTTTTTTAGGAGAGCCACAAATGTGTTTTAGATGCAGCTATGGTTTAGGTATTGAACTTTTTCAACTTTCAAAAAGAATTTACAATTTTCTTGAAAAAATTTTTTAGATAAATATCATTTAAAACTTAGGTCACAGCGAAGACCAAAATAAACCAAGTGGTATGAATACTAAAAGAGTGTGCAGATAAAACGGCATATGTCAAAAAAGGTGGTTAATAATGTGTAGAACTATTAGAATGCAACCACTCAAGGAAATGTATGTTGTACACAAGTAATTATAAATTTAAATAAACTAAAAAGTAATCAAATAATAATTTTCAGTTGTGTTCAGAAATAAAAATTAATAAAAAAAAATAATAATGTCAATTACTTATTATATTATAGTATTTTAAGTTATTTTTTATATTCTATAGCAGAATTCACTCTTGGTAGCATTTTTGCAATTAGTGCAAATATGCATTAATTTTTTGCTATCAAGCGAGAGTGCATTTTTCAAGTGTGTTGCAAACTTATGACAACAGCTGTTTTTTTAGGTATTTAAAAAACAACAAATCTTTTTTTAAATCAATAAGTAAGATTCTGTGTTTGAATATTTTCCGAAAAGAAAGTTTATTAATTTAAAACAAATTAACCAGCCATTACAGCAAAAAAAGCTCAACCGATCGGTTAAGCTAAGATTATCTTTGTAAAAAACTAATAAATATTTTGTTTTGAAAGTTATAATATAATAATACTAAAATATTATATTAATACTTGTATGTACATGCGTTGTATATTTATGTAAAAAATTTATAAAATATGACAGAGGTAATTAATATAGTTCGTGGAAATGTTAAAGTTTTGTGTTGGCCGCCAAGATCATGTGATTTGACGCCTCTTGACTATTTCTTGTGGAGTTATGTGAAGTCGTTGATCTATGTGGACAAGCCAAACACAATTGAAGCCTTAGAGTTTAACATAACACGTGATATTCATGGAATATAGGCCGAAATGTTAAAAAAGTGGTGCAAAATTGGACCTTACGAATGGACCGGACCGGAGCAGCGGGCAACATTTATATGAAGTTATTTTTAAACAGGAAATGGCAAAGACCAATTTATCGATTCGAATAAAAATTTTGAATATATGATGCAAATTTTAGTGTATTATTAGATTTTTTCAAAAAACTAAAAAATTAAGAAAAATATGGTTTTGTAAATGAAAAAAAAACTTGATCATAAAAATATTTTATCTTAACCGACACAACTTTTTTCATTAGTTCATCAGAATGACATCAAAAAAAGCTTAACCACCAAAAATAAATGTTATTCTGCTGATATAAGAAATGTGACTTCATAAAAAATTTTGTTGTTTTAACTCAATTTAAATAAGAAATAAATAATAAAAAACCTTCTTTTGTAAAATTTCCTTTTTGTCGCATGAGCTTTTTATGCGGTTATGGCTCGATATTATCTATTTTTTGGTAAAAAAAATGCCATGGACGAAATTGAATTTATAGAGGTTTTAAATACTGAAAGTAAGTAAATTTTTGTAGTCGTGCAAAAGTTAAATTGTTTGTTAGACTTGCACGGTCTGCACGACTTGCAAGGGTAGTTTGCATCAAAGAGTGAGATCCACTTATATTTATTATATCGTCGGCTTAATATGCAAACCTGCTAAATCAACTTTTTTATTTAAATTGATATTTTTATGGCGTGTGGTAGAGAAACGTAGACCTCGTCACATGATGTAATTTTTCTTCAATTTAAGTCTTGAAGTGTGTAAAAGGGCTTAATAAAAAAACTGCAAAATACTCTCACAGAAAATTTTTTGAAAGGGAGTTAGCAGGTTTGCATATTAAGCCAACTATATGCTATTGTATTTTTATGGTCCCTTTTTTTATTTTCAAGCTCAATTATTGAAATAATTTAGAGGCCTTAGCCTCTGAAATAACGTTATCTCCTCTTGTAAAATTTGTTTTTAATTTATGCATGATTTTTTTATGAAAATATAAATGAAGAATGCAATGATCTCATGCAACTTATAAAAAATTTTTTTTTTTTTAATTTTCAATGTAGACATTTTTTAACGTTATTTTTGCTATTAGAGCTGGATATGTATGTTGAAAGAGTGGGCCAAATAACTTAGAGCAACTTGCAAAGCAACAGTCAGTTACTTTAGACATTTTAAATTTTTCATAATTTTACGACTGTATGACTTTAAAGTTCTCGAAAATATCTTAATTTCTAAAAAAATAAATAATGAGGAATTGTAAGAATGAAACTTGAAGCTGAAATAACTGAAATTTAAATCAAAGGAAAATTAATATTTTTATTCAATTGCAGCTAAAAAAAAAGAAAATTTATTCATTAATTGAATCGAAATCGATGATATGATTTTTTTAAATGATGCTGCTTAAAATGTTGCCATGACAAAAAATAAAAATCTCTAAACCCTCAGATGTTTGTTTTTTTTTTTCGCAATATTTTCAAAAGAAATTAAAAGTAAAAAAAGATAAACAAATATCCGAATACAATAATAATAATGAATCAAAGAAATTATGTTTTCTAAAGAGATGAAAATGTATGCATGTTTATTCGAATGACAATTTATTTAAAATATGTATAAGTGTAAATAAATACATAAAAGTGTTTTTGCAAACTTATATACCCATATAAGTATATATAAGTATTTGTAGTATTGCGCACACATACATACATCCGTGTATTTAAAAAATAAGTATCATGGTAGTAATAAGGGAAAAAGAAAGACACTCAGTACAAAAAGTGTTTACTTCAGTTAAAGTGAATAACAACACATGTTAAATAAATGAATGAAAAAGTTATAAATATTTCTTTGTAATTTATGTTCTTTTGCTCATTGTATATTTGTTAGTATAAGTAAGAAATATAATTTTCACAATACGATTAGTTGGTTGTCTGGATAATAAAAAGTACAATATACACACACATACACATAAAATTAAAAATTTATCAAATGTTATTCATAATTTAAAGAAGAACTCAATATGTAAATAATTATTTTTTAGGATTAAGTAGAGAAAAAAAATATATATAAACAATTATAAAATAGTAGGTTTAGACAAGAGGATTTTTAATGATTGTAACACTTTTATGATACAAATTAAACATTTATTTACACTCACAAAGGATGGGTTTGTAATTATAAAAATGTAATAAAAAGTTAAGTTTAAGTGTTTGAGACAAATGAAATGGCTTACCTGTTTGAATGGTCGCATGCCACCATTAATTCTTAGAGAATCGGCCGCTATGCCCGCAATACCATCGCTTTGACTGGGTTCGGTACGCAGTTGCTTGAGAGAAACATTAGGCACAGTATGGGAGTGGCCACAGGTGTTGTGAGCCCCACAACATATGGCCATAGTACTGGACTCAGGTTGTGAGCTTTGACGTATGATTCTGGAGCCATTGGTTGGAGAGGACGTTACCAAAACTGGCGGTACATTGTGTGGTAGGACATTATTGGAACCGCCATAAACCACCAAAGAATTGCACAGATTTCCTTGCTGAAAGGCACTTCTAACACTATCACGTGAAGTTGAACGATCCATGGGACCGGTGTGCGATAAGGGTGTAGTTGAGGCACGCCTACTGCAATTTCTGCAAGCACGACAGCGTGTTGGGGCACTCAGAGATAAAGGACTAGTCGATAGGTTTTGATATGACGTTACCAAATTCGAGTTATCTTGATAACCATGATTTAAATTCGTTATTGATATGGTAGGCTGCTTTTGCAACTGATGACTCTGCACCGGGGATGATGCCGATGTAACTGGAGCTGGTGCTAATGCCGTTAGTTGCTGTTGCGTTTGATTGTGATGATGCTGTTGTTGTTGTGACTGTTTTTGATTCTGACTATGTTCTTGGTCCTCTTGATATACTTCAATATCAGGCACTGTGGTTGGTCTAAGACCCTGCTCTACATCATCGTCGACTACATGAGCGCTGCGCTCACTTTCATCCGAACCCAATCGTGTTTGCTGTGACAGCTGCGGACTGGTCAGATATGTAGAGGTACGATCCTGTCGCATCAAAGTTGGCTTTGTTGATGCTGTGGAAGTCATATTGTTCGTTGTTGGTCCATTGGCGGAATTCATTTTTATTTGTCGCAAAACCGACGATTTACTTTTCGGAGCATTTGAGACCAGAAGAGATTCAGTTTCTTCTGAACTAACATAACCCGAATTGGTGGCATTCGTCAATTTTTGCATTGACATCTGTAAATAAAATAATATCAGTGTTTTAATTCCATTTTTTTTGTGACTTGAATGTATGCTTAAAGTGAAAGTTGATTGAAGAAATGTATATTGATAAACGTGTACAAAAAGTTTTATAAAAAAAAATTTATATTTTCTTAAACTTTGAAGTTTTTATGAAGTTATGTTGAAGACTTTGTCACATTTACTTTTAAAAATAAGCTTTAACTGTTATTTAAGAAGGAAAATAATGATCTAGACTTCGCATTCGCTTTTCAGCGTACTGTATATATGTACGTCATTACGTAAACAAAAAAGTTGATATGTACGTTATGCAAAGTTATGCATATTCTTTTTTTTTCCCATTCCTTGACCTAAATATATTTCTTCTTAAAATATTTCTATTTATTACTTCAATGTAAATTTCGTATCAGCAACCTCTTATTAAGCAATAAGAATGTGCGATTTATTTATGTATATCTGTATGTATCCATGTATAGATTTATATTTACCATGTATCTTTTACAATAACTATTTAAATACAGACAAGTATACATACCTAACAGCATTAGATATGTATATGGAATCACTCTTTTACATTTCAAAGTAAAGCACTATACACCAGAGAACTGCAACGAGCACCCGTTTTTATGATGATACTCGCCTTAAAACGAGTTGCGGTGTAGTTAATACAGCCTATTGCTTTTGTATGTGCTCGTCAGGCTCGTAAGAAATTGTGTTTGCAACATACGAGCCTTTAGCAAACACAATGGAATTTATATGTATGAGTTCCGTATTGTATTGTTTCGTAAATATACTACAACTAATTTACTCTCTTTTATTCAATGTTCTCTATCTGTTCTTCACTGACCTAGACTTATAATTGTCTGAGTGCACAAGTGTTTACTCGCAGCATTCGTCATTCGTAGTAATATTTAAAGCAGCGTTGTCAGATGGTTTAAGAAAAAATCAATGATCGTATATTTATTTCAGTAAACATGTAAGGCTAAATTCATTATGAAATAAAATGGACTTAAAAGTTATTACAAGAAAAATTTTCGTGGACAATTTTAATTAAAACAATGAATCAAAACTTTTTTATACGTCAATTTCATTTATATGTAAATATTTTTACAAAAATATTGACCAATGGCAACGCAGCGCAGTCCGTTATTTCATTGTGCTACGTAGACACAGAATTTACTTTTTATATATTTATACATTTTTGAAAACAAATTTTACAACAAAAACACAATTATATTCTATGATGCCAAAGATGCACATAAGAATATTTATTCTTTCTTTATGTAATTTGTAATATGATGTATTTAAAATTTTATAGATAATAATAAATAAAATACTTTAAAAAAGCATTACTATTTTTTATACATAAAATAAATAACAAAACATCCACTAAATCATTTAAACGCCTTAAATCGTCTAACCTACGACAAATCATAAAATCTGGCAGCCACGTTTTCACTTAATGTTGAATTTTAAATACACGAATATATACTAAATGAATATACCGTGAATGTTGTTGTTACGAGCTGGTCGTAACACTTAAGTCGTGTAAGTAAAATACAAAAAAGTTACCGAATATGAGAATAGAAAAAACACGAAACTTTGCTTTGAGTGGTTATGATATTGACATGTACAAGTAAAAAGTTATGATGTAATATTTTCATTCATGAAGCTCGCTTTGTATGAAGAACGAGCCAACGAGCCACCATATCAGTAAAAGCGAGTGCTTAAAAGTATTCGAGACTAAAACTGATTTAGTAACCAGCGAGTGCGCTCGCAAGTATTATGTATTGTTGCAGTTCTCTGCTATACACACATACACACATATTTAGTGACCTTTAGATTTTTATTTGTCATTAACTATGGTCGCAAGTACACAAACAGCCAAATACACGCATTTTATTACTTTTATTTCTACTTTTTGAAATTTTTAAAACTTATTTGTAAATAATGAAATAATCGCGATAAATTCTTTAATAATTTTGGTTCAATGAAACGTATTATTTTATTATATCTCACATTTATACAGACATATATGTATATATATACATATGACCATATATGAAAAACATATTTTCTTAATCGACTGAACAATGTGCGTCATTTCGTCTTCCTTAAAGAAATATTGCTTGGAAATTTCCTAATTTTATTGTGACGGAAAAACGGAGGCTCAACTAGAAGACCCAACTTACTCTTGTAATGTCATGTCTCAAGTAGTCAATGTTTT
Source organism: Phyto melanocephala (assembly GCA_941918925.1). Classification (NCBI taxonomy): domain Eukaryota; kingdom Metazoa; phylum Arthropoda; class Insecta; order Diptera; family Rhinophoridae; genus Phyto; species Phyto melanocephala. The sequence continues at coordinate 115,172,996 of OW799234.1, forward strand.
GTCACTAAAAAAATTTGATGATGTACGGTTTACATTTTTATATTAAAGTAAATATATAAAAGCATACATATATTTATATATCTTTTTTTACACTTTGTTCTGGCTTATATCTTAATTGTGTAATTAAGAAATTTAAGCAATTTAGATCTTAATTGAGTTCAATTTACCATAGAAAACTCAATTAATAAACTGAGAATTAAAACTTGATTTTTAGGTTCCAAAGAAAAGACATGTGAAGACTCCAGAAGATACAGTTTTATTCCATGGGTCAACTCATTTAATTTTTTTTAAATATGATTTTAAAAATAAAGAAGAAATTTTTTATCCTTTTTTTTTTTTTTTTTTTTTGAAAATATTTTTTTTTTTTTTAGAAAAAAAACTAAAGCAAACAGAGAATGAAAAATTAAATTGGTTTGTTCATTAGATATTGACACCCAATTTACATGATGCATTTTATGACGTCATTGGGTGTAAGTTACAAATTTAATTAAATTTGCAACAAAAATATATTTTAAAGAATTATTTCTTCAAGAATTATAAGTACAAGTTTTATAAATTAAAAAAAAAAACTTAATAAAATCAACAGCTTGAATTAAATTTTATTTGTCTTAATACTTATATATGTTTGAATATAGTATAAGTTACACTCTAAAGTAATATTTTTAATAATGATAAAGATTCTTTATATACATGGCAGCACAATAATGGAAGTAGTGCAGAGTGAATAACATTTGCAGGACTTTTAAAACAATAGTTTATTCACTCTAAATGCCTTCCCAAATCCAAAATAATTTATCCCAGATGATGTGATAGGAAAGGGATTAATATGATGAAGCCAAGGGAACTGCATAACAGATGCCTGTTATGTCTTATTAAGGTGCTTCTTAATGAATTAAAAATCATGAAAAATATAAACAAGTCATGTAAACAAATATCCCAGCTAAAACTAGGTAATGACTTGCTCTAACTAAACAACATACTTTTCAATTACTATTACGTATCGTCTGTCGCAGAAAAAAGTGTTTAAGTAATGACTTGACTTATAGTGTGTTACGTAAGTATTTATTTTCAGAAATATGCTTAGATGCACACATAATACAATTTGTTGCTACAAGCCATTCAAATACTTAACTTTTTATAATTCTCATTTAGTTAAACACACTAAATAGGTAAAAGTAATAATGATTTTGACAACAGCGGCAAAACATTTAATTAAGAAAGCAAAATAATCAAACCGTATTAAGGTCCTTGAAAGAGCCGAGCGACTTCTGTAGGTCCATATTTTAACCATGTTAAAATAAAGGGTTAAAATGCCAAATTGTCAGTAATGAAGCGGCTAACTAATACTTTCAACTCATTATATTTGAATGTGTAATTAATATCCATGAGTTCTATGCATTTTATTATTTAACACATGCTCTTTAATGATACACCAATGTTAAAGTCATAAGCAAATTGCACTAAAACTCAATGCTTTCTAATGACACAGCAGTGTTAAAGTCATAAGTATTTTAACCTAAAATTCAATCACTCTGTCATGCACAACCATTATTTTGTGACGTACACAGGTGTGTACAGGTATGTAAAACTATTATGCAGTTTTAGCAAAAATTTTAAAATTTAAAAAAATCAAATACTTATTACCATATAAGTTTCTTTTACTAAAAATGTTTAAGAGACCTTTAATTATTTTTTTTTTTTTAATTCGGACTTACCCATATTTTCTAATGCAATTTTTATATCGCAATTTTTTTTTCTATAAATTTTAACGTCTTTCTTTTAAAGAGAGAAATAATCGTGTTTGAATACATGCAACAGAAATTGATATAATTTTTGTCCAGAAAAATTATAATAAATTGCTTAAAAAATTTTAAAAATCATTAACTATTGAAATTTTTAAGCCTTATATTTCATATGGTAATTTAGAATTTCCTTACAAACTTTTCAAAATAAATTAATTGTGTCTTTGAAAATTCTCACTCCAAGACAAAAATCGTATTTGCAGCAAATGGATGAATTCACCATAAGTGAAACTCTTTCTATCCCTCTTTGTAATTTTAAATGTTTCATTGCACTTGTGCATGTTAGAATACAATTACTGCAGATATATTTCTTTTATATGCATAAATAATTCTATAAATTAATTCCAGTTTGTTCGATAAAGATTTATTAAAAAATCTGCAGTACATTTAGTACACACAGCGTATATACAGTAAAGCGTCAGTTAGTTTTGTGAGCATAGACAGAAACGATTTATTGGAATCTTTATGCGAATAAATCACAGTCTTTATTGAGGTAAAGGTAGGTTTTTGTGAGTTGCAAAGAGCAAAAAGTTTTTGCAAAATAAAAACGAAAAATATCCTTTACACAACTTAAATGTTTTTACAGGATTTTTTTTTGTCTACGTATGTATAGAGGAGAGTTTATAGACATTAACTAATTAATTAATTAATTTTAATTATTTTTAATTTTTAATTTTAATTAATTAATTTTACTATGTAAGGATAGCTACTCCTATTAATTAACCTATACACCTAAATAAGTAATAATGCTATATTCAGCTGTATGGAATCTCATAATACCCTACACATTCATATGCATAAATGACATCATAGCTAAGCTTGATTCTGAGTTTTAATGTTATAGGTCATTTTATTTTATTATTTTCAAAGCCATCAACTTTTATAAAGTAACCAATATTCTATTAGTCAAGTTCAAGACAATACAGAAGTTAAAGACAATACAGTTTTAAATACTAGATTCGATTCATTTTGTAATGGCTATCAATTTAGACTTAAATTTTTTTTATTATGCTAGTTTCTTTCTGTTATCAGAAACCATTTTTACTTTTTCGTTTCAAAATTTGGAAGAAATACCGAAGGTCTTAAATTTTACTGATTATATCTCAGTTAATATCTGACCGATTTGTCACAATTTCGCATTGATAGTTTTCGAGAAATCCGCTGTTACATGTCTCTGCGTGTCCAAAAATTATTCCAGAACTTAAGTCTTGACCCTTAACTTTCGCTTACTAAATGATTTGTCAAAATTTTATTATGAACGCCCTAGAGAAACATTATATCTAGAAATAGTAGCAAGCCTACCTTTAATTTTCCTAGAACAGAAAAATTTCAATTTCTGTGTTAAAAATATGGGAATAAAACGGACGTAGTCGTGTTTATTTGCTGATACCACAGAAAGTTATAGGGAAATAGATGCTGGATTTTAAATGTTATTAATTCATTTTTACGTATATCCAAAAGATTGGTACCATATATAAATCGATGCCCTTTAGGGTGTTATAAAAGTTTATTTCAATTAACAAACGGATAGACGAGCAATTAAACCCATTAATCAAAAGCTTTCAGAAAATATATCTTTAGGGGTCGAAAATCAATATTGTAGAAATTTAAAGCGAAATGAAGAAGCTAGATATCGATGGTCAGAAGTAGAAACGCCTTAACTTGTATTTTTCATGAAATTAAGTTTTTCAGTGATTCCAAAACTTTTCAGACAAACACACCTCGATATAAAAGTTTAATGCAATAGCATTAAAAGTAGTTTTGCAAGCAATTTAAAAAAGAAGTTAAATCATGACAGTAATATGTTTTAAACTTCTCCTATCAAGTTACAACAATTTCATTTCGGGTTTTTATACTTGTGACAATCGATTTACCCTACCATACAAGAGTACCGCGGGTGAAGGGTAAAAAAGCATAATATTCTTTCAACGTTTTCTGTCAGAAGATATGTGTAAAATTTATATTTAATGAAAACTTGCCTCTACTGAATATTATTTTGTAAAGGATGCATTCTGTTATGGAACAAAGCAATTATGTCACCACAAATCATAATGGTATAATGTGAAGAGTTGGACAAATTTTATAAACTCGTAGCAAGCTGATTGAAAAGGCAGTATGATTTAGCTAGTATTTGGCGTTGAAGTCATTAACTCATTTTATTTGGAAGCTTTAAATATACACTTTAGTTATGTAAGGAAAATATTTAATCTTTCGATGTCTAGACTCCCGCGATTTTTGGCAGAGCAAACTTTTTAACAAAATATTTTTTGGATACCGCAGTGGAGGGTTTTATTTAGCAGAATTGGTATTAATTTTGATATTGAGACTTGAAGAAACATCGCAGATTCGCAACACAATTTTTTATTTGATTGATTGAAATACATCGAACACGAAGGCTTTGTCGCTAGGGCCAGAAATGCTATACAATAAGATAAACAACCTTATTTCTGTGACAATAACTCGGCTCACCTCGCAAGTTTAGTCATGAAAGCTAGAGGTGGGTTAATGAATTTGAATGCCCATCAATTTCATGGCTATACTGCAAGCATATGTTCTTTGTGTAATTATAATGAACATGAAAATAGATACCATTTTATTGGCGGATGCCCAATTTTTTCCTTTTATCGCTATTTTTGGAAAAAGATTACTAGCACTGGATAAGGTCCATGACTTACTAAATTGTAAAAATTGTATACATTTATGTAAATTTGTATTAACTTGCTTAAAATATAGAGATCGGATATAATAATCCGAATACCGATAATTTTTCAAAAAGAATTTTGAATATTAAGCTATTCAGCTATCTTTTAATTTAAATTTTAAATAAGTTTAGACACACAACATTTATTTGTTATGTCTTATTATGATGTATTGTATAAGAATTTTCTCTTCCTTTTAATTTATAAAAAAATGTAATACTGTGTTATCTTCTTAAATAAATTAATAATCTAATCTAATCTAATCTAAATCATGTATGAATTACATTTAAGATTAGATTGAAAAAGAGGGTACGTTGTGCGAATTAGGCAATAAAAATTATAAATTATTTCGGCTAGGTAAAGAAACCAGGCCTTACTATGCAATACCTTAGGAATTTTTAAATCAAATTCCTTGGGTATTAAAAAACTATAAAATTCCTTTATCTAATACGCCTCTATGCAGGTCCCTAACAAAGATAATGTTCCAGAGTCTTTTTTCTGACGTGTTCTTCAATCGCCATTTAAAGTATTAGATTAAAAAGAAATGTACAAATAATTACATTTAATTTCCATTGAACACAGAAAAGAAAAAAACTTCTTTAAAATGTGGCTTTCGACAGCTCTCACACTCACAAATTAACAGACTCTTGAGTTTGTTGTTGACAGAAGAAAAAAAAAATGTGTGTTGTAATACTGAGGTATTTGTACACGAAAATTTCTTTTGTTTTTTTTGATGACACACAAGGAACACGAGATAAAATTTGTCAAAGAAAAAGTTCTCTGTCTAACAACCGAAGATAATTTAAAGAAAGAATTAAAGAAAATTTTTCGAACTAAAATGTGTGTCTGTGTCTGAGAGTTCACTTACAAATGAGTTTTAAATAATGTCGTTTATACAGTCAAACATCCGTACAACCACAAACAGTGATTGTTGACATTTCCTAAATACTTATTTAGTGCTATTTCCTCTCGTTTAGCTGAGCTTATTATTACAGCACTACTTTATTAGCTTATTCGCATAACATTTTGTACTTTTTGTTATAGCTTTTTACTTTCTTCCCCTTTACATCTAGTGGCATTTACTTAAATATATCTATAGTATACATGCATGTACATATGTTTCCTATTATTGCTTGGCTTTTTAATGTAAATTCTTTCAGATTGAAAATTATTTGTGCAAATACGATCACAAGTGCTTGCAATAAGGAATTCATTTATGGTTCGAAATGTACAGAGAAACATTTTAAATATATATATTTTTGTTATTAACAAGAAAATTAAACGACACCCGGCAACTGCAGTAGGGCGGAAAATAAAAATAACCAACTATTTAATAAAGTTGGACTTCCTTCTGAATGAAGCAATAACCACAAACTTTGATTTTTCTATTTTATTTCTTCTACTCATTCAATGTCACATTTAGTACACAAGGTATTTGTTGTTGCTTATAATGCTTATGTTCCTGAGCACACCACACTTTATTGGTTTTTCGATTGAAACTACAAGATAAGTAAGTCGCAACATTAATTAGAAATACCAAGAAAGCAAATATACAATAAAGTAAAAGAAAACCCAATTTGAAGAAAGACATGCACATTTATTTAAGGAGGAGGCAAAACCATATTTTCATCAAACAAAAACTGTCACTTTGATTAATATGGGTAGAGCGATAGGAGGTTATCAACAACTCCCACTAATGTATGCATTTAATTTATTTATCACCATTTAATGTGTTTTCCCTTTTCTCATATTGATCATAAACTAAAGAAATCATTGGGTTTTTTAGAAAAAAAAAATATTTTTGAGTGATGTAATAGACGATGATAGATGGCAGATAAAACAATAATGTAAAAATAATGTCTTCATTAATGGGGAAGGAAAATACTAAACTTCTCTGCGAAAGTAAATATTCTTTCCGATAACAAGGATTATAATATTTTTAAGGATATTTTGTTTTTTCTTTAAGTTCTACGAATTTGTAGATTGATTTGTGTCTAAAAAGTTCTTTAAGATAAAAAAAGCCTCATTAAAAATTTAAAAAAAAATTCTTCCTCGCTCAGTCCCATGTGAGCTAAATGAGTTCTTTTTCTAACTGACCTACTATTACGCAATTCAGTTTCCACAGATTGGGCTGTCAATATTATAAACAATTTGATTGCATATGTTTATTATTCACTAGAGTGGACAACTGAAAATATCAATGCATAGATATTTTTAAACCACATAAATCGAAATTATTTTCCAACAAAAAATCGGGCACAAAAAATTTTCTGTTTTTTGATATTTTAAGGGAATAAAAATCAAAAGGAATTATTGGATCTCCACGGAAGTCACACCATTTTGATGAACTTATTATATAATATATTAAAAAATATAATATGCTTCTTAATAGTTTTTATTTTAATTTAATTTTTTTTTTAAATTAAAGTAAATTTGTTTTTTTGTTGCATTAACTTTTTGTGACGAGGCGTATTGGTGTAAAATGTTCTGAAAACACTAAAACCCGAATTGGAAAAAAAATGTGATTTAAGGCCTTTCTTTATAAAAGCAACGATGTTTTTTTTTTCAAAGGCATATTTATTTATTAATCAGCAATTTGCAGAGAATTATTTTGAATTATTTTTTTATATAAAAGATTTAATATTTGAAATAATTAGGAGACAGGAGAAAATTGTTTTTATATATAAACTTTGACAGCTGAAGTGTTAAATATGTAACGTAAAAAAACAAGCAAGAGGGATATTTTCGGCTGTATCGTATCTTATATACTCTTCCCATCATTTTTACCATCATGTACACATATATATATAAGTAAGCATAACGTCGTTCTCAAATTATTGTGTTCTATAGGTATATGTTTTATGTGTCACATAGAACACAATAATTTGCGAACGACGGCAAGTTGTTGACATAAGTAGACCAGTTTGGAGGTGCAATGCATTTAAAAAAAAAATTATATAAGACATAGTAAATAAACTCAGTTTATTATTTTTATTCCAAGATATATTTTTAAGCTTTTGCCAGTTTCAGAAAGAAATTTTAGCTACACCGCCGGTTGGCGTTTAAGATTAACAATGATCTGAGCTTTTAGTCGAAACTTTTCTAAATACTTTTTTTCTTATATCTTTGTCGGTAATTCAACCCATTAAACATTATATTCTTTAAATATTGCTAAAGATACATATTTTTAAATGCACGTTACAAACGTTTTAAGAAATTCCATAAAAGGTGCAACAAATTATTATTTTTTAAGTATAAAACAGATGCAATCGTGTTGTTTGGCTTTTATCGTAATGTGCCCACATAACTGATTCTCAATAGCAAATTTTTCGAAAGCATATCGGCAAAATTGATAACATATAAGAGTCTGAACTATATGCCAAGGTTTTCAAAAGTTAATTTCAACATCCACATGGACGGATGGACCAAGTTAAATCAACTTCTCTGTCTACAAGAATTCAGAATATATATATACTTTTTAGGGTCTTTAATGAATATTTTGTATATATCATATGGCATGAAAAACTTATATTAACCATTTGACACTCTGCTGTGAAGGCAAAAAAATGGAAAATTTAATATTTTACAGAAGAGGAAATTAACATAGTGGTGATTTTAAACACAATAATTTAAGAAAAAAAATAAAAACAAACTTTGATTTTTACCAAAAAATAACGTATTTAATGCTTTTCCGTACGGTTAGTTGAAGAGGTTGGGAGGTTGGGAAGCTAATAAGATCGAATCCAGTACTTTGCATGTTTTTATACGCTTCATCTGTAGTGCACAGGGGTTTATATAGCTTTGTCATTCCGTTTGTTATTTCTACCATTTTTATTTCCGACCCCATAAAGTATATATTTCTTATGAATAGAGGAGTCGATTAAGCCCCTCAGATCTGCGTATAGTATCAATTTCTTGGAAATATTCGGAAATGAATCGCAATTGAAATTCAGCACAATCGCTCTATAACTTTCTGAGATATGAGCAAATAAACACGACTGCCTCTGTTTTTTCCCATATTTTTAACACAAAAATTAAAATTTTTCAGCCATAGAATTTTGTAATTTGTAGATATAGTATGCCTTTAGAGATATTAGTGAAAAATCTTGGATTGATCGGGCTCTAATCGGTAAAGTTATACACAAAAAAAAATTTTTTTTTCAAATATATGTTCCACAAATTTACAAACGAAAACCAATTTTTTCACCTTCTGATTAACCGAGAGAGTCAATATTGGTATTATCTGAAAGGACTTGACTACCGCAATATAAGCACTACAAAATAGCGGACAATAAATTTATTTATTGGTCGAATCTGGTGTTTTAAAATGTAACTTCTTAAACACCCTCAATATTGGTATCAAATCAAAGGGCTTATCCAGCAGAGTACAGTAAATTTTTAAAAAAAATGTAAGATCCAAGATAGCGTCTAAAATAAAATGGCGGAACAAATTTGTTTAACCCTATCAATATGGATATCAAATTAAAGGGCTTGACTAGTAGAATACTGTTAACTACGTAAAAATTTAAAATCAAGGATGGCGTCGGAAATAATAAAGAAAAATTGCTTATAACATGAAATATAGGTTAAGCTAGGATGTGGCATTATACCTATGTACATGATGGTCAAGGGTATCATCGGATTTTGCACGGCCGAATATAGAACTCTTACTTGTTTTGTTTTGTTTTGACGTGTGAAAAATAAAAATTTTATCAGTGAAGGATATATGTATAAGATTTGACACAACCGAATATAGAGCTCCAACTTGTTTTTTTAAAAAAAATGAACTACAATTTCAAGCAAATTAAGGAATTTGTTTTTAACGTTATTTTTATTACTTAACCAACAAAATCCTCAATAAATCCAAATGAAAAATTTCGCTTCTTTAACATTCATGTCTGTGGACTAGTCACAAGACAACTTATTTCAAAATTTCGATTGACAAACATAAATGTCTAGAAAGCAGAAACACAGCAAGAGTTAGAAGAGTTATTTGTTAATAAAATTCAGCTTATTTCTATGTAATATTTCTTATACATAGAAAAACACATGGTTGCCAGCAAAAACTTACTAAACAACATACATACATTCAATTTAATGACTATTACTTATCGTCTGTCAAACTAAAAAGTGTTTAAGTAATGACTTGATTTATAGTGTGTTACGTAAGTATTTATTTTCCAGACATTTGCTTAGACACACGCACAATACAATTTCTTATTGAGAATTTTTTTAAGAACCATTTAAAAAGATAACTGATTCTAATTTAGTTTAAAACACATAGAATATAAGTACAAATGTTTTTGACAATAGCAGCAAAGAAATTTATTATAAAACTCATGACTTATAGATTTTCACTGATTTTTAAATTTCAAATTAACGTATCGAACATTAATCAAACCCAATTTCAACTTAAAAGAATTGACCGACTTCTGTAGGTCCATATTATTAAAGGCTTCTTTAGGTTATAAAAATCAAGTACTTCTTAATTGCTATAAAACAGCGAGAGTCAAATCACGTCTCATGAGATACTTTTTAGAGCTCACACGTACACCTCACACCTGTTAACCACAGTTGTGATTTGTTGTACAATTGTACGATAATTGGTACAATCGCAAGTCTAGTGGTACTCTGGTACACTCAATATATTTTTGGTACAATTTTCTTATTTCAAATTAATATTTTTTTTGTACCTTTTCTTAAGACAAAATTTATTAATTTAGTCTGGCTAATGAAATTTCTTATGAAATTTTTAAATTTCTTATGAAAATATAAAATTTAAATGTGATAAAAAAATAATTTTTTCCTAAAAAAATAAAGTGAAAAGTAACCAGAAAAGAACAAACTATCGGTTGTTTTTATAAACGACTTGAAAATTAAAATTATTTATTTTCAGTCTTGCTATTGTAGACAAAATAAAGTCAGATTTAAGTTAAGCCAGCATTGGTGATACGTAAAATATTTACAGCTACAGAGTGCAACTAACCTAAATAATCGCAGAATGCATTGGTATGTGTTGCCTATACCTGCTATAAAAGTATACATAAACTTATTTTGTAATGAGAGTTTTTTCTGGGTAAGTGCAAACAAAGCACCATAACTATCTTACCTTTATGATTAAGAAAGATGAACATTTTTCCATTTAGACTTAAGTTGTTTTGTCAAAACACCACAGATATATGCATAGTACATATGTATGTACATGTATCAAAATATATGTATTGTTGTATTGTTTTAAATAATATTAATCTATAATAACAACTGAAATACATTTAAATGTTTGTATTTTGTTTACTGTCAGATGTTCAGTTGGCTGGCTTAACACAAAACGGAAATGTATCTATGTATTTTGTTGTAGTTGTAAATGATGTAGTGTATCCATTTGTAAAATTCATTTTGGTTTTGTTTTTTGCAATGAATTTTACTGTTTTTGTTGTCTTTTATTTGTAGCGTTGTTTAATATTTTCAATTGTACTGGCAGGTTGTATTTACTTTTAAATATTTGTTCGTTTGTAGTTGCACATACATACATCAGTATTTGTATACTACTGCAACTACAATATTTCAGTGCCGTTACAATGTATTTTTTCAACATGAAAATTTACAAATGTACAAGGGCGACAACCAATTAATTCGATGGCAGTATTAAATCTACTACTGTACGTGTTTATTTTCTAGGTAAGTAAGTGAGTTAGGGCTATAGCTTTTATTCAAGTTTGTAAATATCAAAATGGCCTAGTACAGTCGAGTAGCTTAATAAAGTCTTTGAAAAAAATATACTATTATTTTTAACATTTTTATTTAAAGAAAACAGTCTACATTTTTTTCAAAATTTTGCCCAACAAATATTTTCTCAATTCACAAACTGTCGTAGGTGTTGCACTTCGAAGTATTTTTACACAATTTGTTGATAATTTCTACATTAATTTTAGTACAAGACTTACAACAATTGTACCATGTATAAATACATAAATATGGAGAAGTAAATTTGTTATGACCTACTGCTCCTACGACAGACTGAAAGTTGAGAAATTAATTAATTTTATTTAGCTGGCAGTGTTGTGCTGCATTCAAAATAACTTTGTCTTACAGTAACAATATTTTTTTAACAAACATATTTTTAATAATTCGAATTTTTTAGTTTTTTTTTATTTACTACATTTAATAGAGTTTAAAATATTTAATTAAGTGTAATAAAAAAAATCGAAAATCTGTTTAAAAAAATGTAACTAGACTTTGAGATAGTACAACCACTAAGTGAAATACAATAAAATCTCTCATAACCGTCTCAGCACAGGAAAGGAAAATGGCTTTTATCATTTTGTACCAAGTATGAAAACAATGTGTAGTTTTTAGGGCATGACGGTACCATTTTTTTAATATTTATTAATAAAAACAGAAACAGAAACAAAAATGTGTATAAAACTCCAGTATGCAATAAAAAAATATTAAATATTACATTTATAGGTACATACATAGAGATCGGTTATTTAACAAATTTTATTTATTTAATACTTTTAGATAAAAAATTTTATGTTATTTTAAAATTGAAGCAACAAAAATTAGAATCTTTTGTTTGTATTAAATTTAAGACAGTAGAAAAGTGTAGTCTATTTCTTTCCTTTGTTTTAATAAGGTTTTGAAAAGAAAAAACTCGTTCGACGTTGGCCAGGGAATGTGGAATAGACAGAATTCCTCTTACAATTCTTAAAATATCTGGGAACGTAAACTGATTTAATTCATTTTTCATTTGTGAAATAGGAAATATTTGAATCTTTGTGTGATTTAAGTTCCATTACATCGACTAGTGCTCTGTACTGATTATTTATTGCTTCAAAGTTTGTTTGTTCGTGTGGAAACATTTTCAACAGAAGAGGAACTATTGCATTTGTTTTTCCAATAATAACTTTTTCTGAATTTCTTATCATTACTAAAGACCACCTTACATGCTTTACAATCATAAGTAAAATAAAATACATAATCAACTTCATGTACCAGGTGGATCCAAATTAACAGGTGATTTTTGTAAGAAGTTTGCAATAAATTACATCACCTGGTACATGAATTCGCTTTGACAACAGCATTGCAACAAAAACAGAGAGGCTGACAGTATAAAATAAAACACACACAAAAAAAATTAAAGAGAACATGGACATATTTTTAAATTGTACCAAGTAGCTGGCGGTAGTACCACGGTACCAACAAGGTTAAAAATGTACTAAAAGAAGTACAATTGTACCATGATTTCCATCCGTGTCTCAGCAGCGTAATGTAAGAAGAATTGTAATCGCTTCCTCTTGGCACTCTCATGTGCTGAAATTAACTCTCGCTTTACAAAAATAAATTCTCTCAAAGAGACATTTCGCTTGTTTCTAACCGATATTTTTATGTCAAAATTTACTTAACAACACGACTCGGTTCATTATATTTACTACATCATATAACCCAGCTTAATGCATATATTTTCTCACTTACAATTCTGTTCGATCAATTTACGCTTCTAATTTAAAGAGTTGGCAATAATTATTGTTGCAAAGTTTGTGGTTTGTAGATATAGAAAAGCTTATCGGATTTGGGACATTGCCTAAATAACATACAGTCGCTCACATTTAAAGTCGGATAGGAGTATTTCTATAAAAGGAAATGCATTTCATTTTTTCTATTTTAACACAAAACTCATTATATTTACAACAACAAAAAATATATATCCCAAGTTCTGTTATAAAATGTACATGAAAACCTTCTTAAGACGAGGACACTTTTTAGCCGTAGATTGAATGTCGGGCAACAAATAATCTGCAAGACATATTCGTACAGGTATACGCAACGTCGATTTGATACAACAAAGCAACTTTTTATGGGATGTTTTCCGTCAAAGCCAATACGTATAACAGGGTTTGGAAAAGCTATTTTTTTATGTTATATTAATTAAAATTTGTTTAAGAAAAGATATACAATTGAGAAACACATTATAAATGGTGCAAAAGCAAGAAACATACAAAAAGTTGGTACTTTGTTACACTATGCAACATAGGGAAAAACAATTTTCCCCAGAAAAAGCACTATATATTTTTGATCAGCTATAGTCACCTAACTACAAAAATCATCATAATTTCAAATTCTATGGTAAGGTTTTTTTAAAATTTTTTTTATAAAATTTGAGATTTTTGAAAAGGCTGTTCCATACATCTTGTATTACTTTGGAACGACTTACTCGATTTTGTTTAGCAATTCGTCTGAAAACTTTTAATTATGCGAGCTTTAAGTTTTTTTAATATCTTCTTCTGATCTTGCTATCAGTTTTGGAGTTATCGAGGAACAAGTCGGAAAAAAAAATTTTTTTTGAAAGATTATAAAATTTTTAAAATTAAAAAATTTATAAAAAATATAATCTAACCAATAATTATCAGTTTTGGTACTAATTCTTAAAACTGCATTTATTAGAAATAAAACAAATTTTATTACATGAAAATCCATGGATGAATTCGTGTTTTATTCCCGATAAAATGAAAGTACCTATAGGTGCTATAGTTTTGATATTTTTTTCACAAATTAGTGTTGAGCAAAAAAATTATGTGATATTTTTTTTTAAATAAAAAATTGATTTCAAATTATTTTTCGTCGTTAATTAGTCAAGAAGTTAGATGAGATCTTAAAAAGTACCAAAGTTAAAGTTTTTACCGGTTTTTGTCCCTTAGCCTTTCGATTTAAAAAAAAGTACCAGACACCTGTCCGCTTATTATGTGTCTGCTTTTTTAAAAAATCATCTTTCTATTCAATTGAAAACATGGGTTTTAGTACTTAGTCTTAAAGCTGCATGTATCAGAAATAAAATAAATTTGATTAAATTAAAATCCCTATAAGGTGAAAGTATAAACAGAGGTAACAAGTAGTTTTATTTTAATTAACAAGATTAACAAAGAATAATCTAAAAATAATTTCGATAACTTAGTAATTATACAAATTTTAATTGGCAAATTGACTTAAATTGACCATCCCTAAATTATGTAAAAACTTTGATGTTTTTTCTTTGTTTGATTAATTCCAACGTTTGAGTTCAATACCCGTACAATATGTTCTACAAAATTAATTTGCAGTAAAAGTTTTTCAACTTTGTATTTTTTTCTTTGGCCCATCAGTACATGTGATGTGATTGTAATCAAATAAAATTTAAAAAGCAAAAAGAAAAAAAATTAAATAAATAAATCAAAGGGAGGATACATATGTATATGAAAATATGTATGTATGCATGTTTAAGAAGATATATGTTTATGGCAACAGCCCAGATATAAACCAAATAAAATACATAAAGAAATTTAAAAGAGTTGTACAAAAAAAAAAAAAAAAAAAAAAAAAAAAAAAAAAAATCAAGCAATACAACCATACGAATATATGTATAACGTGCAATAAATTTCAGTTAAAAACTATTTGTTAGCTGTCATTTCAGTTGCTGTACTCGTTGATATTTTTACTCCATCCTACAATGGCATAAACCAACGAAACGTAACAAAAACGACAATTGCAATAAAGGAAAAAAGTAATTTCGTTGTTCTAGTTAAATAAAATTTAAGTAAATTTACTGTTTGTATGTGAATGACTGGTTATAATATTAACTGCAAACATTAAACACGTATGTATGTTTGTAACTACACATGACTTCTTTTTCATTCTCTTTCCGTTTCCTTAAGTGTCTTTGTTAACGCTAGTGTTGTCGACCCATAAAATAAAATGTCTTTAATTTTTCTTTTTTCAGTTTTATGTGTTTCTGTATTTGTTCGTCAATTGTTAAATAGCAACGTAATGAAAATTGCATACATTGTAGCACCAGCTAACAAAAACTCACTCAATCAATGTGTAATATGTATATGACAATTTATGTTTGTAAGTTTAAGTATGTTTAAAGGGGTGTGCATCAGGGAAAATATTTAAGCTAGAGTGTGCATGTAATTGTCAGCTAAGCTTTCATGTGAGGAAGGGTGTCTAAGCCAAATAAATGGCAAATCTGAAGTTTTTTATTAATAAAATCAACATCGATATACCCATTTTCCAAAACTCAAATCATTTTACTTGATGTTTCTTTACAAGTTGTCTTTTGACTAATTCGGAAAATAAAAATATTTTTGCTTTATAGAATTCTCAAGGTAATAACATGGAGAGGATTTTTTGTAAGAATCTTTTTTATATAAAGTTTGAAAATTTTAACTTATAGGAAAAAGAGAGAAAATGTAAAACAAACGCTAACATATACAATCTTATTAAACATTTTTAATTCTTTAAAGTTTGGCGAAAAGGTTTTGAGTCAAAAACTGCAAAACCAAACAAAATATGATTTTTTTTTTTAATTATCACCTTAATACCAAATGATAACGATAGGAATCTGTTATAAATATAAGACATAGAAACAAAATTGAGGTAAACCCAATAAAAACTATAATTGTTTTTTTTTCCTTAAACCTTTTTTGCCAAACATCAAAAAATTGTATCTGACTTTAGATCGTGCCTTGAAATTTTATTTTTTACAAAAACAAAATATATATGTCTGTTTTACTACTGGTTAACGTTTTGCTGAACATTGAATAAAAACAAAAGAAATTATCAAGATCAAAGATTATGAAAAACATATCAAGTGCTCTGCTTGCTATGCATTGAATGTCATTCATGTTCATTGCTAATTTAGTCTCATCTTAAAAAAAGTAAGGCCCAATTACCCGCCTGACATAAATTCTTCCTATACAGTTGCTCGTTGTGTCTGTTTTTTTTCTCATGGATTGCATAGGGATTTTCAATGGCCTAAATTTGACAATTTTGTAACTTCAAAAAAAAAATGTTTTTCAAGTAAGAAGATGACTTTTTCGAAAAATTAGCGTTAATTTTACTTTGCTCCATTAGCCATTTAATGATTTTCCAGCGTGTTTCAAATTTTTTCGCTTGAGCTTTTGATTTCTTCTTTAAGCGGCATTTTTTAAATATTATGGGCCAATTCAAAGTGGTTGCATATCAGTCGTATTTGTACTATTTCATATTATTTTATGCATGCTGAAAATTTTTGTTAGTAATTTCCATACAAAAAAATAATATGACTTTACACATTTGTTTCCTATGTATAAGAAATTGTTTATGTTATACTTTTAACCATACTGTCTCTCAGAGAGAATTTCTTCGCTTCTCACCTCTCAGAGAGAATATTTTCTATTTTCTTCTTTCCTGTATACATACAATTTTTAACAGCGTCATCTCTGTCTTCTTTCTTATATTAAATACATAATTAGTTAACAAAAGGTGTTCAAAGTCACTAGTCATTAATATGAATTATATGACATAGTACAATATGAGAGTTTACTTTGAATTGGCCCATTGTATTGATGTATTTTATTAAAATTCGCTGCGTAATGCATCGTAAAATTTGAAGATGTTGAGAACGATGCCGAGTTAAATTTTTTAAATTTCAGTGACACTCACGTTTGCTACACCAATGTTTTCAAAAGATCGACTTTTATATATAAATATTACTGTCCATTACCGATTCAGTTTCCTTAAATTTTTAATCACTCTTCAAATGGTTGACACATTAGATAGACATTTTGACTGTTATCACGATTACAACGCATTGCTTGTTTGTTAAACATTTTATTTTTAATAATCAAAATAAAACTTTTTAAAAGCTACATCTTGTACAGAAAAAATTACTCTAAATTTAACAAGTAACAGTGCTATATTCGGCCGTGCCGAATCTTATATACCCTTCACAATGTGTAGTCATGCAATAACAATTGTTTGTATCACCATTCATCCCATATAAAATACATGCATACGTACACGTTAGAATAAATGTGGCATCGAATCCCAGCTGAGCCAAAAAAATTTTATTTTATTTTATTTAATATATTATTTATATTTTATTATTTTTTTTATATTTTTTTTTAATTTTTTTTAAATTTTTTTAAAAAATTTTTTTAGAAAAATTTTTAAAAAATTTTTAAAAATTTTTTTTTTAAATATTTTTAAAATTTTTTTTTTGTAGTTTTTTTTTATTATTTTTTTTTTATTTTTAATATTTTTTTTTTTGTAATTTTTTTTGTTTGGTATGTTTTTTACATGTATGTATATATGTATGTTGTTGTTGTAATTGTGAAAAAAAAACGAGGTGGTCGTGGTTTTTTGCTCATATCTCAGAAAGTTATGGGGCGATTGTGCTGAATTTCAATAGCGATTCATTCCTGGATATTTCCAAGAGATTGATACCATATACAGATCTGAGGAACATATAGTTGCTTCTAAAAGTTGATTTCAACCAACACACGGACAGACGGGCAGACGGACAGACGGACAGACGGATAGACGGACAGACGGACAGACGGACAGACGGTCAGGGCTTAATCGACTCCTCTATTCATAAGCTTTCAGAAAATATATACTTTATGGGGTCGGAAATGAAAATTGTAGAAATTACAAACGGAATGACAAAGCTATATATACCCTTGTGCACCACAGGTGAAGGGTATAAAAAGTAAAACCTTACAGAGACACTGAGACCAATACATACGTTTATTGTACGCCATTTTGTAATGGCTGCTATCATGGCGTTTGAGTTGTTTTTATAATGTGTTATAAATTGTTAGTCAAGTCCTAGTATTTGATATTCATATTGACTCTCTCCGTTGCTTAAGAACTGAAAAGTTCAATATAGACTTGTAACTACATATTTAAAATATTAAACCGCTTTGTGAATTTCTTTCAGGAACAAATTTTCAAGACTACTGCTTGGTATCAGTAGTTTATTCGACAACTTATTAAAGGCTTAAGCATCTTTTTGCCTATAACTTTGGCGATTGGTAACTGATTTTACTAATATTTTTCGCAAATAGAGCAGGAGACAATTTTTCAAGATATTCTTTTCAAAATATTTCTAAAAGTTTGATATTATATACAGTTTTGTACGACATACAGGGGCTTCTGAAAGGTAATTTTAACCACCATACGGGCAAAAGGTTAGACGGAGATTGTCCAATCGACTTCCCTATTAGATCGACAATGAATATTGCAACAGTTACAAATTATACCCTTCACCTCATAAATAAAAAAAAAAAAAATAAAAATGATATTACGCCATAATAAATAAAAAAAAAAACATTTGTCTTAAAAGTTCAATAAAATATGTAAAAAAAATAAAGAAATATATTTAAGATTTTCTTATTCAAATTATTATTATTATTATTTTAAAAACTAAAGAATTTTATTTAAGATTTTCTTAGTCAAATGAAGTTTTGCTTTACGTGGTGCAATAAACAAAGGCCATTAACCTCAAAATAGCCATATTAATCACTTAAGGTTTCCTTCCTTTCATCAAGCAAATGGGTACATTCAAGCAATGGCACACAAACATGCAAACATACTTATGCACAGAGTCTTTAAGCTTTTGTGTGGCGGTATGTGCTTGTTTGCGTTTAAATATGCATTTTCAGTAAAATCATGTTTGTATTGTTATTTATAATGTTTGCCATTAATAAATCTATTGTTTGTAACTAGTATTATATGTTTTTTTGTTGTTGTTGCTTTTTCTTCAACACAAGTATAACAAGTTGTTGAACTTTGCCTTTCTGCACTTTGGCGTTGCAGTTGCTGTTAGCAAACAAAATTTGTAAATTTAAATTTTTTGTGTCTTGCTTAAACTGGTACAAAATCATACAAAAAAGAAAAGAAATATTTACTGTTACTTGTTAGTTGTTAGTCTCTGTTTTTAATGTTGAAAATAATATGCATTTGGGTTAAATTGTATGTTTTTGTGCCTGCAGCAGTTTTATTTTCTTTTAATGCTTTCTATATTAACGAGCACATAATTTCATTATAACTTTGTGCAACTGCTTGTATGTGTCATTTAATACAGGCGTTTGTGGCCTATACTTTTTCTTTTGTTTGAATAAACATCAACCCCGTATAGCAGGACTCAAAACACAACTTTTATTATTAAAAAAAAAAAACTTTAAATAATTCTAAACGTAACAAAAACGTTTTAGTTTTCATTTCATCTACTTTCTGTGCAGTATTTATAATCATTACATTCTTTTTTTGCTAGAAAAAATTTTAAAAAATGAAAAATGCGTTGTCGAGGCTATGTCGATTTTTTAATGATCTTTGCCAATAATATAAACTATTGAATTAATCTATTGAATTATAGACATAAATTCAAACTTTGCTTTATAAAATGTATTTCATTTTCATCTGCCACTCATCTAATTAAAATTAGTTGTAGAATTATATCTGTGGCTTGAAGCTAAAAGGGCCAATGTCAAAATATTTACTTTTGAGAAAATTGAAATTGAACTTTAACTTTTATAGACGCTTTCATAGTGACATTGGCCAGCATTTTATTTATGAAGCTGTTCTGGGTTAAGTATGACTTTAGCTGTTTTACCATAATGAAATAGAGCAAGAAAACAAATCTAATGCAATGATTAACTCAAAAAATTAAAAAAGTGACATTGGCCCTTTGAGCTCCAAGCCACAGATATATTCCCATATAAAAATAAAGATATTCATTTTGCCATAAAAAATCGAGGAAAACTAATAAATCGTTTCGCAGCTTAATGTGAATGAGCACCAAAATATAATTACTTCGGTATTTTTCAAAAAATTTAAAACGAAAATTGAGTTTTTAAGCTTTCAGACAACCGCCAGGGTTAATATGGCTATTACGGTGAAAAGTTTTTAAATCCATTATGCCGTCCACTACAAAATCACGTACAATAAATTCATATTTGAGTAATTAAAATTGGCATCAAATGAAAGGCCTTGACAAATCGTATACAGTAAATTACAAGGTTAAAATCCAAGATGGTGTACCAATCAGAATGGGGGGTACAATGGGTATTAAACGAATAAATTGGATTGACAAGTAGATCACATCTAACTTTGTAAAAATTCGTAATCAAAGATTTGCTGTTAATAAATTTTTACATATTTTAAGACTTAGAATTTTTTCTTTTGGTTTTTTTTTCAGTTTTTTCGATTAGTCACATTTACAATAAGCAATTCCATACTTAAACTGATAAAAATTTGGGCGGATTTCACTTAACTCCCACACATGTATATTAGTATGATTTTGATGAATTATGTTTGGTGTTACTCACGGAATTACAACAATGTTGGAAAATCGCTTACTTTTGCAATTTATATTTATCATAGCTATCAGCAAAAAAAACACATTTTGTTCAAGAGCTAAAAAATTAAAAAAGACACAGAAAAATATTAAACATGTGTTGGATTTTATAGAGTTCTGGTATACAGTATTGCCAATTAAACATTTTTATGGTTAAATTAAGTCTTTTTCAGGTTAAATTAAGCTTTTTTATATATTGTTTGGACGGAGAAACATTAATTTAGCCTATAACCTTTTTTAACCATTTTAGTTCTTTTAGTTTTTTTTGACCTTGAAAATTATTTCAAAATTTATCCTTAAAAATATTTAAAAAAATATTTTTAAGTTTTTCAATTTGTTAATTAAACTACAAATTAAAAAAAAACAAATATCACGCCACTAAACCAACAAAAAACAAATATATAATAAAAACTCGTAGCCTGATTATGCTACACAAAGAGGTAGCGCAATATTGATACAATAATAAATAAATAAAAAAAACAATTTTTTATTATTGAAAAGACCTTAAGCTAAAAAAAAAACTATTACATATTTATAAGTATGCAAAAAATCGCTTCAAACAAAGGTTTCATGGTAAAAACGCGGCAACAGTATTCAGTATTTTTCTTTTGATCCTCTATTACACTTATATACGTTTAAAAGTAGTTATATCAATTTTTTTTTTAATTTTGGAGATTCTGCGTACATGGTTTCGGAACGCGTTTCAAAAATAGCTGTTTGTGTTTACCGTGTATCTGTTCTTAAGTCGAAAGCAACAAAACTTGCAAATTTAAAAAAAAATATCCCCAAAAATTTTGCAAAGAGCGGACTAGTATGCCGAAATTAAAAGAATAAATAAGCGAATGCAAAAATCCAGAAAAGGTATTACGAAAATATTGTAAATGTATAATAAACACTAACTGTTTTATAAATAAAGCTCAAACAAGTACAAAGAACATCTTATTGTAATTTAAAGCATTGTAGACAAAAAACCTTTGCCATTCAAACACACTTATATGAAAACTTAGCAATAGGAGTCATTTTTTTTTTTTTTTTTTTTTTTTATTGAAAATCCATATTTGTAATACAATAATACAAAATACAATTTCTATTTGGGGTCTCAGCGCCACTAAGGCATTACAGAGACAAGTTGGTAGTATAAGAAGTTAAATACAATGTATTACAGAGGAAAAAAAAAAAAAAAAATATATTCATATAGATAAATTTTATAATTTACTAATTTATAATGTAAAATTATATTTAATAATAATTAAATTATTTATTAGATTAGAAGCATTTCAATATTTTGCAACAAATAATCCTTTAATTTTCTTTTAAACAAAGAAATTGTACAACAATCCTGTATTTGTTGAGGTAAATTATTATATTCTAGACTACCTGCGTATTCAATTTTCTGTTTAGTAGTTTCCAAACGACATCTGGACATCCATAGGTAGTGACTATTTCTAGTGTTAAAAGCAGTTTGATTTCTTGAAAACGTAATTGTATGTTGACCAATATTATGTAAAACTTTGAAGACGTAGACTAATAACTGCATTTTAAATAATCCATGTACTGGCAACACATTTTTAGCTACATCTCTATACAAGGAAAGAGTAGGATAACGGCAAGGTAAACTATATACGATCTTTAAGGATTTGTTTTGTAGTATTTGTAATGATTTCAGATCTGTATTTTTTTGAAACCCATAAATAAGGGCCATATAATTTAGATGACTTTGAATTAAGGTTTGAAAAACAATTAACTTCGTTGTTGCATTTAATCTGTGTTTTAATTTATACAGAATGCCAAGAGCCGGAGCGATTTTGGCTCTTAACTTTTCGATATGCATATGCCATGTAAGGTTATTTTGAAGATAAACACCCAAGTACTTTACAGAGTCTACTTCCAAAATTTCCTTACCATATGCAAATACATTTATGGTGTTTCTTAGACTAGGTCGGGGCATAAACCGTATAAATTTGGTTTTGCTTGCATTTATGACAAGCTTGTTCAAACGTGCATATTCAAAAATTAAAGCTGCATCTCTTTCAACCATAGTTTTTAATACTAAATTCTGTTTATACGGATAAAGTATACATATATCATCTGCATAGAGAAATATCTTGCCTTCTAGCCCCAAGTTGTTTATATCATTTAAGTAAATAATAAACAGCAAAGGTCCTAAAACACTTCCTTGAGGAACTCCATATTTAACATCAGCCATATTACTCATGCTATCATTGATTTGCACATACTGTTTCCGATTTAATAAATAACTTTTTATTAGTTGTAGATTTTTCCCTCTTATTCCATTATAGTATAATTTATGTAAAAGTATATCGTGATCCACAAGATCAAACGCTTTTGTTAGATCATAAAACATCCCTCCTACACCCGAAAAGCCATTATCTAAGCTATTACAAACACAATTTACAACATTTATCACTGCCTCATCAGCACCACATCCTTTTCTAAAGCCATATTGATTGGAGTATATTAAATTTTCGTTCTCAAAAAACGTTGAGAGTCGAATGTACAACAATTTTTCAAATATTTTATCAATTGTTGATAAAACAGCTATAGGTCTAAATTTATCAATATCATTACAAATTTTATCTTTGGGAATAGGAATTATTTTGTGAATTTTAAGAGCTTCTGGGTAAATTGCATGGTCAATTAAAGAATTAAAGATTCTTGATAAAAGGGGGACAAGTGTCTCTTTGCATTCAAAAAGGCATTTAGCTGATATTAAGTCGCTCCCTGGGCATTTATTTATTTCCAATTGTGAAATTAAGCTTAATACTTCACTATCATCGGTATGTTCAAATTTTATGTGATTATAAGAATATTCCAGAGTTCTAAAAGCATTACAATTGTCGTTAAAAGTAGTTTCGATTTGATTTTTTAAATGTTCGACTGAACTTAAAAAATGTTTATTAAAAATTTCTGCTTTAACTTTATCATCAAGAATATCATTGCCAATATTATACAATGGTTTTATACTTCGTCCAAGGGTTTTATTCAAAAATTTCCAGCATTTTTGGGATCCTGTTGCATTTTACATAAATTATCATGATAATAATTTACCATCGATTCTTTACAAGCAATTTTTATTATCTTGCTAATTCTCTTTATACTTTGCTCGATACTCGATTTATTAAAGGCATTTCTTTTAGATTTTAAAAGCTTATTTTTATAATCAATAAGTGCTTGAATGTTCTTGTTTATCCACGGTGTAATATTATATTTTGCTTTTATTTTAGTTTTTATAGTTGAATTAGATACAGCATTTGAAATACAATTAATTAACTGAGATGTATCATCACTAGGATTTCCAGAAAGATTTGTTATGTTCATACTGATATTTAAGTTAGATCTGACGAGTTCGTAATTACAATAGCATTTTTCTATTTCATAAAAGTCACACGTCTTCGTTGATGATTCAAGTATGCAGCTAATTATGTTATGGTCTGAAAAACCACATTCAATTGAGTCAATTTCAAGTTTATCTATTATTGCGTACGTTTTTTTACATAGTTCAATTTATATAATAAATCATCATCAGTCTGAAAAAATCAATTTAGTTGGCCTTTATTAAAATTGTAAAGAACCAAATGCTCTAAATATTATATCGTCTTTAAATGCTAAATCTGAAAATAAAATTTATAATCATATTTCAAGTTCTTGTCTTTTTGTTTACTGGATAATACGCTTATCTGCACAACCGCATTTTAAACTTTGGCTAAATATGAATTAAAATTGACTGAAAATATTAGCTATGGCTAAAAGTCAGTATTTAATTGAAATCATCTTTTTGCAACTTTCCTTTGTATTTTAACTGATTTTTCATTTGTTTGAAATAGACTAACGGAATACTTTTTGAATAAATCATAGTCACTTGCTGTCATAATTTTCTGAGTGAATGTTAAAAAATTATACGTGTCTTTAACTAAAAACTAATTGTTTTTATTAAAATGTTCTTTGAATGGTTAGCGTCTTTAAGCTTTTATAGCCTTCTTTTCTTAATGAATCAAAATGCATTCTTAATTTTAATTGAATATCAAGTAAAAAAACCTAAAAATTATAATTTTTTAATGGGCGTGGCGCTGCCCACTTTTCTAATCACGAAATTGTAAAGTCAATATGTGTGCAAAGTTTCAGAAAAATCGGTCCAATGCAAGTACTTCAAAATGATACCTTTTTTTTATAGGCGTGGCACTGCCCACTTTTCTTATCACGAAATTGTAAAGTCATGACAGCTCAGTATGTGTACAAAGTTTCAGAAAAATCGGTCCAGTGCAAGTACCTCAAAATTATAACTTTTTTTTTATGGGCGTGGCCCTGCCCACTTTTCTAATCACGAAATCATAAGGTCATGATAGCTCAATATGTGTGCAAAGTTTCAGAAAAATCGGTCCAGTGCAAGTACCTCAAAATAATACCTTTTTTTAATGGGCGCGGGACTTCCCCTTTTTTCTAGTGACGAAAGTGTAAAGTCATGACAGCTCAGTATGTTTGCAAACTTTCAGAAAATTCGGTCCAGTGCAAGTAGCTAAAACTGATAACTAATTTTTAATGGGCGTGGTCCCGCCCACTTTTTTTCACCCATAAACACTCCGTGGTATGTGTACAACAACTTGCCAAAGTTTGAGTCCGATCGGTTTTACAGTTTCGGAGTCTATAGCTAACACACACACACACACACACACAACTGGCAACACTGCTGGTGCCAAGGACAGAGACTACAAAGAAAATAATATGAAATATAGATAACAAAATTGATGATGACTTGTGGCAAAGATATTCCGTATAAAATGAATTGAAGTTGCAAAAAATTTGGATTTATCAAATGTTTTCAGAGCTCAAAAATCGCTTACTTTGGCACAAATATATGTAAGTACAAAGGTAGATAGATTTAAGAGAATTTTATTTTAAATCAATATAAAACACAAGCATTTGTATTAATATCTAAATATTATCCACATTTTAGTTAAATAAACCATTCGATTAACAGTTTACTTGTCTCTTCTTTATAATTTATTTTTATACCCTTCACCTGTGGTGCACAAGGGTATATATAGCTTTGTCATTCCGTTTGTAATTTCTACAATTTTCATTTCCGACCCCATAAAGTATATATTTTCTGAAAGCTTATGAATAGAGGAGTCGATTAAGCCCTGACCGTCTGTCCGTCTGTCCGTCTGTCCGTCTGCCCGTCTGTCCGTGTGTTGGTTGAAATCAACTTTTAGAAGCAACTATATGTTCCTCAGATCTGTATATGGTATCAATCTCTTGGAAATATCCAGGAATGAATCGCTATTGAAATTCAGCACAATCGCCCAATAACTTTCTGAGATATGAGCAAAAAACCACGACCACCTCGTTTTTTTCACAATTACAACAACAACATACATACATAGATACATCTAAAAAACATACCAAACAAAAAAAATTAAAAAAAAAAAAAATATTAAAAATTAAAAAAAAAATAATAAAAAAAACTACAAAAAAAAATTTAAAAAAAATTAAAAAAAAAATTTAAACAAATTTTTTAAAAATTTTTCTAAAAAAATTGTTTAAAAAAATTTAAAAAAAATAATAAAATATAAATAATATATTAAATAAAATAAAATAAAATTTTTTTTGCTCAGCTGGGATTCGATGCCACATTTATTCTAACGTGTACGTATGCACGTATTTTATATGGGATGAATGGTGATACAAACAATTGTTATTGCATGACTACACGTTGTGAAGGGTATATAAGATTCGGCACGGCCGAATATAACACTGTTACTTGTTATTATTAATTATACAATAAATTTTTTGATCTAACCCTGTTATTGTTTTAATAATATAATAAATATTTTAAATTTTATGCTAAACAACATAATGAAATTAAAAATTCGTTTTGTTTGCAGTGCGGTTTACCAAAATCCTTTTAAATGGTTTTATGTGGCATAATATTAATTTAAAATGTTATTCAACTAAATTATGATAAACGTTTATACGAACACATATATCTGTGGCTTGGAGCTGAAAGGGTCAATGTCAAAATATTTACTTTTGAAAAAGTTGGAATTGAACTTTAACTTTTATAGATGCTTTCATAGTGACATTGGCCAGCATTTTATTTAAGAAGCAGTTCTGGGTTAAGTATGACTTTAGCTGTTTTACCATAATATGAAATAGAGCAAGAAAACAAATCTAATGCAATGATTAACTCAAAAGAGCCAAAAAGTGACATTGGCCGTTTTATATCAAAGCCACAGATATTACTTGTAACAAATTTAAATAAAATTAAAAAACGCATAAATAAAATTAGACCGGTTAACGATAAATTTTTGTTATTATCACTCCCAGAAGAATATTTTTTTTAATTGCGCAATATAAATAAAAAACTTTAGACTTAGTGCCCATCTATCTATATGTTGGTTTAGATATGGTATTCGGAGTCCTGATTCAGCCTAGTATCATCATTGTAATATCAATTTATCATTTATATTCGCAGGAATTTTTTAAAATCGACACAAAATTTAGATAAACTAGAGGCAAAAGAAATGTCTAAATAATTTATTATATAATTTTGTTATCCCTAACAAAGTTAAGCATTCTAACTTGTAGAATGAAGAAGAAATATTGTTAGATATGTGTCATTATGCTATTGTGTTACATCTTATAACAATACCTTTCAAAGCGAATTCAAATAAATTTTAAAAAATTTAGATTTCTTTAAGCTATATAGAGGGCTTTTTAACCAATACATTTGATATTTGCTTATAAAAATAGATTGTTTTTAAATAATTTTTATTTTAACAAACAAATTTTTGTATTCCACATGGACCTCCTAATCTTTGTAAATATAGTCATGTACACCCCCATTAACACATAAGTAAGCGTTAATACACACACGTTCACAGTCGCATAAGCGCTGAAAGGGAAGACTGCACAATTGGAGTACATTAAATATTAAATTTAAAAATTGTTTGTTAAATTAACCGAAAACAAAAAAAAAAAACAAGAACCAAAAAGAGAACAACAAAAATGTTACACCACAAATAAAAAGCAACAACGACTTGTAGAATAATGCTTACATTGTAAAACTTTTATACGCGAGCCTTAAATATATGTATGTATGTATGTGCTCGTATAAATGTTAATGTGTAAATTTACACACTTATTTACATCATATTACTTTTAGGATTTTAACAAAACATTCATAAAAAAACAATATATGCATGTATATGCTTGTGTATGTGTGTATGTGTGTGTTTGGATTTGTGGTAACGATTGAAAAATAAAAATAACAACAACTAATTCACACACACACACACACAATGCAAGAGATTATTCAATGTTGTTTAAAATAGTATACATATGTATGTCTGTATATATTTACAACCTTAACTACTTCTCCTATTGAAACGCCTCCTTCCCAACGGTTAAAAAAGAATGGTTTTTCAAAAGCCATAAATAATTATTTACATGCAAGTGAAGAATGGCTGGAAACCTCCCAAATGAAAACGAATGGTTATCAATGAAGATGTAACTGTGACTGTGCCTTTGGATGCCTATTCCTATGTCTGTGGATGTGGTCGTAGATTTAGATTTGGGACACAAAAAATAATAATAAAAAATAACACGATAGAAAGAAAATAAAAAAAAATAAAACAAACAACAAAAATCAATAAATTGGTTGTAAATATTAATAATAACTTTGGTGTTTATTTTTTATTTATTTTTTTTTTGTTTAGCCTTTCTTAAAGGGTGTTTTTTTTTTGGTAACAGTAAACATTATCAACTAAATTTATTTATTTGATCTAGAATTTTAAATAAATAAATATAAAAATGCCCATCAAAAAAGTAATTGCAGTTCATAAAGTACCTTACAAAAGTATTCATTTTAAAACCATCCCAAAATACAAAAAGATTTATTATAAATAGAGTCACAAGAAATTCAAAATGAATTCAAAAATCATGCAAAATATCTTAAATAGTTCATGTAAATAAACATCACTAACTCTTAAAACAACGACTTTTTCACCTGATTTGTATGAATTGTATGTGCTTATAAGAAGGAAAAGTATGTCCTTAATCTACATCTTATATCCTTTTATATGAATAGGCAAGTCGACTTTATGCTACAGAGTTTGCGCTTACATTATACAAGCAATTGTAATAAAAAGTATATATTTTACTGGTTTAGTAATAAAGTTTCTACTGACATATGCGCAAAACAAAAAATAAAAATAAAACATGTTGAATCAACATTGTTGATACCAGTTGTTATTGCAAAGAGAAACGAAACAAGAAGAGTATAGTGGTCATATTTACAAAAAGATTACGG
Organism: Phyto melanocephala; assembly: GCA_941918925.1. Classification (NCBI taxonomy): domain Eukaryota; kingdom Metazoa; phylum Arthropoda; class Insecta; order Diptera; family Rhinophoridae; genus Phyto; species Phyto melanocephala. The sequence goes on from OW799234.1 coordinate 115,201,982, forward strand.
TCAAATAAGTCGACCTTAGAACATTCTAGAATAAATATAAAATAGTAACGTTGCTAACTCACTGACTGACTGATTCATCATCTCGCAATTAAAAACACAAAAAGTTGCAGCTGCAAAACTTGTACAGTGTGTTTCTCTTTTAATGTATAGCTCTACTACAAAGGTGGTACAAAAATTAGCCCTCGTCTTGGAACTTGAAAAAAATGTTATTGAAAAGGGCATTAATTTGTAATGATCGCCTAATAAAACATGGAATATTATTTTGGTGAAATTTTTAGAAACTTTTGGGGTGACAAAAATGGTACAAAAGATGGGGAAAATATGGGCAAATATACATGTACACAGGTTTAAACAAAAAAAGTGTAGTTTTATTCACAATACAACATGTTTTCAAAAAATGTATTTATTTTTTTGTTAAAGATTAAAAAGGTTTAAATTTGAACAATCTAAAATTGTGAAATTTACATTAGTATGGAAAACCCAAAAGGGTACTTTTTCTGATACTAGCTGAGACTGAAAATGTTGTGGGTGACCTGAAAGGTGCTTTGTCAGTTCTTTGTGGTACTTTTTGTATTTTCTACGTTTAAAAAGCTTAAATTGAAAAATTACTAAGTATTGATTTAAGTAAGAAATGAGAGAGATATGAGCGAGACAAAAGGTAATTTTTTTCGTGTTATAATTGTACTTGTTGTATTTTACGTTTGTAAAATGATATTGATTCGAGGATAGACTCAAAATATTATCGGCGACCAAAAAGTTACTTTCCGTTATTTTTATGGAACTTTTTTGTATTTTTATGATTTATGATATACTTTAAATTCTGAAATAAGGTACTGTTACGTTCGAGATGAGTTGGAAATTTATAAAGATGTACAAATTATTACATTTCATATTTTGATAGTCATTTTTGTAATTTCTGTATTTAGGTGACTAAAATTTTTAAGCTGAAAAGCATTGATTTAGGCTGAAATAAAATATCTCCTTTGTTCTGCATTGTTGTTATAAACAATAACAAAACAGTGCCAATTCAATCAATTCAATTAATTTCAATCGAAGTGCAGAACACAGGCGTACATGTCCCCGATATGTCTTTACAATACTTTAAATTTTTCGAAATTAATCAGAGAAACAAATTTTTGATAAATTTAACGAATAATTATTAAGTAAATAAAAAATAACTCGAATGTTTAATAAATGGTAAGAATTGCACTACTAAAGTATATTCAAATAAATACATGATCTTTAATAAAACGCTTACGTTTAAATCATTTACATATTCATCTACATTATTTCATTCTCTGAGTGTTTTGCCAGCAGTAGCAGATTTATTATACACAAAAATAAAGTAAACTTTATGTCGAACTAGCTAAAAATGAGTGTCACGTAAAACGTTTGAAATACTATCACACAAAGTATTTCAAATTTCAAGTAAGTGACCATGAAAAGAGAAAATGGCAGAACAAAGATTGCAACATTTGTCAAAACAAGTACAAATATAAAAGAAAGAAAATCTTAAAGTTTTTTTTAATAAAAGAAGAAGTCAGGGAACACTGAGTCTAATGCCAAAAAAATAATTCTTTGCAAAAATGTTGCAAAGTTGTCTACACAGTTGTCTAGAGGTATATTGTTTAAAAATAACAGCTATAAAAAATTTTATTTGTAAAATTTATAAAATTATTAGGCAACAACTGCTTACATTATCATCGAACTGATGGTTTAAGAAAAAAAATTATAACAAAGAGTGATAATAAAATAAGAAAAAATTACAACAATAGAAAAAGACTTTAGTAGTAACTTTCGATCTTACTCACGTTTATTAGGATATACAGTGCCAAGCAGAAGTGAGTGCATGTTCACGACACTGACTTTCGTCATCCATAAAAACAAAACCATAGAAGCAAATCAGAAAATTTTTTAAATTTTATAATCATTATTTTATTAGTAACAAATAAGAGTAAAGAAACAATGATAAATGCATTTAATTAAAAGAGTTTAAAAGAAAAAACGAAGAAAACCTGCATAAACTCAATTTTGCACGTTTTATAAACTGCACCTATTTTTTCTCTCCCACTTCTCTTATCAACAGAAATCATGCACATATACCGTTATATTTGTTCTTATCTTATTCTTCTTGTTCGTAGAGCAGTTTAAAACGTGTTTCTTGCGAATCAAAACAGATTTTGTCAGCTATTGTCATATTTAAATTAAATTGTTGAGTTTTTGCATAAAAATGAGAAAAATATCTGCAGAAATTGTAAATAGTGTTGTGTGCCTGACCGAGAAAGGCTGTTCTTCAAGTACCATTGCCGAGAGGGTTGGTACAAGCCAATCGGCGGTGATTGCAGCTCAAAAGAGACGAAATGTGACGTCCAAATCGCAAGTCAAAGGCCGCAAAAAATTATTAACGGACTCAGACGCTAGACTAATGATGTCCAAAATGAGAAAAAACAAGCTGCTAACACCAAAGGGTGTAAGCGAGTGGACTGCAAGAAAAGCGCTCCATGATATCGGCTATACTTCAGATGTTAAAAAAAATAAACCTGTATTGTCCGATAAAAATGTTAAAGCGCGCTTAAAATTTGCAAGAGAGCTCAGAAACTGGACAATTGATGACTGGAAACGTGTTATCTGGTCCGATGAGTCTAAATTTAATCGCTTTTAGTCAGATGGAAAGCAATACTGCTGGCGTAGACCCGAAGAACGTGTTCAATGACACCATGTGAAGCAAACCGTAAAACATGGCGGCGGAAATATAATGGTTTGGGGATGCTTTACATGGTGGAATGTTGGCCCTTTGCATTAAGTAGATGGTCAGTGTCGTGAACATGCACTCACTTCTGCTCGGTACTGTATAAACACAATAATCATTTGATTATCGAATTCTATCTCTTAGCCGTAACTGTTTTCGAAAATGCATTTCACTCGGCTAGTACCGGTAGGTAGGTGGGTAAGGGTGGTGTGAAGTTCCCATTACACCCTCACCCGGAGACCATTACGGTCCATTGTGATTAGAAATAGTTAAAATAGAAAAAAAGAAGAAAAAGAGAAGCAGGGAATCGAACCCGCAACCCCCAAACTAGCAGACCAGCAAACTACTGACTAGTCCACCGGGGCACCCAGTGTCGGTAAAAAAAAACTTACTTTTTCAGTGTATTTTTTCATTATCACAAAAAAAATTTAATATCTTAATAATTAAAACAATTTAAAAAATATATATGAACTTGAAAGCCAGTATTAAAAAATCCTGTTCATTAGTTTGTAAAAACAATTTAAAAAATAAGTTCGAATATCTAAAATATCCAAAATATCTAAAAATCAAAGACCGCCGAAATATATATTTTTATTTATTTATTTCAAGCGACCCAAAAATAAATCACCCTTTATTATAACAAATGGGTTATTATCTCTATTCTTTGAAATTTTGTTTTTGTTTTGTTAAATTTTAAGGTAAATGGCGTGTTAAATATAAAAAAAAACACCAGACGAACAACATTTTAAATAATGTCAACACAATAACACTCAGCCATACTGAAATACACATGCACAGTTTTGGTGGCTCGGATCAAAGTGTTGTCAGATTTTTGTTCTGGCTAATCTAAAAAAATGGACAGCAAAATACCATAAAAATGGTAGTTCTTTGTTCGCTGCTAGTTTTTTCATGTAAAATTCTATAAAAAATATTAATTCAGTAATTACAACCACAGTAGTTAGCTACTTCCTGAACATATTTTTTACAATCTGCATATTAGATCATACTCAACTATAATTAAGCTAATGCATGAGGACATATACATATGTGACTCTGTAATGAAAATTAATATTGTTTTTTTACCACGAAAATATTTTCACCCGATATTTTTTTAAATGGTCACAGCAATTAACTTAGGGTAGGTGTCTCAGTAAGTATTAAATTTTTAATGTTTTTGTGCAAGTGGCAACTCAAAAACTTGACAGCTGTCACATACTTGTATTTCGATTATTAAGAGTAGAGCGCTTAATGAAAGAACAACACATTATAATTGAGAATATATATCACAAAAACTTTAAAAAGTTATGGTGATACAGATCGAACACTTGAAAATTTTTCATGCGAATAAGTGCAGCTAATGTGTTAACAGTTTTAAGAGTGGTTAAGAAATTGTAAGAAACTGGGTCAGTTGTGTGCGTCAATGTTGCAGTCGTTCTCTTTAAAATACTGCTGCTGTAAGCAAGAGTGCACCGAAAACCAAGGAACAGTTGCTCAATTCACAATCTATCGTAGGAGCCGTAGATCGTAACAAATGCACTTCCCCATATTGAAGAAAATGGCGATAGTAAATATTTTGCCAGCTATGATGTATTTATACGACATTCTATAAACAAAGGTAAAATTGTTGTCAGTGTTGTACAAAAAATTAAAGTAGAAATTGTCAAAAAAATGTTTACAAATACCATGACGTACAACACCTATGACAGTTTGTGAATTGAGCAATTAATTTAGCATAGTTTTCAACTATTGAAAATTTCACAAAGTTCCGTTCAACTAGTTCAATGTGTAATGGATCAGAATAAAATCAATGTAAATTTTTTGGAAAAAGTCATCTCTCATCTTTGGCTTCGTTAATACACAAAATTGGTGAATTCCAGAAGAGCAAAGAGCAACTGACGGCTGCGGATTATGGTCATGCGGCATGGCGAGCCTTACTTTGTTGGAGATGAGGTCCAAATTGCAGTGACTGTATACTGCATTTGTTACTGAAATATGACAACAGTGTTCTGGTAGTCTCACGGCGATAAATGGATCTCGGCAATGTGTGGTTTCAGGAAGAACTCCTGCCTTACTGGGCGTAAAACAATACATTTACTGCAGCAACGATTTCCAAAGCATATAATCTTAGAAAATTCTGATGTCAACAGGCGATCAAGATAGTGCAATTTTAAGCCGTGCGATTTTTTTTTTAGGTTTTGTAAAATCTCTCAAGTCAGAGATCTATTGCGTCATTGGTAAGATACATCTACTTCCCTGTGAAGAAGTCGTGGAAATTTGATAAAAGTAGTAATGGTCTGTCATTAAAGGCGTGCGCGCAATTTGACAGAAAGCTTATTTTATACTTAAGCTCAAAGGCGTTTTCATTAGAAACGAATTTTATATCGCCCCATTAATGATACATCATCAGATCTGGCAACACTGTTTTCACACATTATATGCAGCTCATTTAGTCATTTGATCAATTATATGGTCATAAAACTATTCGTTTGGTCTTTAGGTAAAAGATATAAGAAAAAAAACAATCTATTCGAGTGGAGGGAGAACCAGGAAGAATATTTAAAAACTAAGCCATAGAGGATAAAATAATGGCGTGGTGTTTTGAAAATAAAATAAAAAGCACCTGTGTTTGGCACGCACTTTGTATATGGTCAAAGAGTGTTGACACATTTCCAGTACGACAAACTATTTAAAATTTTTTATACACATTTTTAATACGAAAACCAAACAGTATGATGTGTTAAGTGGTTGGGTTACAATATTAAGAACAATAAATTGAAAAACTGAAATAAATGAAAGTAAAAATTAAAAAAAATAAAAAATTCTACCAAATGTAAGATTAATTTGAAGTAAAAAACTAAATGCCATTCATTATAAACAATATTTTTCTTTATAATATAAAAGCACCCAGAAAAAAAATTTGTTTTTTTTTTAATTTTATAAATAAATAAAATCATGCTAAATTATGCACATTCTTAAAATCCCTAGAAGCTTAAAAGATACATTTCATATAAAAGACAGACATATTCTAGTACATCCTGAAGCAACCACTGTGCTCTCCTGCCATTCTATAAAAGAAAAAAATATAAAAAAACCTATACTTACATATTGTATCAAATAAAATAAGTGACGTATGTAAAACACATAACTGTGCATGCATAAAATAGGTAATTTGTCTTTCAGACACCCTTAATCCAATTTTGTATATTTAAATTCTATTCATTAATTTCTTTTTTTTTTTTTGTTTTGATATTGATTTTGTTCGAATTATTAACTTTTTTTTAACATGCATATGTTTGAAGGGTGATTGAAGTCAAATGATAACATACATACGCATATAAGAAAACAGCTTAAAAAAAACCACACGTTCTAATATTATAACACTGGCAATAAAACTTAATATTTTTTAATAAAACAGTCAATGGAGCATATAATTGCTCATAAATTTATATATGTATGAATGTATGTACATTGACGGAGTGTCATGTGTATGGGTTGATATTCGTTTATAATTAAAACAATATCAATAATATTCATCAGAAATTTGGGCATAAAATTAAAGTGCTACGAAAATCTTATATCAATAATATTATTCATTAGTTTAATTGCATAATATCATTTAGTGTACACACAAATTTTATGAATTTCACAGTAGTTGAAAATTCATGAAAAATTGGCTTAAAAAAATATTAAAAACTTTTACTTGTTAAGAGAAAACTTTTTCAATAGCTTTGCTTCTTTATTTGACTGCTACGAATACAACATTCGCTACGTAAAGGATGTGCAGCTTTTCTTACTGTGTAATAGACTTATGTGTGATCGTTTAAAATAGTTTTGACATACTTGTGGTTTGATTATCGTTGGCACCGGCTTCTAGTGCCATAATCTGAAAGCCCCTGTGATCATGTTGTGCAACTTAATTATGTCACAGGCACCAACCTTACGTATATTAATTCCTGGTTCATAAAGATGCTCCTTGCCGAGAAGCTTTGGCTATATCTACTCCTATAAGGGGTTTTCGCTCCATGGCTTTAATTGGTTAGCAAAATGCATGAAATAACTACTTCTGTTAAAAGGCAATAATACCCCGAGACATTTATGGCAGTTCGTAGTACTTAGATCCGCCACCACACTGCAAGCAACCATTATTCTCTACATCTGTTGAGAGGGCAACACAACACAGAAACTTTCGGGGTGGCCGAAGTTTGATCGAAGTCACGACTCAGACACTAACAACTTCCGAATCAGTTTTCCCGCTTGAGTGTAACCAAAGTCACCATGTGCTCTGCAAAGTAATATTTTTGCTGAATTTTCAGGACAGCAAAAAAAAAGTATTTTATTTTTTTACTTTGCAGTTTAAAACTAATGCATACTGACTACTATTTCTGTTCAAATCAATCAAGATATCCTTAAATGGTTTGGTAGATAGGTGAGTGAATAGAAATGCTTCAAAATAGAGCAATAGAATTTTCTGTTTTTAATTGTCATATATCCGATTTTGTCAGAACAATATGGAAAGTAGCAACTTGAAGTTTTACTTACTGGAAGGATGTTTTTAGAAGACATATAGTGGTATTGATTTCATAACATTTGTAGTAATCATTGCATTAAAAGCTAATGTGGTATAGTTTTGACATATAGAAATATTTTGAGGTTCAATCGAACCAATAAGTAGTTGTTAGGCTTTACTCGAAAAGTGGCTGGCAAAGTTAGAAGTTACATCGCAAATGCTAGCAATTTGTTCGCTTATATCTCGCGGCAAGCACTTAGTAAATTTCAGCTTTCGAGCACGGTGCCATCTGTGTATTGCATTAAATAATCTACCCCCAAAGTAAACCTATGGAAAGGCACACATAGGAAAGTGTAACAATTTTAAACGCCATAGGCTAACATCTAATATCTTAAAGTTTTAATTGCAAACTCTTTATGCAGTTGAAGTGTTAACGCCTACCGGGACCAGTCAGTTCCAACTTTTTAAAACGTCTTTAAGGACTTCAGGTTGGATATGTTTGCCAATAGTAATTCTAACAAATATTTACCGAAACCCCTTTAAGATCCTTTTCAACCAACAGGATCGACCACGTTTTCTCAAGTCTTTCAAATTTAAATATTGTAGGTTATAAAGTTATCGACACAAAGTTTTTAAAACCTGGCTATTGCAGAGTCTTAGATAATAAGTGATTTAAGTACACCTTGTGTGGAAATGCAACGCTAGCTGTTCCAAGCTCGTTGAAATCAATAATTCTAAGAGATCATTAGTAACAATTCATATTTAACTCAATTAATTTACTTAATGCAGATGCAAGATAACGTTAGTAAAAACACAAATCTTTTATCATATTAAGATACTTAAAATGTCCTTATTGTTGTATTTTCGTAGTGTAATTTTTTAAATATTTTCAACTTTTCATAATTGTTTAAAAAATTATGATAACACGACACTAAGGTCACCATGTGAATTTACCATAATGCCATCTGGTGTCATAAAATAAATTATAAGTTATATTATTGTTGCCAAATAATAAACAAAAATGTTTTATTACAATCCTATTTTATCAAAAGTTTATGTGTCTGCAGAGGTAATTACATGCTACCAGCAAAAAAATCAAAATCAAATGCAGATCGCAACATTAACGAAAACTGTAAAGGTCACTATGAGTCACGAAATATTTTCTATTTTTATAACCACCGCTACATTGTGTGGGAGTAAATTAAATTTGTCATTACGTTTGAAACACATCGAAATATTGATTTTAGGTCCCATAATGTATGTAGTTTCTGAGTCCTGGTTTCAGTCAAGCTATGTCCATATGTTGATAGGATAGACAAGAAAGCTAAGCGGCTGAAATTTTGACAAAATAAGGACAAATTAAGGAGCCAGAAAAAATAAGACACTAATTTTTAGCAAAAAAATATTACTTGGTTCATCAAATTATTATTTTTTAATGACGTAAGCTTTTGCAAATATATCAGATATTATCACTGATATAATCATTGAAATAAAAAACTGGTTAAGAAAGGAAAAAAAGTTATATCAAATGAAATCAAATAACTCTTTTGAAGAGCACCAAACTCTTATACCAAAAGAAAAGCTCGTAAGGCCAAATATTCTGAATTTTTTGTACGCAGAGTTAAAGTCGGTTAAAATCATGTAGAGTTAGGAAAATTCCAGATCGACCGTCAAAACAATTTAACTTAAATTTTATATAAAAAAATTAAACATATTCGCCTGTGTTCTGTATTCCGAGTGAAATTCAATCACTCGGAACTGCTATTGTAGTGTTATTGTTTAAAACAACAATTTCATTCGGAATGCAGAACACAGGCGTCTGTGCGGTGAATGTTCTGACAGACTTTTTACATATTCCGAGACAAGATTTGTATGTGGCTGATGGACGAGGCAATATTCAAGAACAATACCGGAGGGAAAAACAAACAAAATTCCGCGTGAAGTTTCTTGTGTGGCAAGCCATTTGCAATAGTAGAAAAATAGGCAATAATTTTTGATATCAGGCAGCAAAATATATATTACGGAGAGTCAACATAAATGTCTTTTACCATTCTTAAAAGAGCACAGAGTGCCTTTATTTTTCTATCCCGTTTTGGCATAATGCTACAATTTAAAAGGACGCTCCTGAGTGGTTTTTATAAAACAAGGTCGAGAGGCAAATCCATCCAACTAAAAAACAAAGGAAAGGTATCCCAGGACTTGTCTTGCATTAAGAGTAGGTGAACTATCTTATCCAAAAATGTAACGGAAGTAACTATAAAATCTTTAATGGATGTGTTTCCTAAAGAAGTAAATACAAATAGAGAAAGAATTCATTAAGTTTATTTAATGTTTTAAAGACTCTATTATTTTTTTTTTGCTTTAGTTCATTTAGGGCCATTATTACAACTTGCCGACAAAGTTAATGTTAATAAAAGGTAACTTTTGTTAACGTGAGCAATAAACTGACCATTCAGTATTTTTCCTTATTACAACCTGCCTGTAAAATAAATTGTATTTTTTTTTTTTAAATATGGCAGCACCAAGCAAATGTCGAACAAATTAATAAGTTCTTTAAAAACAAAGTAACAACGACAAGCAAATAGTAAACAATTGCCTTATACAGTAGAAAATATTGTAACTTTTAATTTATCAACCTCACGTTAAAAGTTAAAGGTAGTGTGATCTTCCCTTTAACTTATCGGACACTTTTAGGTTAGAGTCAAGTTGTGTTTAGTTATCGGTAAAATATAATAATGGTCCTTAATACTAAATTTCTCATCATTATATGAAGAAATCAATTTTTATTTGTGATAATGAAAGAATATACTGGAAAAGTATACACCAACACCAACCGTGTGAAATGCATTTTCAAAACCAGCTACAGTTTCATCATCAGCACTCTTTGATCGGAATGTCTTAGTGTTGGATGTAAATATCATCTATTTAGCTCACAAGTTTATACGAAAATGGATTTTGTAAATTAAACTTCACATACAAATTCATATTTTTTTGCTGTAGTGAGTGAGAACGAAATTTAACAAACTTAAGCTTTTCTCCTTTTGTTATTCTTTTTTAATTATCGCACCTTTATTGTTGCTTAAAACCATCAGTCTGATGGTAATGAAAGCTTTTTGTTGGTTGTGATACTCACAACATTTTTCAATCACACATGTTTGTTTGTTAAGTCAGTTATTCAATGGAAAGTTGGTACTGACCGGTCTATATGATCGATACACCGTGCCATGTATATATGTTAGTTCTTATTTTATTGTTGAACTTTAAATGTTTTAAAGACTTATTATTATTATTTAATGTTTAATGAATTTTTACAATATTTGAATAAATTTACGTATTTTTTAGAATTTTTATATTGAACGGTTTAAAATTTATTTAACTTAATACGAGTATGAGTTTTTTATGATGCTCTTTTTACACATCACGAATGTCTGGTATTGAAAATGCGCTAAATCGGTTTATTGAAAATAGAGTAACTAGATTATAATGCAAGTTCATAAAAAATATCTCTCTGACATGAAATAGTTAAGATGCGACTGTATTTTAACATAATGACGTAGTTATGACTATATTGCTTTTGTAATATAAATATTTATATTAATCTACTGCAATATAATAGCAACTAAACATAATGTCCAATCAATGTAGTGTGACAGGTGTCAATAACACAACAGTAACGATGACAGTAGAAATTGCAAAAACTGTTCTTATTACAAGAGCAAAATAAATGTTAATTATATAAAATAAAGACAAAAACCTCAAAATTGTAATACAACATGTCATAGTACTATATTCGGTTGTGCGGAATTTTTAATACCCACCACTAGTTTTGTATACTTTTACAGCAAAAATTTTGTTATTTTGTTGTTATCTTGTTATAGCTATTGCAAAATCCCTTTATGCTAAAGTATTACTTTCTTGGTGTAACTCGTATTGGCTATTAATTTATTTAAATATTTACCAGAAAGCGATGTTTGTGAAATTTCATAATCTAATACGTATAATTCTGTCAATTTTATGAGCTTTTAAATTTCGTTAATATGATATAAGAATTGGGCATTGAAGTAGGCGTGTTAAAGAAGTTTTAGCTAATAGCTCAACTTAGATATTTCAATATAGAGTCCTTCATTTCTCCAAAATCTTTTTTCATTGAAAAATAATATGATTTTTATATAAAGTGTTATAAGGGAGGTGGACAGTAAAGTGGGCGTGGGGCTTAGGTTTCGATTATTATAATTCCCAGGACTCAGAAAATGTATACTTTATGAGGTCTTAACTGGATATTTCGGTGTGTTACCAACGTAATGGAAAAAAGTAAATATAGCCCCACACAAATTTTTTTGGTGGTGGGAATATCAAATAAATATAGTGTTAATGACGTCACTGTTACTTTTTTGGTATAAGTTCTAGCCAGAATAATTTATTTGTAATCTCTATTGAGAAAAACACGACAACACAAATACATATTAAAGTTAATAGAAATTTGTGCAATACAAATTAAAAAGTTGTTTTAATTGGATTTGAGATGACTATAACAATCAATTGCGAAAAAATCAATAACAAAAGTCCATTATTATTCAAATTCATATTAAGATTACGCATTCAAGTTATTCAAATTATGCCATCCGTTGGAATAAGGCCTTCATTGTGCAATCAGTGAATAGAAACACACAAGACAGATAAATCAAACCTTATTTGAATTTGTTTTGATTATAATTAAAATACGTTAAAAAGTGTTTATCCTTTTGAAGGGCAACAGACACAATTTTCTTAAAAGGAATCGAACCCTTTGTACTTTAATTTTCATTTGTCAACTTTTGTTTCTTAATTAAGTAACTAAACAAATTAAGTCAAAGACAATATTTGTCTGAAAAATTATTGTGGCTATATCAGTAGAATTTGTTCAATAAAAAGTTATAAGAATGAAAATTTTTTTTGTACAGAAATTTTAATTTATTACACGAAACAGCTTTTTGTTCTCTATATCCTTTAACATGACTGGCATAACTGGGTGTATCTGCACACAAATTTATCATTCGGCTTGTTATTTTACATTTTATAAATGTGGGTTCTTATGTAAATACTTTAATTTATCTTTTGGCGAATTGGGCAACAATGAGACGTTTGTTTTAGGAACCTGCTTTTGTAATTATTCGGCAGTTTTTAACGGTTAATTTAATACAAAGAAAATAAACCAAGTAAGAGCGCTTCTTTTGGCTGTGCAACATCTTAATATACTCTTCACAAAAGTGTTACTATATAAAAGTTGTTTATTAAACAGATTTACTCTTGATTAATATTTGCTGAAAATAATTCGTACTCATAAATAGACATACAAAATATAACACCTACACATAATAACAAACACATTTTTAACCATTATATACAACAGCGCCTGCTTTTACTTCTGTTTCTTTAATAGAATTTGGTTTTTTCTAATGGGTCGAAATTGCTGATCTTTAAAACCTATATTTTTTAAAAGTATTTCTAAGAAATACTTTCTACTACAATTTAGTCTGTGAGATATATGGGAGATACAAAAATTTGATATCAACGCACACACGGACGGACAGACCGACATGCGGACAGACGGACATACAGACAGACGAACGACGGATACAACTAAGTAAACCTTTCTATCAATAAGAGCTGAGAATATATATAAATGTATATTATGGGGTCATAAAAGAATACTTTAGAAATCACAAATGGAATGAGCAAATTATATAAATATGCCCTTTTGCACTCTCTTGTAAAGGATATGAACAGAACAGAAAATAAAGGCAAATAAAGTTTTAAAGTAAACAAATCATCATCAGAGACACTTTTAGTTATTATGACCTTTCATGAAGCGAGTTATTAAGCAGATGTACAAAGAAGCAGAAGATGTATGCGAGAATTAATTTGTGCAGAAAATTATTAGTTGTGCAAAGAAATTTCGACAGTTCATTTGTGGGAGTAAAATATACACAGTTTTCAAGGCATTATTTGTGTCCTTAATATAACAAATGCACTTAAGCGGCCTTTGGTGGGCACACAAATGTGTATTATTTAAGAAAATCCTAAAGCTTTGACCTTAATTTTCCCAAAAAAAAAAATTTTATCTGAATTTGACAATTTATGTTAATTTTTCTTATTTTTTTTTAAAGTTTCGTTATCAAACAATTTCTGGAAGATTTAAAAATTAATACTAATAGTATTTTTTGCTCCCATAATAAATAATTTAATTTTTTTAATCACATACGTTTTATTTAATTTTTAATTTTTTGTTTTTCAACTTTCTATAACAATGTTCTAAGAATTGTTTTAAAATTGCTTTTGTAAGTCTTCAGAAGAATGATTTGATTAACCTTTCCATTTCTGATTTTCTATTTTTCTGACGTTTAATATTATTTGCCGGTTATTAATACAACATATAACCCAAGAAAAATTCATACTTGTATGTGAAACGGCGAATCGATATAACAATGCATCTTTTAAGGGGATCTTTACTGTCAAGGCCAATTCATATATCAGGGTTGGAAAAAGCGTTACGATATGTTTGATTTAATAAAATAAACATATCGTTTTTAATTCCTGCTTAAATAAATGAAATAAGGCAAATTCAACAAATTTTTAGACAAAATGCTTTCCCATCAGCTGGCCTGCTAAATTTATCTCTTAATATGAATAAACCTTTATATAACCGATACTACAGAAATTGTAAATAAAAATACCTAAACTTGATATAAATTTACGATATAAAATGCAATGTTGATCTTTAATTAATCAATAATATTGTTGAACCATTTTACTAACTTTGCTTTCACTATGTTTTTGAATATTGATAGAGGAAAAAAAACATCGATAGCACATTCAAAGTACTATTGAAAATGCCATAAAATATTTTTTAGCTCTAATACAAATGTGAAAGAGTATGTATGTGTATGTGCTATTATCTTCTCTTCAAAAACATAAACAATGTATTTCTTTATGAAAAAGGTCTGAAAAAAAATTTGCTTGTTTAAAATTGCCCATAAAATGCAAGTAACAGTGCTTTGTCTATCTATCCATCAGCCAAAAATTTTTCATCTATTCATCATAAAGAACATCAATCAACATAAAGAAAACGCAAGCTGCGCCGCTTCCATCCACCTGTCAATCTATCAATGTATTTGGGAATAAATCTCTAATAAAAATAGGCACCACTGGCAATCTATCAATGTGTTTGGGAATAAATCTCTAATAAAAATAGGAACCACTGCTTCTGTTTTTCCCATATTTTTAGCATTAAAATTATAATCTTTCAGCCCACGTTTGTTAAAATTTTCAAATACGATATGCCTCTCTAGAGCTATTTGTAGGAAAGCTTGAAGAAATCGCTAACTAATCGGCAAATTTAGGTAAAACAACTATTTGAAAAAATATTTATTTTTAATATATGTCAAGTTCCTAAAGCCCTGAACTATATTTTGACACATTTTGAGTTGCTAGGCGTAGTCCTTATTTATGATTATTTCTGTGAATCAAATTTACAAAAAGTTTTTAAACTTACTGCGATATAAGTACCAAAATACAAATGCTTCGCCAATTTTGGAAAAATTTGCAAACAAAAATTAAGTTTTTTTATACCAAAAAAATCAACACGAGTAACAGAATATAATACGCTTAAAAAAAATTAAAAATTCTATGATAACGGCCTCTTATATATGGCGTTCAATATAATTACATATGGGCCAAATCTAGTAATTAAAAATTTTCTGACTTCAACCCTCTATATACTGCTATCAAAGGAAATGTCTTAACCAGTTTCATACACTAAACTATGAAAAAGTTAAAATCCAAAAGGTTGGCCAAAATAAAATGGCAGATATATTGATCACATGTAGTAATTACGTATTTGTCCTCTTTAAACCCCACGATATTCATATGAAATGAAATGGCTTGACCAATAGAACACAAAAATAATTAACGTGAGTAAAATCCAATATGGCGTCCGAAACGAAAAAATAATTAGTTAAATAATAACTTTCAACTAAATATGTCGTCGAAAATATAAAATCAAAATGGCGTATAACATTCAATCTGAAATCTTGGCTATGCTATGATTAGGTCATGATACATACCAATAAAAATGATGGTAATGAATATTATTAAATTCAGCATAGCGAATTACAACACTTATTGCTTTTTTTCTAAGCCTTAGCTACCTTAAGATCGATTTAGCATTTTATATAAAATTTTTCATTCTTTTCAAAGGGTTTAATTAAAGAAAATAACTTAACAATGATTTTTGCTACACAATGTTGGCGCTCTTATTTAAGTATGTCTTTTCCGAATAAAAGCTACGTGCTCGATAAAGCTGGGCTTTAAGCGTTGATTTAAGTTTGGCTGTATAAATAACAAAAAAAAATATATATAAAGGGTCCGCCATCTAACGTTTTTTTTTTCAACTAGTGCTTATTTCGTGAATGGTAACACTTAGCTCATGTCTGATTTGACAGATATTTAGTTCTATCCTTCCGCTGAACGAATATGGTTGTGTATATGATTGAACAATGCTGGGAAATATTGCGACATTACTTTGGCCGCTTTTGCCAAAAAGATAATCATATTTTCAGATGAAGCTCATTTTGATCTTGGCGGGTATGTAAACAAGCAAAATTAACGCGTTTGGGGCACAGAAAACCCGCACGCATACACTGAAAAGCCAATACACCCAAAACAAGTCACTGTTGGGTGCGGATTTTGGTCCAGAGGCATAATTGGGCCATTTTTCTTCGAAAAAGAGCAAGAAGTGGCCGTAGTCAATGGCGATCGTTATCGGGCCATGTTGAATGAATTTTTGTTCACAAAAATTAAAGAGGAGCATATTGGCAAAAGCCGATGTTTTGCGCATTTTTTTATAGCATTTTCAAAAAAAAAAAGTTATTTGGCTGACCCATTAAAAGCTATATTTCAAGACAGTTTTTGATAATATTTCATTTTTCAACAACCAAACTGAAAATTAAATCAGAATATTATAGTTTCTATAATTCGACTTGCCTTTGTTTGGTAAAGGGCATACAAGTTTTATTACAGCTGAAGATAAAGCTCTTTCTGTACACTTTTACAAATAACTTTTATTTTAGTCTACATACAAATATACACTAATCCATTTATCTCTATTGTTTTGTATTTTGTTTGTCAAAGTCATTAAGTGAATATATTTATTTTGGTACCACTCGGTCATTATTAAAACACTTAACTCCAAAAACGTGTAAGTGATATAATCTCACATACACTTACATATGTATGTAATATGTTACATATGTAGACTCACTAAAGCCTGCATTAATGTTTGTAATTTGTTATTTGTTTGCTAGAAAATGTGAATTAATTTGTTTCAATTTTTATTCTCTTAAATGTCAACTAAAACAATTAATGTCAGATCCAAAGATATAAAAGCTAAATAGTTAATTGCGGTAAATTAAGGTAGAAATAATTTAAGAGTTTGTTGTACAATACATTGCTTAGGTGTGCATTATTATGCACAGATAATAAGTGAATATTCTATCTTGTCAAATATATAAACTAAATTCATATCCCATCAGCAATTTAGGAATTTTCAAAATTATTTTTCCTTAGTTAAAAAACAATTTTTACTTCGTCGAAAGAAAAAAATTTGCAAGTCATTTAATTGGTTTTCTTAGATTTTTTATATCTTCAGATTTGTTATTTTACTAGTACTTCGTACAAAGTTATATCCATGTTTTTTTACAGATCCATACTGATAAAAATATTCTCTATATTTGAAACTAGGTTTAGCTTTAATGTTAAACAAACAACATGCAAAATTCGCCATTTCAATATTTTGAT
This sequence comes from Phyto melanocephala, assembly GCA_941918925.1. Taxonomy (NCBI): domain Eukaryota; kingdom Metazoa; phylum Arthropoda; class Insecta; order Diptera; family Rhinophoridae; genus Phyto; species Phyto melanocephala. The sequence goes on from OW799234.1 coordinate 115,219,072, forward strand.
GATTTTTTGAAGATCCTTTAATAGAATATTTGAAACAAATCATGTTATTGGCACTTATCGCCTTAAACTCGTAACAGAAACAAAAAGTCAGCTCTAGACACTCAATTTTTAATTTGTAAATTTTTCTTAGTTCTCTCTTTTAAGAAAATATTTACTTGTGTTCCTATATTATCATTTGTGTTTAGTGAATGTGATGTCCGAATAAGAAATACAAAATCATTTTAATAGTAAAGGGTCCGCCAAATAACTTTTTTTTGAAAATGCTATTAAAAAAAGTGTAGCTTCGGCTGAGTGGAACATAGCGCCATCCAGTTGAAACCAAATGTTGCCAATATCCTTCTCTTAAATTTTTGTAAACGAAAATTCGTTCAACATGGCCCGATAACGATCGCCATTGACTACGTCCACTCCTTGCTCATTTTCTAAGAAAAATGGCGCAATTATTCCTCTGGACCAAAATCCGCGAAAACAGTGACTCGTTTTGGGTGTATCGGCTTTTCAGTGTATGCGTGCGGGTTTTCTGTGTCCCAAATTCGACACTTTTGCTTGTTTACATACCCGCCAAGATCAAAATGAGCTTCATCTGAAAAGATGATTTTTTTTTTGACAAAATCGGCCAAAGTAATGTCGCAATATTTCCCAGCGTGGTTCAATCGTATACATAACCATATTCGTTCAGCGGAAGGATAAAACTAATTATTTGTCAAATCAGACATGAGCTAAGCGTTACCATTCACGAAATAAGCACTAGTGAAAAAAAAACGTTAGATGGCGGACCCTGTATAAATAACACTGTAGCCCTCCCTGTCAAAAAGTATACTAGTACACAGCTTTTTGTTCTTACAGCTGTGCTGAAAAGTGTACACTAAAAACGCGATAATGTTTAAGTGAATGAAAGAGTTTGGAGTTTGCTGTATGATGAATATCACAGGATTATGCTAAAGTTATTGTTGTTAAAAGTAATGGATAGAGTATTGTTCAACTCTATAATTTGGCACATTCTTTTTGTATGACGTAGTCACCTTAATTATAGTCTTGTGCAACATTAAAGCTTCAACTCACAGCAACAACGTAATTATATATAAAAAATATTTTAGTTTTTGACTAAAACATGCAAAAGGATGGCAACTTTAACACCCATAAAATAAAAATCACACGAATGCTTTAAAATCATTGTTAGCTGTTTTGTTATTTTTCACTCCTTTCAGGATCAGCATGTTTTAATTTTACCAGAATTTTTTTTTTAAATAATTATGTATGTATATACGTGTGCATATGGTTTATTTGCAAAAGAATTTGTATGCATAACAAATAAGCTTTTGGTTGTAAATAACATATATTTTTTTAATTCTGAAAATATTTCTACATGCTTTACTTAAGTTAATGGATGTCAGAAAACACAAGATGAATATAAAAAAAAAATCATTTCTTTAAATATTTAATAAAGTTTTGTTGATAAAGGTTTCAATATAAAATGTTTTGCCATCAAAAACTCATTTTCATAAACATCTACGATAAAGGATACAACTAATAGTCCTAAACATGTTCTTAAACTCTAATCAATAATTCTTGAATAAAACTGTCTTAGATCGATATTATTATTATTTTTTTAATATAAAAACAAGTAAGTATGTACATTAATGCGAAGGACTGTCTTTCAACATATTTGTTTTACAAGTAATTGGCAAGTGCTAAGGATTAATATTTCATATTGGATTTACAGTGATATAAGTACAAATCGATACGATACTGTCGTAATTGAAAATGTTTTTAGTTAAAACCCAGTGTTACAGAATCAACTAACGCTATTTCTAAAAATGTTAATACTTTCGAAGTTACAGAAATTTTATATATTGAGAGAGATTTTTAAATTAAAATAAAAATTTTTATTTTTCAATATTAAAAATAATTTTGTTAAATCTATATATATAAAAATCAATGTGTGTTTGTATGTTTGTATGTTTATATGTTTGTATGTTTGTTTGTGCTTTATAGACGGTTAAACGGCTGGACCGATTTCCTTGAAATTTTCACAGAATCTTCTTGTACGTCTGGAAGGGACTATAGGCTATACTTTGATTCGAAATTGTAATTGGGCGGGGTGCCACACCCTATTAAAGAATAAGTATTAAATATTATATATCATTAAAGTTAATGCAGCTAGAGTCTTCAAATTAAGTACAGTAAACTTTGACATCCACACAAACATTTGAGTAAAAAATGGGCGTACTTGAGATAGTAGGCATGGCCAGATGAATTAAATACTAAAATTCGTATATTTGGAAAACGATATGAATTAGAGTAGTAAAATTTTGCAAAAGCAACTTTGATATTCGAATAAACATTTATGGAAAAAATGGGTGCATTAACAATAGTGGGCGTGGCACCTGCCATATAAATTAAATACTAATATTTGGGGTGGCGAAGCACACCAGGTATTAACTAGTAAATTCTAAAAAAATTTTTTTTTTTTTCAAATACTCTATTTTGAAATACTGAAATGTTTTAAAAATTTTAGAACCGTTTTCACTCGAAACTAAGAAACGTCAAATTAAGCTGTGCAATAAACTAAATTTTTTGCTTTGAACGAGAAACTAGAATTTCGGATCATTTTTCGGGACTCCCAATAAATCACTAAGCTCCTTCTGATTAAATTGCAAAAGAAATATCTAAGTGGAAGTCATCTGATACAGAATAGGAGAACTTTGTGAAGATGTAGGTTGCTGTTGTTCTGAATCATCACTGGTCGGGTAATAGTTAACACATTAAAAAAAATCTTATCTTGTTTTTCGGTTATTTTGAAAGCTCAAAAAAAAAAAACAATCATAATGGTGATTCAAAGATTCCCACCAGATCATTGATGTTTGATACTTGAAATGAATCCGTTTCTAGTTAACCCATAACCTTAAATACTTTTCACAGTTATTACATACTTTGTGTACTAGAATCCAGTACTTGCCACGGGTTTTCATTGAAAATCCGAAATATTCAAAAAAACACTTGTTTAATGAACTCTGACACACTTTTGCTATTTTTTTTTATAAGACATATTCGCCACATACATATGTATGTATGTTACAAAAATTATTGGGGTTGATTTTTCACGTGTTCCCTAAAGTAGCCACTGTACAATTTTGGTGTAGAAAGACTAGATATTGTTAATATAGAGACCAGAAACCTCAAATTTCAGTACAGTTTCAGTCCACAGAAAACAAGTTAAATTTTGTCCCCTTGTTTAATCCATGTATGAGTGAATCCTGAATATTTTTCAATAGTCAAAATTCCTATTATGATTAATAACATTATATATCACTCTATACAAAAACAACAATATTAATATATATTTCATTAGAAATTTTATTTAAATCTCAAAACATAATAAAGAAAATAAAACAATAAATAATAAAACAGTTCTCATTCCTCTACCTTTTTCTATTCAAGTTTTAAGAAAGTTTTACGAAATAATAATACAGAAATATTTACCCAACGAGGCGTTTTTATATTTAATTCATAATACCTGTCACAAACTTTTATACCTAAACGAAATCTTTATACAAACAACTTTCCAAAAGTCACTGTCAGTCTTTTTGAATTTGAGGTCCAAAAACAACAGTAATAGTACTCTGGCCAAAAATGTTTGACTTATGATAAGTAGTTTTTTTTTTTCTTTTTCCTTTTTTTCATATTTAAATGTCAAACATTTAAATTTTATTTGTTACTCATACATAGTAATACATACATGTATGTAAACTCTTGTTCTAGCAATGTATACATACATACTGGCATATGTGTGTACATAAGTATGTAAATATATAACAATATTTAAAGTTGTTATATTTGTATTTACTTTTTGTATATTTTGCACTTAAGTTTTTATGATTTTTTTGACAGTTTGACATTTCGGGTAAGTTTTAATAAGTAACATGTAAATATAAAAAGAAAACTTATTACTCTTAATTTAACCTTAATAAAATATATCACTGTGGTTGGTGACAGCAGAAATATTGTCAATTAAAAAGTATGTTTAGTAATACACTTAACTTTGTGCTATATTTTTCGGTTGTGGATGATGTATGATAGACTGTTACACTGAAACAAATAAAAATTATTAAAATAAATGAATATGTAACTATGAACAAATTAAAAATCCAAGACCGCATTCAAAACAACATGGCAGTTAACGTACATATTTTTCCTACCCGTCAATATGAGCGAAAATGAAAGTGGTTGATTGGAAAATACAGCGAATCATGAAAAATTTTTAATCCAAGATGGCGTTTGATACACAACCGAGTATGTTATAGTTTGTCAAGTAAATATGTTTATTACATTACATCTCAATACCTTTCAATTTAAAATTGATTTAATAACCACAATTATCAGACAAAATAACCCAACAAGAAATGAATGACTGAAACTAACACATACAAACTGTTTTTACTAACACATTTTATATTGAATTGCTGCTACCGGGAAAAAATGCATAAGCAAGAGTGAGACAGCTAATCTGTGTTGAATTCTTGACTTTCAAAACAAAAGATTTTTGTAAAAAAGTGCTAAATTTTTAACATTAAAATAAGAAATATTTCTTAAATTAGTTTTTCAATAATTGAGACTCGTCTTTGCAGAAAATACACAAGAAGTAAACGGTAAGTAAAAAAAGTAGCAGAATTATATTTATTTATGTACTAAATGCACATTTTCATAATTTTTAATTTTTTAGTAATCCAAGCCGTAATACAAAGGACACCTTTATCATGCACAAGGATTTAAATGAGCCGCCCGGAATCATCGACGATTAAATAATATTAATACTTAATATAAAATATAATAATTAATTTAAAAAAATAAAATTGTGTTTTATTAAAATATGTATACCCGTAAGCTTTGACCAGTATATTCATCAAGTATGATTTGTCAAGTATGATTTGTCAACTATGACTGGTATATATATCAGGTGTGATTAGTTAAATGTGACTGATATTTATATCATTGCTGATTAGCAAACAGCAGTGGAGTGAGCAGTTCAAATATATGTTCAATAGTCGATATAACTCATAAGTAAAAGGGAGATGCAAAATCACACGTACACAAAAGTTTCCATAAATTTTTTCATTTTGCCCTTAATAACTTGATAGAAACTTTTGGCCGATATATCCATACCAGTGACAGTCATATGACCGGTCAAATGACTGTCATTGTTCTTGTAGGGAAGTTATTCAAACTTATTTTAAATTAAAATTGTTTTTTTTTATAAATATGCTGACTAAGTTCGCTTTCTGTTAATTTTATATACATATTTATGTAAAGGTGTCAAGGGTATATATAGCTTTATCATTTCGTTTGTAAATTCAACAATATTTATTTCCAGCTTCATAAAAAAGTTGTTTACTCCAAGCTTATAAACAGGATAGTCGACTGAGAAGAGTTCGTCTGGACGTGTGTTTTCTGAATCCACACATGCTGAACAGACCTTTTAGAAATATTTGAAAATAAATAACTAACAAAATTCAGCAAAACCCCCTATAAATTTCTGAGATTTGAGCAAGTAAACACGTCTGCTGTTTTTCTGATATTTTGACCACAAAATTTAAAACTTTTCGGCTGTAAGATAATAGCTCTTTGGGGATATTCAAAAAATGTTGGATTAATAAATAAATTTGTAAAATTATTTAGCAAAAATAATTTTTTTAAAATATATATAAATATTTTTAAATATTTCAAGCCTTAAAAATTTTTCTCAAAAAACACTTACAAATAAGTTGGAAACTAAACTGTATTTTTCCTAAAATTTACAAACGAAAATCAATTTTCTTAAGTTTCTAGATAATCAATGTGGGTATAAAATAAAAAATCTTGACCAGTCCAATACAGTAAAATATGAGAAAGTTGAAATCGAAAATGGCGTCCTTAAAAAATATGGGTCAAATACAGTAATAGTCCTCCACCTATAACAATACTTTTGTAAAATGAAACGACTTGACCAGTAGAATATAACTAGTTAACAATATAAAAATTCAAAATAAAAGATAAATAGCATCGGAAATGATAAAGCAAAATGGCGTAAAACATCAGCGCACATAACCTTGTTTTGTGTTTTTTTTTTTTTTTTTTAGTATGTTAGTTTGTAAGTAAAATTTTAAGAGCTTATAACCCCTAAAATACTTAAACGATTTTAAAAGTATTTATATTGTGCACTTCTGCAAGAAAGTCCCTTTCGAATGGTTTATTACTAAAATCGGTAAGCTGTGTTCCAAAAATTAACAAAATCCTATTGGCTCAAGAAATAATATTTTTTATAAATGAATTGATTGAATTTTTTTCGAAAGACAATTCTCGTAATTATACATGTATTTTTTAATATTTTTTTTTTCAGACAAAACGGAATCTGCAGTCCAAGGTAGCAAAAAAATATGGCTTGTCATGATACAAAATTCAATATCCGTACAAATGGATTTGCAAGTATTGTGCGTCATAACCAAACACATGAGAAAAAAATCAGAAGTGCCGGGGGTAAAAAAGAGAGAGACAGAAGAAAAGTGCTCATAGACAATTTCACGTTTTTTCAAATTGAAGTGAATAAAAAACTTATAATTATTTAAAATTAAAAAAAAAAAAAATTAAAATACGATTAATAAAGAGATTTCTTATAATAATTTGGTGTTTGAAAACCATTTTTAATTTTAACATTTGTTATGAACTAGCGTGTGCCCTCGACTTCGTCTAAGTAGTAGTTGCCGTGATGAAAGGTAGTCCATGTGTGAACCTACGTTATCATCACAATGCTTATCATCACATGTAGTTCCGTTCAGCTGTTTCTGAGTGATTAAGTAATGAAGAAACGAACAGTTACATTTATTATATTGGTAGGACTAGCATATGCCTGCGACTTTATCTGCGTAGTTGTCGTGATAAAATGTAGTGTATATGTCAATCTAGGTTATAATCCAATATAATCCGCCAAATTTCATTCAGTTCCATTCAGGGTAATTGGGCAACAAAAATACAAACATAAAAACACTCAAATTTATTTAATTACTATTTGTCCTAATTTATGGTTACAAAATTATAACAATAAAGTCTAAAGACTAATCAGAGTCTTTCTACGTAGAAACTTTTAAAAGTATTATCACTTCGATTGCATTGTAAGCAGTTGTTGTATTAATTTTGCAATTGCTATTTCAACTATATTTGTTTTTTTGTTCACTTATCAACAGCGTGTAGATATTGTCCGAACAATATGGCCACCATACCGGCACGTGTGTTTTAAATTTCTATTATTTAGATTTGAATATCTTTTAATTTTTAATACAATGTTTATTCAATTTAAATTTTTGGTTTATTTCTGTTTTAATTTAAAATATTTTTATTCATAAAGAAATTGTATTTTATTTTTGACTAGCCTATACCCGCGACTTCATCCGCGTAGTTATCGGCACGAAAGGTAGCCTCTTATTGCAATTATTGAGGTTGTAATATATCGGTGTGAGAAATTTTATTTTAAATCTGTTAAGTAATTTGTTTTACTCAAGGCATATCCGTAAGGTATATCGATGCCTTACTTCCTCAACCTCGTAACTTAAAAAATACGGTTTTGACTTTTTCATATCAAACGATTGCTATTTTTGTGTTCCATTGCTGCAACAACTTATATTATTACTACTAATATACATAAATACAATCAATTCCTTAATAATTGCATTTGAACTTTTCACCAAACACCGAAGTATAAAAGGATGAACCGTTTTCTTTCTCTCCTGAAAAATTTAATTTTTAAGATACGAGGATGTGAGGCATCGATATGCATCACGACAACAAACACAACAATAAAAAAACACATGTATTTCATTTTTGTATATATGCTGGCATATGTCACACAATTTTTTTTATTTTCTTCTTAAATTTAAATAATTTTTAAAAAACTTTTGAGCAAAAATTTTTTATTCATATTTTTGTATTTTTTAAAACGTTTTAAATTAAGTGAAACTGCAAATTATTTATTTTAAAATAAAAATAAAAAAATTTAGTTTGACAACTGCAGGAAGACTTTTTAAAAAAGTTGGTAACGCTCAAGGCGAATTCATACAGGTGAAATTATCAGCACGTGATGATAGGGAAACACAATGTCTAAATTTGTTGAATTCTCCTTGATTCCATTTATTAATGCAGGAATGGAAAATTTGATTTTTGATTCCAAATTAAACATTTAACTTAATTGTGCTTTTTTGATGATAAATTTACCAACTTTAGGTATATTTGTTGTTCTTGCACCATTTATAACGTGCTTCACAAACACATATCCATTTTTTAATAAATTTTTATTGAAATAAACATATAAAAACAACTGTTCCATCTCTGTTATACAAATTGGCCTTGACAGAAAAAATCCCCTAAAACTTTGCTTTGTTGTATCAATTCGCCGTTGCATGTACCTGTATGAATATGCCTTGATAACGCTCATAAAATGTATTTAAAAAAAACAGTCAGCTCATTGAATACAAGTACCTTATGGATATGCCTTGGTTTTACTCCTGTTTTTTTTTTTTTTTCAAAAGTTTATAGTCCAAAAAATTCCGGATCACTTACAGTAAGCTGTACTTTGCTTAAAATTATGAAACAAGAGCTTTTAGATAAAAAAAATTTAAAGTTGTTTTTTTCTCTCCAAAAATTTTTGGAAATTGAACATAAGTTGTTTTATTAACAGTTTATAAGAGTTTTTTATCTTCCGATTTTAAGCCACAACATTACAACTATGACTTAAAATTGTAACTGGATTTTCAATACCTATTTAACTACCTTTAAGATCATACTGGTTGTTCATCAATCAATCATCAATCAATAATTTTTTTTCAGCTTTTTTTCATTTGAGGCCATTGTTCAATTTCTTAAATTTGTAAAAAAAAAAATCCATATAATATTCAAATTTGATTTTGAAAAAATTGTTTTTTTTACAAAAAAAAAAACAATAATCTATCCTGCAAGAAAACATACTACTTTTTTCAAGTTTTCTTCTGGTTTTTTTAAGATAATAAATAAATTATATTTTCCTTATATTTAATGTGCAAATATATAGATTTTCAATCAAACTTATAATCACAATAATGTTTAGCTAAAGTCGTAAAATATTTTTTTTTATATTCTTTAGGGAATTACAAACTCTGATTGATGGCCACACTTATCACCAAAATATGCTAAATTCTTCTTCTATTTTGTCATGTTTAACTACTTTACGTCACATAAATATATATTTTAGCGTACATATCTCAAAGTATATATTTTATTATATTTATTAGTTCTGAATTGTGGTCTATTATCTATATAAGAAAATGCTGCCATTAAATTTTGATTATCACACAGCATTGTTAAGCAATTTTTTATGTTTGTTTTACTGAAGAAACAATATGCATTGTGTCGATCCTTTTCCCTAAAATAAATAATATTTAAGTGCTGTTTTCTTTACGAAAAAACCAATAATTTTATTGTACTATGAGGTAAAATGATATTTAAAAATTTGTGATGCAGATTTATTACAGATTTGGACAATGTTGGTTTGAATGACACGAAAAACTTTTCAAGTCTGTAGAATATGCTACAGAGTCTAATATAAAAGGCTGGTGTGAGACTTTTTCCAAATTTGTTGTTAAGTTTTGTCTTTTAAATGCCAACAAAGAAATTTATATGATCGAGCAGTATGTTTACAATATTATTAAAGTAACCCTACAAATCGATGCCAGCACTATATTACAAGTTGAACAAAATAAAAATACAACTCAGTAGCAGCAACTAGAACTTCAGTTTCTTTTATTTCCTGGCAGTATGGTTTTAATATAAAAAGCACAAAATTGTCCGTCGCTGCTACAAGACTAATCAAAATCTTATGGTTTATTATACAAACACAATTTAGTTGCAGTTGATTGATTGACTGCCTCAAAGTTAACCATATCCATGTTGTTACCTTAACAAAGCCTAATATTCATACGAGGTATATTCGTTGGAAATTTATTTTTTTTGCTATACATTTGAATTTTCTCAATAAAAATCTTTTCTTAATTTTATAAGCAGTGCAGACAACATCTGTTTACTGTATTGAACAAAAGAATATGCAAAGGAATTGCATACCCTGTAAACGAAGCAGTTTCATTTTATTTTATTACTTTAAATTTTTGTTGTTCTCGAATCAATTGTGAGTTCTCGATCAAATGAGATGAAGTAAGTTCTGATTGTAATCATTGCAAAAAATAAATCTGCAAAGTTATACATACATACTTATGTATATGTATTTCATATAAAAATCGTGTTTTATACAAGCAGTCTAGGAAGCAGATAGGCACTAGGTAAGCTCTTCAACAAACGCTTTTTAGTAATAAAGTTTTTGGTGAGTCATTTGTCTTTATACAAAACTCATACATGGGTCTCTTAAATTAAAAAAAGAAAACTTCTTCTTAAATAAATTTTATAACAATAACCTGTACTTATAGTAGGGGAAATCACCCTTCGTTGTAAGCAGATCAAATGTTGCATATCTTGCAAATCTAGTATTTGTTCTAAAGTTTGCAACACCACAAAAACAATATACACTAAAATAACCTTTCCCACTTAAGCACTTATTTCAAATACTAACAAGTAAGAGCACTATATTCGGCTGTGCCAAATCTTTTATACCCACCACCAATTTTGTGTACATGTAAAGCACAATATTTATTATTTTGTTAATCGCTATGGAATAATCCCTTTATAATAAAATATGTGTCACTTTTTTGTAGAGGGTGGTTAAATTTTAAAGGCTAATGTTGAAGGTGAACTACACCTAGTCTTTAAATTTGTTTTCTGCACTTCACATGACATTTCTCAATCTCAAACTTACTCAATTTGATCCGTAGAAAGATACGCAAATGAGCAACGCTTTAAAGTTATTCAGGTTTTTTATAAACATGGGCGTTCAAATCAAAATGCATTTTGTGCACTTCGTAATTCTTTTGATCAACATAATCGTTCAAATTCGTCCACAATCGGGAGAATTGTAAAAAATATTTAAATTTCTGCAAAACAGGTCTGTATAAAATGTTAGAAAATCTGTGAACGCCTTCTTAGTTCGTTGAATAGGAACCATTGCTGTTTTTTGCGATAGTGTGGCAAAAGAGCAGTCAACCGCGACTCATCATCGTGCCCAACAATTGAGCATCAACATTGTCATTGAAAATTTGGACCATCAGATAGAGGAGTGGCACCAAGGATTGGGGGCCATTTGGCCGATATTTTGTTAAATACATAATTGAACCGTACGAATATTATCATTACAAAAATAAATAATAGTAATTTCCTAAATAATTTGTTTTTATATAAATTCAACATCGGCCCATAAAATTTAACCACCCTTTATAACTTCGATATGCTACTCAAATGCTTTTGTAAATATAGTCTTTCAATGAAAGTGTGCATTAAAGTAGGCGTGTCAATAAAAATTCTGCTAATAAATACAACTTAGATATTTCAATATAGTCCTTTATTTTCCCATAAACTTTATCAATAGAGAAATTACATGAATTTAAGATAAACCGTTATATGGGAGGTAGGCCTTAAATTGGGCGTGTCACCTAAACTTTTTGGCACAACAATAACATTGATTAGAAGGATATATGTAGCAAATTTCATCATCATACCTCTAATTTTGTAGGTTTTAAGAGCTTTTAAATTTCAATAACGGTAGATAACGTGAAAAGTGGGCGTTATAGTAGGCGTGTCAAAGTTAATGTTGCTAATGAGTACAACCAAGGTATTTAAATATAGTCCTTTTTTATTCCAAAATCTTTATTAATAGAGAAATTATATGAATTTCAGTTAAACCGTTATATGGGAGGTGGGCGTAAAAGTGGGCGTGGCACCTTAATTTTTTGGGACAGTAATGACATTGCCTAGGGGGATATACGTAGCAAATTTTATCATCATACCTCTAATTTTGGCGGTTTTTTGAGCTTTTAAATTTCAATAACGGTAGATAACGTGAAAAGTGGGCGTTATAGTAGGCGTGTCAAAGTTATTTTTGCGAATGAGTACATTTTAGATGTTTCAATATAGCCTTTTATTATTCCAAAATCTTTATTAATAGAAAAATTATATGAATTTTAGGTAAAACGTTATGTGGGAGGTGAGCGTAAAAGTGGGTGTGGGCACCTTAATTTTTTTGAAAAAAAAATAACAACATCTAGGGGGATATACCTAGCAAATTTTATCCTCATACCTCTTATTTTGGCGGTTTTATGAGCTTTTAAATTTCATTAACGGTAGATAACGTGAAAAGTGGGCGTTCTAGTAGGCGTGTCAAAGTTCTTTTTGCTAATGAGTACAACTTAGATATTTCAATATAGCCTTTTATTATTCAAAAATCTATATTAATAGAGAAATTATATGAATTTTGGTTAAAACGTTATATGGGAGGTGGGCGTAAAAGTGGGCTTGGCACATTGATTTTCCGTTACAAAAAAGCCTCTCACCAAAAAGCAGAGTGTGCAGAATTTCAGAGTCGTACATCCAATTTTGTTGCTTTTATGACGTTTTTGTTTTTAAATATACCGAAAAATACACTGTGCGGTATAAATTTTCGTACATTTTGATCGATAACTCCTTTCCTAATGCATAGATTTAGATAATTTTCGGGGAATAATATTGCTTTTACTCAGGAAATATATATTCGAAGTTTCATGAGTCTACGTTAATGCGTTTGGACACAATTCCATTTTATTCGATGTTTGAAGGACACGGTTTTTTCGACCTACTCTTGCTTTTCGAGCTATAACTCTCTTCCTAATATTCCGATTTAGTCCATTTTCAATATTAAACAAACCTTGTCTATAAGAAAGATTCTGGCAAAATTTGAGCCTCCTAGCTTTTTCGGTGCGACCTCTATCGTGCTTTCAACAGACGGACAGACGGACGGACATAGCTAGATCGTCATCAAATCAAACCCTGATTCAGAATATATATACTTTATGGGGTCTAAAATGGATATTTCGATGTGTTACAAACGGAATGACAAAATGAATATACCCCCACCATTTTTCTGGTGGCGGGTATAAAAATAGTTGGAAACTTTCAAAAGCAACATTAACAATAACAATAACAGCAGAGTTTCATTTGCAGCTAAACAACCTATCAAACCCATGCTGACCAAACTTAACGGATGGAAATGGCGTCACTCAAGTTTTCAATACTGACTTCAGTTTTAATTTAAATTAACATTAGAAGTAAAAAAGAACAAAACGTAAACTAGCTTTAAGCTATTTAAATTTATTAAAATAAATTTGACCAATTTGACGGCGTTGTGTTGAAATAAATCCTGCGACTCAGTTTATTTAGGCGTTTAATATTTTTAAAATACCAACATTCGACTGTGTAAACTGAAAATGCTAAATAAACAATTTGGTCTTGCCTATTAAAAGATGAGTTTAGAAAAAGTTAATCAAATAAGACAAAATGCCAATAACAAGAGGTGGACACAGGCGAAAAGTAAAAAAGTACTGGAAGTTTTACAGGAAAATGATGAAATAGAGGTATGTAGTAGATTTTCATTCAAAATACTTTTAATAACATACATATCCATATACATTTTTCTTTTAGAAGCCAACTGCACATACATATATACTACAGGAAACTGTGGGAAGCAACGCAAATTGATGCCACGTTGGATATAGTGAGATGGAAAGTAAGGCATCTTAAAACAACTTACAAAAAAGCAGAGATTTGAAGCAAATCAACTGGGTCCCGGTTACTTGAAACATTTAAAAAAATTTGATTTGTTTACTTATTGTAAATTTAACAGCTGTCATTGCTAATTTGTAAAAGACGTTCGCTCTTCATTGCAAAAAACTGAAGTATACAAGTAAAAATTACAATTCCCACACAAGCACTTATTTTCAATACTAAAAGCAGTTGCAAGTTTGCAATAGAATACATATATAGTAGACTTGCAAGATCTGCAATATTTTAATGATCTGTTTACAACGAAGGGTGATTTCCGCTAGTACTTTTAAAAAAAATTTAATTCCCAACACAACACAGCAATATTGTAGCAGCCTAACAGCTAAACCTGAAAACAACAGAAAGCGTTTTTTGCTGTCAAAAATTCTCATGTCCATACAATTTGTTCAAAGCACACTGAGATGGTGATTTGCGTTAATGCTTTTTATCTGAAAATTCTTACAAAGTGTTAGGTAGTGAAGTTGGCTGCAGTACAACTATTGTTTTTAGTTTATTTTTGTAGTAGCGTAAACAAAATGACATTTTAAGTATTTTTAGGTAAAACTAGCGATATCATCAATATTTTATTTATATTAAGTGAGTTTTATTAAAAAACCTTACTGAACATTACTGTTCAGTGCACAACGCGTAAGCTCTTCTTTAGATTTGTCACTGCAGCGTTAGTGCTTAACATAAGGCTTACAGCTCTAACTTAAGTATGTAGGTTTAGCTGTAATATATTCCTTTAATTTGCAGATGGTACAAAAATTTCTTTACTTACGTCGAACTTCAAAAAATAAATTATTTTCATTAAAAAAAATTCCTTATAAAGGGTCCGCCATCTAACGTTTGTTTTTTCAACTAGTGCTTATTTCGTGAATGGTACCACTTAGCTCATGTCTGATTTGCCAGATAATTAGTTTTATCCTTTAGCTGAACGAATATGGTTTTGTATACGCTTGAACAACGCTGGGGAATATTGCGACATTACTTTGACCGATTTTGCCAAAAAAAATCATCTTTTCAGATGAAGCTGATTTTGATCTTGGCGGGAATGTAAACAAGCAAAATTGTCGCATTTGGGGCACAGAAAAGCCGCACGCATACATTGAAAAGCCGATACACCCAAAATTAGTCGATATCGGGCCATGTTGAACGAATTTTTGTTCACAGAAATTGAAGAGGAGGATATTGGCAACATTTGGTTTCAACAGGGTGACGCAACTTGCCACACAGCAGAAGCTACATTTTTTTTATAGCATTAAAAAAAAAGTTATTTGGCGGACCCTTTACTTAGTTCCTACGAATGAAATGCTAAAGCCATTTGTGAATCCTTTGAAAAAACAGCCAAGTTACAGCAAAAATATTGCTCTTAAAAAATTAAAATTTTCTTTTTATTATATTAATGCTAATACACTCTACAACAAAAGTATACATTGGCTGAGAAAACACATTTTATTTTCATAAATATAACACAACATAACGTTACGTAAGATATTACCAAGACTAACCTAATTTAATTTAATTTGCTAACGTATAAGAATTGGGAAGAAAGCTATACAGCTCCAAATTGTGATTAAAGTCAGCTTTAAGATAAAAATAATTTATGAAATAGTAATAAAATTATCAAGTTTTTTTAGAAAGATATTTCGTTGTCATTACTAAAAACATACATGTGTATTCTTAAGGTAACTACAAAAATTTTAAGTCTCCTTTTATCTACTTCATGAAGTCTTTAATCACCTAACTACGGCAATACTTAAGTTACTTTTTGTTTAAAAATGCATCCATACCGTTTTACTGGCACATCACAAAGGTCATGATTACAAACTATTTTTTATTCTTTATTTGCCACTTGCTTCGTCATTAATTAAATATTTGTGATGCGGGCATTTTAATTAGTACGAATGAAAAGGTTTGACCGTTTCTACTTACGTAATCCCTGGATAGTTAAGATATAACTTTATAAAGAATAAAATTAAAATAAATTAAATTAATTCTATTTCACACAAAACAGAGGAGAATTTAAGTGATTTCCGCACCATAAAAAAGAAAAAAAATACTCGTGTTTGTGTAGCAGCAGTAAACAACTTGCACCTCAAGTGTTGAACATGACATTATTATCATTGCCATATTGCAGTAACAGAAAAATACATTAAAAGTGTTGTACAACATATTTAAACACAATAACAGAAATGGCTCTCGCAGAGAGTCATGGTGAAAAAAGGTCAAAAATAGAATAAACAGAGCCACTCCTAGATAAAGGCTCATTAAAAACAAACCCATAAAATGCAAATAGGTATACAGACAGCCACCCACAGCCTATCCGTCTAATGCACACAGCTAAGCAAAAGGTGAAAAGAAATGTGTAAGTACAAAGTACATGGCTTAATATAGAAAGAGCGTATCTAGATTTATTTCGGTATTGTATTTTTTAAATTTCCTCTAAACATTTAGTGAGCCCTTATTGAAAATAATGGTTTTATAATCATTTAAAAATACACTTGTTGATTTCATTTTTCTCAGTTTTATGCAGTTTTTGCTCATCCTGTAAATAAATGAAAAATCTAGATACGCCTTTTCTATATTAAGTCATTGATATATACATTCAGGTATATTTATGTGTGAGCTACAAATTATTTTCCTGTGACTGAGACGCTTTTAGAGTTAGAAAAACAAAATTGGCAGACAAAAACACCAACATGCTGGTGTAGAGATGGATTTGAATGCAATGTTTTCTTACTAATACAACAAAACATCTGTATGAATGCGACTTATACTACAAACCGTATACTATAAGTTGAAAGCATTTAAAAAAAGAAAACTCTTGCTATGATGAAGCAGTCAGTCAGTCAGTCAGTCAGTCAGTAGAGCAAAACGTAAAAACATAGCTTTTGAAGAATAATTCATTTCCATTACTAGTAATTATACAGATTAATACAACTCCAATTATACACTATGTATCTACGTATATATTCGAATAACTAAAACAGCATTTAACACAGGTACGAACAGAAGCTAAAAAAAATTATCCAGAATTTAATGAATTTCTTACATTAACCACATTTACAGTAAACTAAAACTATTTCAAAAATTTGTTTAAAAAGACATTTTCCATCCTGAAAAATTTTTATCAAAATATTGTGCTGAGAATTTCCTATGGCTTAATTGTAACATTTCAAAGTTCTGTGTAAAAGAGAAGATGTGTGTGAAGATAAATTTGAAATTTGAAACCCTAGACACAAACCTAATAAGTTAACAGAGCTATGTTAACTACTTAACAGAACTAATGTTATTACTCTAAATTTAGTTGTTTTTTATAATTAAAGATATTTTTTTATAGGAATATTCAAAAAAAAAAAAAAAAAAAAAAACTGAATTTATAGAACACACCTCTAAAGCAAGCAATTATTAAAAATATTTAATATAACATTTTTTAGGTGAAAATAATAGCACCTTTATAAAGAGTGATTTTTGAATAAAATATTTATGTTTTTTCGAATATAAAAAGTTGGCACACAATACCACTATGTGGAAAGTATAGCCAAAGGCCATTACTACCACACTATGGAAGTGGAATTCCTAAATTGATTTTGTGAAGTTTTTAAAAAATTATTGAAAATTTCTTTTTTTTCATATAAAATTTCTGTGAGGGATTTTGGTCATTGTGGGCAAATATGGAGACGGCACGCAACACCACTATATGGAAAGTATAGCCAGGGGCCATTGCTACCACATTATGGAAGTGGAATTCCTGAATTGATTTTGTGAAGTTTTTAAAAAATTATTGAAAATTGATATTTTTTCATATGAAATTTCTGTGAGGGATTATGGTCATTGTGGGCAAATATGGAGACGGCACGCAACACCACTATATGGAAAGTATAGCCAGGTTCCATTGCTACCACACTATGGAAGTGGAATTCCTGAATTGATTTTGTGAAGTTTTAAAAAAATGATTGAAATTTGATATTTTTTCATATGAAATTTCTGTGAGGGATTTTGGTCATTGTGGGCAAATATGGAGATGGCACGCAATATCACTATATGGAAAGTATAGCCAGGGGCCATTGCTACCACGCTATGGAAGTGGAATTCCTGAATTGATTTTGTGAAGTTTTAAAAAAATTATTGAAATTTGATATTTTTTCATATGAAATTTCTGTGAGGGATTTCGGTCATTGTGGGCAAATATGGAGACGGCACGCAATACCACTATATGGAAAGTATAGCCAGGGGCAATTGCTACCACACTATGGAAGTGGAATTCCTGAATTGATTTTGTGAAGTTTTAAAAAAATGATTGAAAATTGATATTTTTTCATATGAAATTTCTGTGAGGGATTTAGGTCATTGTGGGCAAATATGGAGACGGCACGCAATACCACTATATGAAAAGTATAGCCAGGGGCAATTGCTACCACACTATGGAAGTGGAATTCCTCAATTGATTTTGTGAAGTTTTAAAAAAATGATTGAAAATTGATATTTTTTCATATGAAATTTCTGTGAGGGATTTTGGTCATTGTGGGCAAATATGGAGACGGCACGCAATACCACTATATGGAAAGTATAGCCAGGGGCAATTGCTACCACACTATGGAAGTGGAATTCCTGAATTGATTTTGTGAAGTTTTAAAAAAATGATTGAAAATTGATATTTTTTCATATGGAATTTCTATGAGGGATTTTGGTCATTGTGGGCAAATATGGAGACGGCACGCAATATCACTATATGGAAAGTATAGCCAGGGGCCAGTGCTACCACGCTATGGAAGTGGAATTCCTGAATTGATTTTGTGAAGTTTTAAAAAAATTATTGAAATTTGATATTTTTTCATATGAAATTTCTGTGAGGGATTTCGGTCATTGTGGGCAAATATGGAGACGGCACGCAATACCACTATATGGAAAGTATAGCCAGGGGCAATTGCTACCACACTGTGGAAGTGGAATTCCTGAATTGATTTTGTGAAGTTTTAAAAAAATGATTGAAATTTGATATTTTTTCATATGAAATTTCTGTGAGGGATTTTGGTCATTGTGGGCAAATATGGAGATGGCACGCAATACCACTATATGGAAAGTATAGCCAGGGGCCATTGCTACCACGCTATGGAAGTGGAATTCCTGAATTGATTTTGTGAAGTTTTAAAAAAATGATTGAAAATTGATATTTTTTCATATGAAATTTCTGTGAGGGATTTTGGTCATTGTGGGCAAATATGGAGACGGCACGCAATACCACTATATGGAAAGTATAGCCAGGGGCAATTGCTACCACACTATGGAAGTGGAATTCCTGAATTGATTTTGTGAAGTTTTAAAAAAATGATTGAAATTTGATATTTTTTCATATGAAATTTCTGTGAGGGATTTAGGTCATTGTGGGCAAATATGGAGACGGCACGCAATACCACTATATGGAAAGTATAGCCAGGGGCAATTGCTACCACACTATGGAAGTGGAATTCCTGAATTGATTTTGTGAAGTTTTAAAAAAATGATTGAAAATTTTCATAAATTTGAAATAAAATTTTCAAACATTTTTTTAAAACTTCACAAAATCAATTCAGGAATTCCACTTCCATAGTGTGGTAGCAATTGCCCCTGGCTATACTTTCCATATAGTGGTATTGCGTGCCGTCTCCATATTTGCCCACAATGACCAAAATCCCTCACAGAAATTTCATATGAAAAAATATCAATTTTCAATCATTTTTTTAAAACTTCACAAAATCAATTCAGGAATTCCACTTCCATAGCGTGGTAGCAATGGCCCCTGGCTATACTTTCCATATAGTGGTATTGCGTGCCATCTCCATATTTGCCCACAATGACCAAAATCCCTCACAGAAATTTCATATGAAAAAATATCAAATTTCAATCATTTTTTTAAAACTTCACAAAATCAATTCAGGAATTCCACTTCCATAGTGTGGTAGCAATTGCCCCTGGCTATACTTTCCATATAGTGGTATTGCGTGCCGTCTCCATATTTGCCCACAATGACCTAAATCCCTCACAGAAATTTCATATGAAAAAATATCAAATTTCAATCATTTTTTTAAAACTTCACAAAATCAATTCAGGAATTCCACTTCCATAGTGTGGTAGCAATTGCCCCTGGCTATACTTTCCATATAGTGGTATTGCGTGCCGTCTCCATATTTGCCCACAATGACCAAAATCCCTCACAGAAATTTCATATGAAAAAATATCAATTTTCAATCATTTTTTTAAAACTTCACAAAATCAATTCAGGAATTCCACTTCCATAGCGTGGTAGCAATGGCCCCTGGCTATACTTTCCATATAGTGGTATTGCGTGCCATCTCCATATTTGCCCACAATGACCAAAATCCCTCACAGAAATTTCATATGAAAAAATATCAAATTTCAATCATTTTTTTAAAACTTCACAAAATCAATTCAGGAATTCCACTTCCATAGTGTGGTAGCAATTGCCCCTGGCTATACTTTCCATATAGTGGTATTGCGTGCCGTCTCCATATTTGCCCACAATGACCGAAATCCCTCACAGAAATTTCATATGAAAAAATATCAAATTTCAATAATTTTTTTAAAACTTCACAAAATCAATTCAGGAATTCCACTTCCATAGCGTGGTAGCAATGGCCCCTGGCTATACTTTCCATATAGTGATATTGCGTGCCGTCTCCATATTTGCCCACAATGACCAAAATCCCTCATAGAAATTCCATATGAAAAAATATCAATTTTCAATCATTTTTTTAAAACTTCACAAAATCAATTCAGGAATTCCACTTCCATAGTGTGGTAGCAATTGCCCCTGGCTATACTTTCCATATAGTGGTATTGCGTGCCGTCTCCATATTTGCCCACAATGACCAAAATCCCTCACAGAAATTTCATATGAAAAAATATCAAATTTCAATCATTTTTTTAAAACTTCACAAAATCAATTCAGGAATTCCACTTCCATAGTGTGGTAGCAATTGCCCCTGGCTATACTTTCCATATAGTGGTATTGCGTGCCGTCTCCATATTTGCCCACAATGAACAAAATCCCTCACAGAAATTTCATATGAAAAAATATCAATTTTCAATAATTTTTTAAAAACTTCACAAAATCAATTCAGGAATTCCACTTCCATAATGTGGTAGCAATGGCCTCTGGCTACACTTTCCATATAGTGGTGTTGCGTGCCGTCTCCATATTTGCCCACAATGACCAAAATCCCTCACAGAAATTTCATATGAGAAATAAAATTTTCAAACATTTTTTTAAAACTTCACAAAATCAATTCAGGAATTCCACTTCCATAATGTGGTAGCAATGGCCCCTGGCTATACTTTCCATATAGTGGTGTTGCGTGCCGTCTCCATATTTGCCCACAATGACCAAAATCCCTCACAGAAATTTTATATGAAAAAAAAGAAATTTTCAATAATTTTTTAAAAACTTCACAAAATCAATTTAGGAATTCCACTTCCATAGTGTGGTAGTAATGGCCTTTGGCTATACTTTCCACATAGTGGTATTGTGTGCCAACTTTTTATATTCGAAAAAACATAAATATTTTATTCAAAAATCACTCTTTATAAAGGTGCTATTATTTTCACCTAAAAAATGTTATATTAAATATTTTTAATAATTGCTTGCTTTAGAGGTGTGTTCTATAAATTCAGTTTTTTTTTTTTTTTTTTTTTTGAATATTCCTATATAAAAATATCTTTAATTATAAAAAACAACTAAATTTAGAGTAATAACATTAGTTCTGTTAAGTAGTTAACATAGCTCTGTTAACTTATTAGGTTTGTGTCTAGGGTTTCAAATTTCAAATTTATCTTCACACACATAAAGAGAAGGACCAGTTCAAAATTTGTTTAATTAAAGAAAATTCAAAAAAGTAATTTTTGAACAGATCAAATGGCAAGAATTTTTATAAAATTAAGAATTAATCGAAATATTTTCTAAGATGTAGAGTAAAACAAATTTTAAAATTTAGTACCTATTTTTACACCCTTCACCTCATGTCACAAGCGTATAGCTTTGTCATTCCGTTTGTAATTGTTTATAATATTCATTTCTGCCCCTCGAAAAGGTAAATATATTGTATAAGCTTATATTTAAATTTCAGCAAAACAGGTCTGTATGAAATATGAAAACATCTGTGAATGCCTTCTTGGAAAACATTGCTGTTTATCCCGATACTGTGGCAAAAGAGCAGTAAACCTCGACTCATCATCGTGCCCAATAACTGAACATCAACACTGTCATTGAAAATTCAGACCATCGGATGGAGGTGTGCCGCCGAGGTCGCGGCAGCCATTTGCCCGATATTTTGTTCCGTAAATAATTGAATAATTGGTCACTATCAAATCCCGCACAACCGAATATATTAATCTTGTTTATTTCTTATAATAATTTCTTTTATTTTTTTTTTATTTAAATAAAGTTGGTTTTTAAATTGATATTTTTGAAGAGAAGTAGTAGCAATATTAAGAACTGAAACATTTGTCGAGAAATTTGTATCAAAGTTAAAAAGGGATAGTATTATAAAACCGATATGATAAAACTGAGTTTGGCGTTAAGAAAAAAATAACTTTTTATCAAGTAGGGAATTGGTAAAAAAAAAATATAACCTTTTAAAAATAGATAATAAAAAATCCTATTTTAAAAATTGAGAAAATACTTGAAATTTGCACGTTCCTATTCATTTTAAGATAAAATTTATTCATGTGTTTTTGTCTTGAATGAATTTTTTAATTCCTTATGTGAGGAAATAAGATTATTTATTTATGTTTTCCTTAGCATTGTCTTAATATAACTAATACTTTTCGAGTTATATATAAAGTGGGCAGGGCCACGCCCATAAAAATTAGTTATCAGTTTTAGCTACTTGCACTTGACCGATTTTTCTGAAACTTTGCACACATATCGAGCTGTCATGACTAAATAATTTCGTGATAAGAAAAGTGGGCGGGGCCACGCCCCTAAAAAAGTTTTAATATTGAGGTACTTGCACTATACCGATTTTTCTGAAACTTTGCACACGTATTGAGCTGTCATGACTTTATAATTCCGTGGTATAAAAAGTGGGAAGGGCCACGCCCATAAAAAATTTGTTATCAGTTTTAGCTACTTGCACTAGACCGAATTTTCTGAAACTTTGCAGACATACTAAGCTATCATGACTTTATACTTTCGTCATTAGAAAAGTGGGCAGTGCCACGCCCATTAAATAAAAGGTATCCTTTTGAGGTACTTGCACTACACCGATTTTTCTGAAACTTTGCACACATATTGAGTTGTCATAACTATACAGTTTCGTATTTAGAAAAGTGGGCAGTGCCACGCCCATAAAAAAAAGTTTTCATTTTGAGGTACTTGCACTGGACCGATTTTTCTGAAACTTTGCACACATATCGAGCTCTCATGACTAAAGAAAAAAGTGGGCGGGGCCACGCCCATAAAAACAATTATAATTTGGAGGTACTTGCACTGGTCCGATTCTTCTGAAACTTTGCACACATATTGAGCTGTTATGACTTTACAATTGCGTGATTAGAAAAGTGGGCAATGCCACGCCCATAAAAAAAATTATAATTTTTAAGCTTTGCACTTGATATTCAATAAGAATGCATTTCGATTAATTAAGGGGCGTAGCAACGCGCGCCGGGTTTGGCTAGTTTAGAATAAATTCAAAGATTTGAAAATAAAAATATATAATAGATACATTTAATTTAGTGAGGTAAAGTAACAAAAGTGTATATTAGAATTATTAAAATAAATACTCGGTTCCACTGTCGCCCTACGGTCCCATATCTAGTCGATAGTTCTAACGTCACAAGTGGACTTTTAATGACAAGCACATGTTATATCTCTATCGAAAATAACATTGTCCGGGCTATAATTGGTCAAAGTATTTGTGATAGAATCAATACTATACTGTTTCACTACAGACATTTCCTTCATGATAATGCTTCCACATATATACATATGTATACACAATACACAATAGACCGCACCAATATTAAGGAGTTTTCCGTACACCCTCAAATGCAGAGTATTTTTGCAAATCAAATTAATTTTTTTCCCCCAACATAGGGATCGCGTTTTTATAAAATATTTTATTTTTAATTTTTAATGCAATATATGTAATTAAAAAATAAAATTTTAATTTACACACTGAATAACGTAGACCACGCCACGTTGTTATATTTATTTATAAAATTTGTTACTTGCAGTCTAAATATTTTGTTCTAAGGGCCACTCACAATTGGCAAAAACAACAAAAATTAATTGCCATGCAGAAATTCAAAAGTGTACGGTAACCCTTTTTTTCCTTGTATGGTATGGTATGCTCTAATAATAATAGATGTACAACTACTCAAGCAAATTTTAACGACAATATTAATTGTAAGTATTACACTAATGTAGACGCTTAAGCTGTTTGTATGTCTAGAATTTTTTTTTATGCACTCAAACGTATAAAAAAATTGTTATTGTCTGTTACCTTTTTCTAAATCTGAGAAAGGAAAACATCCGTCACCATTCATGCGAGCAAACATACAACATCATGGGAAATCGTCATAATGAGCTGAATGTCTGCATTTAGTAAAGAATTTGAGTCATGTCATAATGGAAATGCAGCAGGAACTACAGCAAAAATTAACCACAACAAGAATTAATTCAAAATATAAAGAAATTTCGATCTAATTTTTCTGACGGAATGTCGAATAAATGTTGGTTCCATTACCTCAATAAAGCTGCATCATGTCTTTGTTATAAGATGCATTAAAATTTCCTCGTTTTCCTTTTAGAAGGGGTCAATATTGATATAGTATAACACATTTTAAAATTTCACATAAACTTTTTGATAAAAAATGTAGTAAATAATACAATAAATAAAATTCTGACTATTGAATTCATATTGAATTTTTTATTTATTTTTTTTTGACAGTTGAGTAAAGTAAGCTGAGTGAAAATGTTGTTAAGTCAAGAATTGCTTGTATAATGCACAAGTTTGAAAGTGCTCATATTTATCTTCGGGGCTCTACAAATCAATTTTAAATCATTATGATATTACAATCTGCGGTCTATAGACATTTTTTGGAAAGAAAGCAACATATCAGTTGGAAACTAATTGAGACATGAAAAGCAAAATACAACTGTTTCAGTGTTTTTCCTTAACATTTGCAAATGAAAATCGTTTTCGCTATATAAGCGAAATTTATTAGACAATAAAACAGATTCATGATGGCAGCAGCCACTATAAAAAGGCGTTCGATAAATTTATATATGGCTCAAGTCTAGTAATAAAAAATTTACTCCTTTCGATTAACTCAATTTTGGTAATTAATGCACGTACACAGTTAACAATGAAAGAGTTCTAATCAATGATAGGATGGTAAATAAATATATGGAAATTACTAGTCTAATACAATCAACTATGAAAAGATGTAAAATCCAAAAGGCATCAAAACAAAATGGCGCTTGATTTATTTTAAACGGACGGACAGACTGACAGACGGACGGATCTGACTAGATTGTTATAAAATAATACCACGGGGCATATAACAACATTCGAACGTGATCGAAATTTGAAATTCTTATTAGACTCACTATACCTAACTCACAGCGAACTCGAATGCTCGAGTAAAATTTCGATCGTGATCGAATGCCGTAAAACTCAGAAAATTTATATTTTTGAAGTCTAAAATGGATATTTCGATGTGCTTCAAGTGAAATGACAAAATTAATATATCCCCAAACCATTTTTTTGTGGTGGGTATAAAAACAAACCATAATTATGGCTGAATTCCAAAACGTCAATTGTTTTGTGTTTGAACATCATATTTCATAACGCCGCAGTACAATAATTACACAATGTATGCCATTTTAAAACACCGCCGCCAAGTAGCTTTAACCCAGTAAGAAAGCAGACAATGAGTCGATTTTATAGTGGATGCATTGTTTCGGAATACTTTGTAAACGAACGTTTTGGAAGTCAGCCTATTTATACTACATTGTGACATTTAAGTCACTAAATAGTCTTCAAGTAATTAATTTTACAGAGAGGTTTTTTCCGAATGGCGTCACTATTTTATAAGAAGGTGATATATAATAACTTTTCCTAATTTTGGTTATTTAAGGCAAGGCATATTTATTCGTCAGGTAGTCTTGTTTCGTCAGCTGTTTTTTTTTTTCTTTACTTATATTTTAAATTTTTTGCTGTCAAAGTCTATAGATAAAAAAAACAATTTTCTCTTCTCTCTCATTTATTTCAAATGTCAAACTTCATATATAAAACATAATAAGCAAAGAAATTCTATCCGAACTGCAATTACCTGATGAATTAATATGCCTTCGGTTAAAGTCTCTTTTTGGATACAAATTGTTTGAAGGGCATTAATACATAGAACAATATACACATGCAACAGTAAAATTATAAATACACACAAAAATAAAATACATATATATTCTTTAACCCAATTATAAGATTTGTACACAAGTTAATTATTTTGCCATTTTCATCATCGGCCAACCATGCAATAAACCGTCTGTCTGTCACTCATTCAATCAGTCTGACAAGAAAAAATAATTGTGTTGATTTGAAATTTAAATAATTTTGTTTTTTTTAATAAAACTTTGTTAATTTCAGACAGTGATGTCGAGTTACGGGTACAATTGCAATTTTTTTTCCAATAAGTGAGGATGGAATTTTCGATTGCGATTTCATATTTTCCATTTTTATTTTGTTTAAAAAAAAACGACAAAAATTTTTTTATTTTTTAGTAGTCATTTCTAAAAAAAATATATGTGACTACACAAAAACTATTTTAAACCGTTTGGGCTTGTACAGACTAGACTAAGAATCACCGATAAGCTTATAAATTTATTTAAATTAAATAGTCATTAATTTAAGCGTAATAATTTTTTTCATTATTTGTATTTGAGCTTAAAAAAAATTTCCCGCCTTATTTAAACAAATTTTTTTTGAAAAATTTTAATATTTTAATTATTAATTGTTGTTAATTGTAAAAACTTTCCCTGAAGAAGCTATCCAATGTTGCAGCGAAATATCGAAATAAAATAATAATAATTTTTATATAAAAATGTTATCTTTAGCTCAAAAAAAAAAAAGATTAAAACACTTATTTCTTTCTTTTTTTCAAATAAAAAAATATAAAAATATATATTTTTATTAACATTAAGTATAAAAAATTATGTATTTTTATGACCTCCGTTTTAAGCTTCGCCATGATGGGCTTGTTTTAGAGTATTTTCTGTAAAATTTTTCAAAGTTTGTAACTGTAGCGCCTAATTTCCAAATTTCTGAAATCTCTAAAAAATTTACTTTAAAGTGATATTGTGTCTCGGGCAGTGTGGGCAAAGAATTTGTCTGGTTGGAACCACATCTCAGATCTTCAAGAGTAAGACTCTTAAATATTCTATTATATACCATTTACAATTACAACACTTTCATTTTTAAAGATGAAATGCCAAATAATATTTTGTTGTAATGCCGCACCATACTGTATCTCTTATTTGGTGTAATTGGCATAACTGAATAACCCTCTGTCTTTCAGGACCTCAAGACCTAAAAAAGATATTCATGTGAAGATGAGCTTTCTAACTTAGAGTCAGATTTTTGGTTGATTTCATTTTTAGCAAATTGGTAAAAATTTAAGATCCAAAGATCTGCGGTTTTTAGTTCTTGCCTCAATTGCAACAAATAGGTTTTTTTTTTATTTTGCCGTACTGACGTGCGAGCCATACCTAATTGAGCAGAACGCCGTTTTCGAAGTGTTTCGTTAATACTTTGTTTTATACATTTAATATTTTTCATTTATAAATACGTTTCGTAACGATAGCTACATATATATAACAAAATATAATTTTAAACGCAACCTAGAATTGTTTTACAAACTTCTCACTTCAAAAAGAAAAACAACTGACTTCATCGAGCGAGGAATTCCATTATATGTAATCTATTTACTAATTATTCATATAACTTATTCCAATTCTATGCACAATGATTAAGTTGGGTAGTCAACTGCAAAGAAAAACCATGGTTACGACATGATCACGATGATAATATTTTAGTTTCTATAACAATATTTGGTTGTCGAAAACAAGTAATAGTTATTTTTGTCTCATTTCATCATATATTTTGCCACGGTAATCAAGCATTTGTTTGAATTGTATCATTTAATGTTTACTTTTCGTAAACATTTCAAAATTGTTACCATTTCAAAAAATATTATGAAATAAAAAAATTTATTTGACAAAAAAAAATTATATTCAAAAGCATTAAAAATTACAAATATTCATTAAATAATAGGTGAGACAACAGTATGATTACAAATTAATCAAGCTATGAGTTTTTTTTAATAATAATTTGATTTCAACTGTTCTTCTTCTTGCTGAATAAATTTTTATTATTTTTATTTATTGTTTTAAAATTACATTAATATTATTCTTGATGTATATTTGAAGAAGAAATATTATAAATATTTTCATTTACACAAAAATAAGTTATATTTATAATTATTATTTTATCACAATCCTATAAATTTGTACAAGTTGTATTAGTAGGCAAGAGTGTTTACCATTTGTCACTTTACTTTCAGGAAAACGTCAAAATTTACTTTCTTGAAAAAATCGTTGAATTCTGAGTGGAAAGTAAAATTAATGTGAGTGTGTTAGTGAAAAAGTGAGTGAGTGAGTGTATTGTGAATTTCATTAAATTACATTCATGTGTAAGTACCTTTGCAATATATCTTGAAGCATAAATTGTGTTTTATTCCGATATAATTTCTGGAACTGAAAAAATATTTATTTCAATTGTGTCTTTTTGTTAATCGAAAAATTAAAAAAAATCTGTTTTGTGCGGAAACCCTAAAATATTCAGAACCCTGGTAGCATATGAAATGTTTTCGTTTTTACTGCTGTACTGTTTTGTTGCTTCTTCAAAATTAAATTTTAAAGTGAAAACGTGTCAGAATAATATTTTATCAAAATAAAAGCATGTCAATTGTGTTTTAAAAACTACAGCCACAAAATAACCGAAAAGTTTTATAAAACTAGAAATTTATTTAAGTAGTTTAAAAAAATACATGTTCATATATAAATTGAGAATATAAATTGAATTGTCTGCCACTTAACACACTTGCCTGCTAGAGTAAAGCTTGAAAGTTGTAACATATTTTAACACTTTATGTGTGGATGTACATATGTAATTCATTTTTTATTTTATTTATTATATTGTTAGACAAGAAGTGTGCCAAATAGAAAGCAAAATTGCTAGACAAAAAATGCAACTTTTTC
The DNA here is from genome assembly GCA_941918925.1 of Phyto melanocephala. Lineage (NCBI taxonomy): Eukaryota > Metazoa > Arthropoda > Insecta > Diptera > Rhinophoridae > Phyto > Phyto melanocephala. The sequence continues at coordinate 115,248,128 of OW799234.1, forward strand.
TAGAGAATGAAACGTTTAAAAGTCAATGTTTGTTTTTTTCTGCTGCACTTAAAGCGGTAAGCACAGCTGCCTAAAAAATGCTACCAAACAAAGCATACAATTCAAAATCTATGACTTCGTTGGCGAATTTTTTAACTGTCGAGTTCTTACGGTCTGAGTGTTCTTGTGTACCTTTGTTGCTAAAATTTATTACTGAGCAGATGTTGTTTTTTCTCTCTCTTCTTTTCTCTACCTGTAAGTGAAACATAAAGAAATTCAAGTTTTATTTGGTTTTTAATTTATTGAGACATTTTTTGCAAACCATCTTTTCAGAGTGAAATATGTAGCAAATATGTCAGAACTTATACCAAGTGTTTTGCCTTATGTTCCTTTGTTTGCCTTAAGTTTCGTTTCATATTTATTTGAATGGATGTTTTGTTTAACAAAGTAAAGGGAATTCAATAAAATAACACTCTGCTTTCTGTAGGCTTTTGAATATTTTAAAACGAAACCAAATAAAAGTATGGACGATTCACTTAACTGGAAGGGTTCTTTTGTACAGAAAACTTTTTAATTTAATTAAGGAAATTGAATTAAACATAATTCTTTTGAAATTCAAATATACAAATGCTTAAATTTACAAACGAGTGACAGTGAAACCATGAGATAATATTGGACAAATAGTTTAAAAATTATAGCGGTATTCTAAGAAAAGTTTTGACATATGAAAGTAAGTAAAAAAACTCTCTCTGCTGAAGCACAGAAACCCAAATGTAAAGCCCAACAGTTTTAAATACATGGGCAAGGCATATTTATACATCAGCTAAGTAACAGCAGTTCAAAAAAAAATGTTTGTTTATATTTTTTTAATATGTAGTTTGACATTTAAAATAAATGAGAGAAAAGAAAAAATTGTTTTTTATCTTTGACATTTTAAACTAATTTTAAATTTTTGAAATATTAAAAATAATATTTGTTTATATTTATACCCTTCATCTGTGCTTTGTCATTCCGTTTGTTATTTCTACAACATTGCTCTCTGACCCCACAAAGTATATACTATCAGAAAGGTTATGACCAGGGGAGTCGATTGAGCCACTTCGTCGTTAGTTGAAATAACTTTTCAGACTCCTCTATATGTTACTCAGATTTTTGAATCAATAGTTATTGAAATTCTGTACGCTTGCCCCATAACTTTCTGAGATATAATCAAAAAAAAAACACAACTGTCTCTGTTTTTCCCCATAAATTTACCACAAAAATCAAATTGTTTTAACCACATGATCATTTAAAAAGACGTCTGCTACTATTTACGATGTGCCCCTAAGTATATTCCTACAAAATTTTTGATACATTGGTTCCTAACAGACAAAGTTATAGACAAAAATATTTTTAAAAAAATATATATTTAATAAATATATAAAACTATTGAGCTTTTAATTAATGTTTGGACATGCTAAAAACACCAGATTAAAAAGCATAGTCTCAAAAATTATTGCTAAAAAAAAATTGACAAATCGGTTGGAAACTAACTGAGATATAAGCACAAAAATACAAACGCATGGGATAAAATTTACAAACTAAAATCAAATTTTGTTAGCTTCTGAATGATAAGGAATCAAAAAAGAGCAAATTATAATACCCTAAGAACAAAAACTCCAAGATGGACGTTACTGCAAAATGGTGTACAATTAATTTATATATGGGTGAAATCAAGTAATTAAAAATGTATTCACTAAAACTCCCTCAAAATTGGTATCACACGAAAGGACTTCGCCTATAAATAATAAAGAAGTTAAGATCAAAGATAACGTCTGAAACAAAATGGCGATATTTCCTTTAAACCCAAAAATATGGGTATCAAATGATAGGGCTTGACTAATAGAATACATCTAACGTATAAAAATTTAGTTCTCAGTTCAATTTTCCAGTTGTAGTTGAAGCCATCCAGACTAAGTTAAATATATTAATGTCGCAGAAATTATCTACATACAAAACTTCTAAGATCTTTAGTGAAACTTCGAAGCTGTTTTCACTTTTATTATTACTTAAACGGGCTCTATTATGAGTTAAGACTATTGCACATTTTACATTTACACATTAGCGTGATATATTTAAACCCTAATCATTAACTTTTTCTTTAGAGGTTTTTGTGGACTTGTTTGAGTTTGACACAATTTTGGGCTTACTATTTTTGGAAGGTTTCCATGTTTCTTCCCTAATTTTTGTGTTGAAAATACATAAAACCGATGTGCGGCTATAATCTCTCTAGAGTAATTTGTAAAAAAAATGTACAAATGGGCAAAGTTATCAGTTCGCAGAAATTATTTCGTAAAATATAAATTTTATATATCTCAAGACTCTAAAAATTTTTTGGACACATTAACGGCATTATAGTACAACCCCTAATCTCGACAATTATTCCTGAGAAAAACAAACATGAAACAGAGAGAGATTTTAGCACAAAAATAAAACTCCTTCGATATTTTTCCTAAAATTTACATCTAGACAACGAATAGAGTTAATATGGGGATCAAATGAAAGAACCTGATCAGCACAATTACAATTATTTAGGTAAAAATTCAAAAGCAAAGGAAGCTTGCGAAATAATAAAGCAAAATGGCATTTACAATTTAATCTGACATATGGGCTATGATACGATGATGTCATTTTAACTGTGTACATGATGGTGAATTTTATTATCAAATTTGACAAAAAAGTAATCGTGTGTTCACATATACATAAATTTATAAATATGTATGTATGTGAGTGTACACCAATAACAAAATAAATACAGATTTCGTTATTGAAACAACATTATATAAATAAAAATAATACAAATAATTAAATAACACTGTGCTAGTTGAAAAAACAGACAAGCCGGGCACCTAGCGTTTTAACATAATTCGGGTACGCTGAATCCAGTGGTGCCCACGGTTTTTTAAGATTGGCTCTGGTTTTCAAGATATACCGTTATTTCGAAAATGGAGGAGGTTGCACAACATATGTTCGCGTAACTCAAAAACGCTTTAGCTTATTGAAAAAACTTAAAAAAACAAAATTCCGCAATAAAATTTCCTTAAAGAAAAGTAAAACTTCTTTCTAATATTCGCAGTCGTTTTAGAAAAATAATTTTTTTTTTTGAAAAAAAAAATAATTTTTTTATCAAAATTTCGAAATTTTTATTTTTCTAAAATTCATAAAAAATTGAAAAATTCAGCTAGGCTTCTAATTTTTTGCAGACATATAAAAAACAAAGCTGCAAACAAAACAAGCCATAAATAACACTGCTCGACAAAAAATAATTTTTTTCTTCCCGCTAATTAAAACTATGTGGTCTATGTGGATTTTGATGCGCTGAACTCAAATCCGTAATCGGTTTTTTTCCATCAGATCGGTATTTTTTATGGGCGTGCCAAATTTTTTCCCCTAAATTAGGTTTCGGTTTTCAAAAGTAAAACACCAGAAGATGTGTTTTCTCTATCTCTTATCGTTTTGGAATTATTTAAAAATTAATGGAGATAAAAAAAATTTTTCGTGCCAAATTCGTAATATTTTTCAATTTAAAAATATAATTAAAAAAAATATAAAGCAAATATTCAACATTTTGTACTTTTTTCTGAGAACTACTTATCTTGAAAATAAAAAAAGCCGCAAGCCATAAAAATCGGTTAAAAAATATAGATTTTATTGTCAATTTACCGCAGGTACCCAATATTGTAATGCAACCAGCCTTACATATGATACAGCATTTCGTTAGGTGAGCAGGTAATGGAACTGAAGTACAACGGTAATTTGTATGGTTCTTAGAATTAAAAATTATAACATAGTATTTTTCAATTACCTGTGATTTCAAATTATTGGGTACCTGCGGTAAATTGACAATAAAATCTACACCTGGAAAAGTTAGAAATATTATTCGTCCTGGGTTTTTTTTACAAAACATGGTCATGAAGGTCTCGACTGGTACTTTGATTAAAACAATTACAGTATAAATAAGAGTTCCTCAACCCCTTCACTGTCATATGGAAAGTGCTTGCGAAAGTGATTAGTGAATTTTAAAGCCTCTGACAGTCTTGTATCTAAACAGTTATATTGAAATATCTAAGATGGGGCCGTGTAAAAAGTTTAATTACTTTTGTTATGTGTGTGGGAAATATAAAAATATACCAAGTCGCCGTAAAATCACTACTGAAACAAGTACCTTGTATGAATCATATTTTTCTTTAAGGGTTATATATGGTAAGAGTTGGACACCATCAATAGTGTGTACACACTACATTTACCATTTAAATAAGTGGGAAAAATATGGAGACGCCATGCCATTTGGTGTTCCAATGATTTGGAGAGATCCCATAGTTCATGTTGAAGATGAGTGTTATGCGTGCATAAATTATACAGCGGGTATAAACAGAAGAAAAATGACTTATATGTCTTATACTGAAACAGCATATGCTCGATTTCCGCTGCCACATTCTGATGAAATTACTGTTCCGGGTAGCCATATACCAACAGAACATATTCCCTCAATAATTCATTCTGTTGAAGCGGATAGCCCAGCTACTTCAATGTATCAGCCGTCATGCATCACGGTTCCATGCAGTCACAATGAAATCACGCAAGATCGTCTGGATATAATGGTACGGCGTCTAAAATTATCTCAAAGACAGAGCATTCTCTTGGCAAAAGAGTTAAAACGAGCTAATATTTTAGCACCAGGTGTACAAACATACGGGGCTATCAATCGCCATAGACGATTTACGACTTTTTTTAAATCTATTGAGAATAATTCTATTGCGTATTGTACTGACATCCGCGGATTGGTTTTAACAATGCAAAATGAATATAATCCTGGAGATTGGCGCTTATTCATTGATTCTTCCAAAAGTAGTTTAAAAGCAGTTTTGCTACATGTCACTAATTTAAAAAGTCCTATTCCGATAGCACTTAGCACAAATACTAAAGAGAAAAAATAATACAGTTAATTAAATATGAAGACCACAAGTGGAAAATATGCGCAGATTTAAAAGTGGTAGCTCTTTTAAGAGGCATGCAATTGGGCTATACTAAAAATATGTGCTTCATGTGCTTATGGAATACGCGTTTCGATGGCGACCAGTACAATACACGGGATTGGGCTTTACGTGAGGAAAGCAGATTGCATAGAAACAATGTTATTGAATTACCACTTGTGTCGATGGAAAAGATTTTGCTTCCTCCACTCCACATCAAACTGGGTATTGTAAAAAATTTTATAAAAGCATTGAGACCAGATGGTGTTGCTTTTACCGAATTGCACCGAATTTTTCCACGATTAAGCGGCATGAAAGTAAAAGAAGGTATGAACTCTAACTACGTTATTAAATTAGATTTATATTTCATTTCATAATGGTTCTATTTTACAGGAATTCTTAATGGACCGGACATTCGCCGTCTTATGAAGGACCATCAATTTGAGGTTGCATTGAATGATATCGAGCTATTGGCCTGGAATTGTGTGAAATCAGTAATAGAAAATGTATTAGGAAATCATCGGTCTGAAAACTGGCGAATTTTAATCAAAAATATGCTAACCGCATTTAAAAACTTAAACGTTAGAATGTCATTGAAAATACATTTTTTGCATTGCCATGCCGAAAAATTTAATGAACAATCACCAGCCGAGTCTGATGAACAGGGCGAGAGATTTCACCAAGTAACAGCCAGGCTCGAACACTGGTATAGCGGCAAACAACTTGATTCGCTATTAGGGGATATTTGTTGGAATCTGCAGGAGGAAGAAGAATAAATTTCTAAATAAAAACTACTTAACAACAAAAAATTTTTAGTTTGGTTATATAAAAAATTCAAAAATTTCATCTTTTCTGAAAAAATAAAAAGTTGTAGACAGACTTTAATCACAAATAGCTTATTTTGCACCTGCGCAACTTTATTTTTCATTCCCATCATTTGTTTCTAAGGCCTAGGATTCACTCCTAGGGGGATAAAATGTATGACCGACCTCCAATGTTTTTTGTTCTTAACATTTTCTTAAATTATACTTTCCCTTTATCACCATCCCTTAGGGGGGCCCCAATACAAATGTTGCGTTTTATGAAATTCTTAGATTAATTAAAATTTGTCGACTTTTGTGAATAAAATCAAAAGTTGCAAACATATTTTAATTGTTTATAGCTCGTTTTGTTTGCAGCTTTGTTTTTTATATGTCTGCAAAAAATTAGAAGCCTAGCTGAATTTTTCAATTTTTTATGAATTTTAAAAAAATAAAAATTTCGAAATTTTTATAAAAAAATTAATTTTTTTTTCAAAAAAAAAAATTATTTTTCTAAAACGACTGCGAATGTTAGAAAGGGGTTTTACTTTTCTTAATTGCGGAATTTCGGTTTTTTAAGTTTTTTCAATAAGCTAAAGCGTTTTTGAGTTACGCGAACATATGTTGTGCAACCTCCTCCATTTTCGAAATAACGGTATATCTCGAAAACCAGAGCCAATCTTAAAAAACCGTGGGCACCACTGGATTCAGCATACCCGAATTATGTTAAAACGCTAGGTGCCCAGCTTGTCACGAAAAAAAAGTGTCAATTTCATGCACAGTGTAATTATTATAGGCAATGGTTCTTACACACAAAGGGAAAGCTAAGTAAGTTACAAAAATTATTAGTTATAGCCGCCTTTTGTTCACTTCGATTGCCACATACGAACATAATAAATATAGACGTTTTTTTTTTTTTGATATTTTTATTAGCACATGGTGGTCTATCGAGCTTCACATGACTGCCGCATCAGAGTTGAGTTTTATTAGGCAAAAAAAATGAGTTACACGATCATTAAATATGACATTAATTTGTACATTGCAGCAATCGTGTGATCCTACTTTAAATCTTTTACCCCGGAATTGGGTTTCGTCAGTGGTTGTTTTTATTTATTTTTTTTACAGCAAGTACGTTTATATGGTTAATTATATCAGATGTTTGGGATGTATCATGGTGTTATTACATAAGGTGATAGCGTAAAAGAGAATTTTTTTTATATATAAAGTTTAAAAATTCATACCATTGAAATCTGTTTTTTAAAAATGAAGTTTGACAAACATTGGCACACAATAAAAAAATCAACTGGGCCGGCACCGCCACCTGTATAAGTGTACCCTAAGATGTATTTACTGTCTGAGTTACTAGCAGTCGACTAAAGGTGAGTATAATGATCGCAAAACAAACACATATTTATGAATTCATTTAAATAAATATTTTTGCTTCAATATTCATTCAGCTTTATACGGATCGTCGTTGTGGCGCATGAATAGTGATACTCAAAAGAGAGTCAAAGTTGTTTATAAATCCATTAGAACGCTTTTCAAAATTTATCACTGCTTAGCAATGGTAGCCTTTAATTAGTGTATTCGGCAATGCGAATGTAAAACTCTTTTGGAAAATGTTCCTAAAAACATCATACTCATTAGCCGAAGGAGTCAAATCTAATGAAAGTTCTGTATCTCTGATGACAGACATTGTATAGTTAGTGTTCTCATTAAAAACAAGTATCCAATAGAATTGTATCACTTTGAACAGCCTTACCATCTGCAGTGACAGCAGTGCCAATTACAGCAACCGATGTAGCAAGTACAATACCAACATCACCATCGAATTGATGGCCCTCAACGCTTGAGTCGCATAAATTTTCCTTTGATATTTGAAGGATTATATAAAATCCTTAATAACTGAAGTTTGTACTATCAATTTTGCTTTCATCGTTGTCTTAAATAATCTTTAAACATTTTCATATTCCATAACTTCTTCCTTACAAACTGCAAAAACAAAAAAGGTAAATATGTGCGTATAACGTTCTATTGCGGTAATATATCCCACTTGCAACTCCTTTTAGGACACTAAATCTCAATTGAAAACAGAAATGTTCTAACTTTATACCGTTTGAAGGTATTTTTGCTGTAAAATTGTAAAAAAAATTTATCTACTTGCTCCTTTTAAGCATATAAAAGTGGTAATAAAAACAAAATAAATCCTGGATATTACTAATGAAGCTGTGAGACTATAACACGTGTTTTTACATACAAAAAATACTAACAAATCAGATTTCAGTATAACTTAACAGATTGTTTGTTTAAATAAACCACAGACAAGGTTTTAAACTTTATTGGGATTCATTAGATTTTAAAAATATAAGAGGAAAGAAAAAATAAAACGTAATAAACATTGTTGGGAAAAATATAGGGGCGAAAAGATTAAGGCAAATGTTCTTATACACGTGCAAAAATTACATTTAAATTTTTGCCAACAGCTGATAAATGATTGCTTTATTATTCTTATATATTTTTATATTTACATATATTTTGATTTTCAATACTATTCGTTATACTCAACAATATTTTTTTATTGGTATCTTATTTACTTTTAAGTTTAATTTTTATTTTCTCAGATAGCTTCATTGTTGCAAAACTAAGGTGTTTACTGTAATTTGGATAATTTTCTAAAATATATAGAAAATAAGTTCATTTTATCTTTATTTAGTACGAAAGTATCAAATTAATGAACTTGGTGCCAGTTCGAAAGGTCTATTGGGGTGAGGCATTGATAAGCACAACTATAGTATATATTTAGAGAATAAACTTTTGTTTTTTGTTTTTTTTTGTTTAAATTTAGTTTTTCTTGTTTAAACAATTGAATTTGGCGTATTATATTTCCAAACCCTAAAGATATTATATTTCCAAACACTATAGATATTAAAGTTCATTTTGAAAATAATTAATTTTTCTAGAGATTTTTTACACATCGTTCTCTTTATTTTGTTCTCTTTACAGCCATCCATCATTATAACAAAAACACTAAATTTATTAAAATGCCTTTGACGACTTCCATATATTATATTAAATTGGAAACATTATCTGCCATAGAAGCATATTTCAATCGTATAAAAAAAATTCAATGTTAAATAACATTCCATGTTTGCTTTTTCTAATCAAAATTTTTTTGTAACATATGATTCATGATTCATAATACTTCAATAAAATATGCGTTGTTTTGTGAAGTTGTACTGAAACTAAAGTAAAAAAATCTTATAAATTAATATTTTCAAAATGTCTTGCGAATAGAGCGTCCCATATTTGGATAAAACTTTTTAAGATTAATCTTCATTTACACTGAACAACTTTTTTTTGGAAAAGTTTCCTTTCCTTTCTTATTGTATGTGACTGAAACAAATAAAAATTTGTTCATTTTTGGGTGTATATGAAATTGGCTTATTTTGGGTTTTTCGTTACTTTAAATCCGACATTAGTTCAGCGATGTCAGAATGCAAATTCTGCCTTTAATTTTACCCGGCAATTCCCAGGTGCAGGTGACAAAGATTAACATATATACAGACACCAATGAAGAATAAAAATATCAATAATATACAGACAACACCCTGTTTTGTAACTGATTTTATTTTGGCATTGCTGCCATTATTTAAAATAGGAGATATTTAAGCAGTGGTTTTGATTTTGACATACTAGTGTCTCTTCTGATAAAAAAAAATTATAAAAATGGCAAAAGGGTAAGAATTCAAAATTTTTTTAATCCTTATTATTTCGAAATATTCACTTCAAATTTTTAATGTGAAGTTATTAAAAAAAAATATTTGGTTCTCATAAAAAATAATAATCTATACCAAGTGTCACTTGTAGGTGACACCGGGTTTTATTAGTACTTTATTTGTTTACACTATAAATATAATTTGTATGCTCATATGAAACATAGGTTAACATAAGATTAGATTGGCGATATCTTTAATACACCTGATATTGGCGAAATGACTGATAAAAACAGTGGTGATGAAAATGAAGCTAGTATTAGTCAACTTCCTGGTCGCATGCTTCGGTCTATAGTAGAACTGCAAAATGCGTCTATATGCACAGAAAACAGTGTACATAATGTAGATAGAGAAGATGAAATTATTGAAATTATGTCCAAGAAGAAAAGGAAGACAAATGCACTATCAAAAACTGGGAAATCACTATCTACAATACTTAATTTGCTTCTTGTGGCGAAGGAAACTGTGACGAAGAAACTTTTACTAACTTACAGGAAGAGATGACTGCCGTGGAATTTTTGAACTACTCTATAGCTAAAATCTTGTTTAGCTCATAGTTTATATGAGTAATTTGTATGTTTTACAAAGAAATCTTACACTGAATGTGACTGTTAATGCAATACTGTTGCTTACAGGATATTTGTCGCCAAAGTATATGAGGATGTTTTGAGAAGTAAAGAGTGACACGTACAATTAACTAGTAATGAAATTCAACGCCCAACTGCAGCTACTCGCTGTGGATATTTAGTTAATTGTGAACTATATCAGGGTGCGTCAGGACTAAGTCTAAAGATGCAACCGGATTTAGTCCTAGGAACTGCTGTCATTTGAGAGCTCCACTCCAGATTGCCCCAAGATATGGGACCTTACAATTTGTGCTTCGTTAATTTTTTTAACTTGTTTACCATTACTTAAATATTTACGCGAGCAGAATGTTTAGCAACTGGCACTATAAGAGAAACCCGCACTGAGATTTGCAATATGCCAAGCTCAAAGGAAATGAAAAAAGAACCAAGGGGTAAGTTATGTTATAAATTAATATAATAAAATAAAAAATTAATATATTTTACATACACAACCACCACTAATTCCAAATGTAAATTCAGTTTTAGAAAAAAGGCATTTGAACCCCTCGCGCTTTAAGACCCTCATAAGTAAATAAAGCAAATTTTAGCATAAATAAGCGCAACCAATATTCTTGTTTAATAATTATTTAAAGTTATAAGATTTTCCTTACACCAAATATCGCCAAAATATTATATATAGACTATTTAATATTGCAACGGTTTTAAATTGAAGAAATTTGTTTTTAAGAAAACATTTATGTATTAGGTGACAAATTCATACATTTTAATGGTTACATTAATTTTTTCACATAGTTGCCATTTCACTCGTTTAGCATTTGTTTGAGCAAAATTTAAAATTCGATCGATTCAAGTTGAGAGTTTTATCACTAAGCACCAAGGCATATCCATAAGGTATATGCAACGGCGAATTGAAACAACAAAGCAACTTTTCATGTGATGTTGTATGTCAAGGCCAATTCGTATATCAGGGATGGAAAAGGTGTTTTTACATATTAAATATAATAAAATTTAATTTAAAAAAGGATATAATTGTTTGAAACACATTATTAATGACGCAAAAGCTAAAAATATACATAAATTTAGCACATTTTTTATCAAAAATGTACATGTAAGTTAATTGTTTAATACAGAATTTAAAATCACATTTCCCTTCCCTGCATTAATAAGGCAAATTCAACCAATTTTGACAAAATGTTTCACAATCAGCTGGGCTGATAATTTCACCTGTATGAATTCGCCTTGCTAAGCACTATTAACAAAAACTTTCTACTTGCGGGTTTAATAAAACTTTTTTCAAATTGAATTGTTTACAGTGAGCATTACTTTCATTCAATATATCGTATATATCATTCAAGTTGGCTGCAGAGAAAACGCGTTGCAATCGTTGTCGTGTATCTGTGTATTCGTCTTCATATAAATGCCTACATTTAAAGTTGAAAGATTTTAGTCGCTTGCCTGCTGTCGTGTATGTGTCCAATGCCAGATTTGTGGTTTCAAGAAAATAGTGAAAGGCACCAATTTTTCGCTCTCCTCACACAACTTAATTAAAGTTCCTGCATAAATCTGACAAGTCATTTTATTCCCTATCAAATTCCTTATCGCATTTCCCTTGTACATTTTTTGTACAACATAAGCTCAATATATACAGAAAATCATTAACACCCTCATGGTGTGAGTATTTAGTATATTTGACATTTTAGTCAAAGCCATCAATAAAAGTATGATTTGTAATAAAACAGGAAATATAAACGCTGTCATGTTTAACGTATGATGTGTCGAAACATTCTATACCAACAGGAGCTGTGATGTAGGAAATCTAAAGCAAATTAATGTACAGGTATACTCACACATGCATACACATACACATGTATACTACTTAACAAATAAAGAAATACACAAACACATTAGCATGTACTTAAATATGTACGAGCAAATATTTTTACATTTTTAATAACACTAATGAATATTTAAATATGCCCTTATTAGAAAATGATTTTGAGTGAACTTAATACAAACGAAAAGTTAAGATAAATCATAGAACAAGTTGAAAGGTTAAAGGTTAAAATATGCAAATTATTTACATTCACGAAAACAACAAAGGAATTAAAATTTTAATTACTTTAGGTGCCGAGACTTTAGGGATTGGATTGTGTGCAAAACTAATGACTCTGTTTATTAATATATTTTAAAAGATTTAACCTTGAATCTTCTATCATCTAACTGAATAAATTTTACATATAAGAGTTTAAAACAATTACAATAGGGGCTCTAATAAGTATCAAGTGGTATGAAATTTTTCTTGTCTCAACCGGGATTTCATCCAGGATATGTTGGACGTACAGTCCCACGGTCTAATTTCTGCACCAACACACTACTTATATAAAGTATATATTAAATTTACATTGATAACTAAATTGATAAAGATAAGATTTATGCTAGAAAAACAAACTACTCTTAAATTGTTCAAGTCAATGCTGGAGTCTCGTTACAACTAGTTATATGACTGGTTCAAAATATGGGTTCGTTAACGTGATAGTTTACTACACACAAACAGTCAAGTGTAGTCTATATAACTCCGTCAGCTCTAATGTATCCCAGAAAAAATCCAAGAGTAAGGGTACTAGATCCATCCCGTAACCGTGAGGTATCTCAGTAGATAATTCAGTCAGATATCGCAGAGGGCTCATCCAATGCATGTTCATCCAGAAATCTGTGTCTCTTAGCCGCTAGTGCAGGACATTCGCAGAGGTTCAAAATGCTCATAGTTAAAAAATTAGCTAGAAGGATTTTATTCATCAATTTAAGAATCCAGCGATATTAAAGTTCTCTTTACTCAGCCGGTATTTGAAAAAGGCTCTTATGGTTTTGAATTTCTAAGCTATATCTACTACACCAACACACTCTAATATTTAATTGATATTAATAAGGTTTATGTCTGATAAACAAAGTACTCTTAAATTTTCTATTTTGTCAATACGTATGACATCTGCCACTTTTACTACAGTCTACTTACAACTACTTATATAACTAGTCCAAATCATATCTAGTTAAAACTTTAACTACAGGGTACATTTAAACATTCATAGAGATGTGTGTGTGAGCTTAAGTTTGGCAAATAAATCTATGCATGCACAAGTTAAGTACATATCGTCGTTGCTCTAACAAACTCAATTATGTGTTTTTAACTGAATTTTTTTAGGAGAAAAAAAACATTTTATTTTGTTTCTTTACAGTATTAAGCTTACGCATATTGACAAATGTTTATTTTGGAGCCAATCAAGATATCATAAAATGGTTTGGAGGATAGATGATGGACCAATAAACCTTCAAAATAGAGCAATAAAAAAAATTTAAAAATTGTCACATAACCGTTTAAGTCAGAGCAGCGACGATATATTGTTGTCAAAATATGTGAATTTTGCTTGAATATTTCTTAACATCTTGCCTTAAATTATTGAGATTTTAATTTCTGTGCAACACAAATGACAATGGCATACATACATATGTATGTAGCTGTATATCAACGTAGGTTAGAGTGTGAAACTTCAAAACCAACATACCCTGGTTTAAATCCCAACTGAGACAAGAAAAAATTTTGAAGCGTTTGATACCTAAATTGTTGTGATAAATGCAAACAAAATTGTACTCAGTATTTTTTTTTAACAAATACTAGTATTAAGACTTGTATACAACAATATACAAATTCACTAGTTGGAGTCCTATGACAACCTAATATTAAAATGGATAAATAGGACAGATGTATTACTAGTCTCAAACTGCAAACAAATTGTATATTTCTAACCACATATTATTTTTTCTGCAGGGTATGCACAAATGTCTGTATGTATATCTATTGATATGCAAATCTACGAATTTTGCTTGTACATCTGCTTACGTTTTGCTTGATTTCTGTCCAACTCAAATGTCAATGGCATACAAATATAGCTACATAAATGCCAACACATACATACATAAATATTTATCTCGTCCTCTGCATAATACATTAGCTCTTTCTTTATAAAACAATTTAGTTCCTAAATGGTCAAATAATCTTTTAAAGCATAGAGTGTTTTGTTTTCTCTACTATTAACGTACTTAAGCTCCAAAGTGATTTTGGGGCAGACAGCAAATTTTTTTATTGTTTACCAACACATTTATATACTTGCAGCTTCAATTCAAAAGTTATAATGAATGAGCTTTTATAAACATGTTTTTCTATTTCCAAAAAAATATTAAAGAGGCACTTAGTTTAACCCATTTAGCCTGAATTTTAAGACAAGGGTTAAATTAGAACAATACTGAAATTTAAAAAAAAAAAATCTCATTAAAATTTGTATAATCTGCTGATGTTAAAAATTCTTAACTGTGTAAATTTATGAGCTGAAAGAAACTTATAATTAAATAAGAATTTTGCTTTTTCTTTCTTTCACATCTTCTTATGAAATGTATAAAATATAAAAATGTGAACCAATTTTTTATAAAATGCAAATAAAATTGAAAACAAATATTTATAACATCTCTTAAGAAACAACATTTTCTATCATTTGAATTTCTTTTACAAAAAATTTGAAATGGGTTTTTTTTTAATTTTCCTAAAAATAAGTCATTAGATATTTCAGTAAAAATATTTCTCTAAGGTCCCACCGATTTGATTTTCAACTTTAAGCGACTACAATTTCCAGTTCGCCTTGCCTTCGCAGTTACCATCAACAAATCACAAGGACAATCTCTGCGTGTTGCAGGATTAAATCTGGAAAATCCTTGCTTTTCATATGGCCGCATGCTCCACAGTGGGAACACCAAAAAGTTTGTTAATTTTTACAGCAAATGGAAAAACCAATAAAAATAAATAAAATATTATTTTTAATATATTCAATTAAAATTCAAAATGCATTTTTATTCATTAAGGGCTTTAGCAACTCGCACCATGCGTAGCTTAGTAAGGTAATACAATTTTAAGAATGTAAAGAAGTTGATTGGTTAATTTTACCGGCAGGCTTTAGTATGCTACAAAACTATTTCGATATATTTAATATAGCAAAAGTAGTTCGTTACTAATTGTAATCATTTATTTTTCTAAATTTAGTTATTTTCGAATTTTGAAACAAAAATGTCATTACAGTTTAGTTTTAAAAGAATTTAACTAATTTTATTGATTCGATTAACCGCAAAAAGGTATTTTGCTTCTTCCCATAATTGCATCTCAGCTACTTAAAAGTTAAGCTATAAAACAAATATGCTTGCCCTTCAAAATTTCAAAAAATAAATGATATAAATAAATTTTGATAACGAACATGTTTCATGCACCTCAATCAACCCGTCTTTGTCGGACAATAATATCTATGAACATGATTATAGTAGTGAATAATTTCACGTAGTTGTAAATTAAAGTGATGTACTTTAAATTCACACAAACATTTCCCACGTCAGCACGCTAGCATGGTGAGCATGACACAACTCCATACGAAAATCATACCAAAAGCATTTTAATTTCATCAGCGGAAGTTATTATTACTATTTTTCATTTTCTCCAGCAATGTAAATTTATTTCATTTACACAATACATAATTTTTATGTGCATAATCTCTTTTTATATTCATACACTTAGAGCAGTAAAAAAATTATATTCAGCATTTCCAGACACTTAAGAAATAACGTGCAATATAAAAAAAAAACAGAAAATAATATAATTTCATACACATTTTTTTCTCATTATTTCATTTCAACTCATGCTCATCATTATCGTCATGCATACATCATGTCTGTAATAAATTCTCAGCTATAAAAAATAGAAAAAATTTTAGAAGAAAAAACTGCTCTTTAATGTTTCATATTAAATATTTTCGTGCTTTAGAAATAAAAGTGAAAAGAAATGTTTTGAATGGAATTAAAAGTTAAAAGAGAATGGTAATGCATTTTTCTCTAGGTTTGTTTTTTTTTTCATAAAAATTAAACTCATAACGAGTAATGCTGCATAATGGGGTGGCTTGAAAATAATTGTTGGTAAATATATTTTCTTAAAGGTTAAGTAATTTGTCAAACAAAAATTTCTACACTGAAAAATGAGATAAATATGTACATTTCAACAAAATCTGAGGAATATAATTATTAAAGAAAAATTAGGTATTACAAAACCTTATACTTTATTCAATTGATAACTTATTTCAGTCTACATACTCAGCTTTGGCACCGGCAAACAAAGACAACAACGTTACTAAAGACAAAAAGAACAAAATATTTTATTCTCTAATAAGTGGACCAATATATTACTTTTAGCTGAGCTGATCAAATGTAATGCTCTGCGGAAGCGTCTGTGCTGCAAATGCCCCTATATATAATGTTACAAGCGAAATATTAATACGCAGAAGACAAAATTTAAAGTAGTGCTAAATGAATTAGATTTTCTAGACTTGTAAGGTAATAGCGTAAAAGCATTTCTTCTAAATGACTTCATAAATGCAAAACAATTTCTCATAAGTGATGAGCTTAACAATGAATGCAACATCATGCGAAAATTCTTAAACAATTCATGTAAACAAACTAAATTTACCAAAGAAATATCGGACGATTTTTACTAGATATGCATGAGTTCTATACAATTATTTAAAAGCAGGGCAGTTCATTAATATATTCATGTACACACACGATCTCCAATGTCCTGCTTATGTTAAAATCATTTTTGTTTGCATTTAAATTTAAGCATTTTTGTCACTAGTTGCACCCCTTCCAAATCATTTATTTGTCATAGTTTTTTCTAGAGTTAAAAATTTTTCATGTATGGGCTGTAAAATATAACGAGGGCTTATGTTCAATACCCGCCATTCACCAATTTTTGGAAAATTACTTTTTGATCGCAAATTGTTCACTGATTCCAGCTTAATCTCTGACAAAAATTTCCGAAAAAAAAATTAATATATTATACTTATTAAGTACTTTTTTATATATCGCTATGATACCGCACGATTTTTTTTAATGCAATACCCGCCATGCGCCATACATTGTGAATACGGTAAGAATAAATTTCCACCCGTTCTTCTCTCATAAATATATATTGACACTGTTAATTCTATGAGATTATGGACTGTACTGCCTAGTTTTTATTTCAAAGAAAAATTTTCTTACGTTTTAATTTACGCCTTCTAGTTAACAAGTAAAAATTAACTGTCAATAACTACAAATATTTCAACAATAAAAAAAATATTTGCAGCGGACAACGGACACAATAAATGTTTGTTGTATAAAAAAGAATTTGTTAAGCAAACAGCTTATTCCCATTAGGAAATTCAGTACAATTCAAAGACCCTAACCTACCGTTGCCACATGCAAGTGCAAGTGAAATAAAACCAATACACTAACACTTTTTTACAAACACAACCACGCTTTGGCAACCTTTGAATTACCTTTTTTTTAATAATTTTTATTTTTTTGTTATTGTTTTGTTATTAAATTCTTTTATGTTAGAAAAACGTTAAACAAAAACTTAATTTAATAAAATTACATATTACAGCAAAAAAAATATTTTTTCATTACTGTGCAATAACCGCTATACGCCATAAAAATATTGCAATACCCGACATCAACCATATCGCTACGAATTGAGTAAAAAGTTCTATTTTTTATAAGGGTGAATCAGTAGTCATATTTAAAAAATATTATAGAAGAAAGATTAATTCATACCTTAAGAATTTTGGAATGAAACCGTTTTTTTTGCTCTCCTGAAAATTTGTGTTTTGGCGTATGGCGGGTATTGAATATAAGCCCTCGATAAACATTCTTGATTTTTCTCATGTATGAGACTTTTGAAATTTTTTACTTTTTTTTTACACCCAAAAAATTTACTATTTTATGTCACTCATAAATGAGTGAATATTTTTTTTATTTTGCAAATAATACGAAGAAGAGAAACAAAAAGAAAAAATTTAAACATGCATGAGATAAAAAAATTGTTTTTGCTTATTAATGATTTCTCATCTAAATATTCATTTTATTTAGTAGCAGAAAAAGCGTCAGTTATTTTTTCGTTTGCTTGTTTTTTTTTCAAAACCGGTCCTTGTTTAAATGTGTAAGTATTTTGTTTTCGAATAACATTAAGTGCATATCGCATAAAATTTAAATTTAACAATTTACATTGGTAAAAAATAAAAAGGGCAGAGAAAACTATAAGCACTCAATATATATGCTACTCCCGAAAAGAAGTGTAAATTTTTTTATAAAATACAGTCTGTTGAAAAAAAAACTAAAATAAATTTTTCATAAGTCATTCATGAAAAGTGCTCAAAATTGAAATACTCATACATGTAATGAAAAAAAGAAAACAGCTTTGTTTTCTTATTTGGTTAAGTAACAAAAAACAAAACAAACCATCTCATACATTATAAAAAGAAAAGCAAATTTATTTGTAGCTGCTCACAATAAAAAACGCACACAGCACATATGCACATGACTGAGCAATGAGTGAGCTTTTCGGTACTCTGGTACTTTTTTTTTTCTGGGTATATACACACATATATTATTTGTATTGCTTCAAAGTACCCACTGTGTGCTGTACTGTTGTACATATGTTTTTTGTGCAATATGAATTTGAAGCGTATGATGAATATTAATAGAGTATTAAGTATTCGCCTTTTTGTAACATTTTTTTACTTGTCTAAAACACCTAAGCATATGATGAATATTTTAGAGGAATGGAATTTTATTGTTAGCATTTGTAAAATATGACTTTTAGGCTATGCAACCAACTTATTGTTGTTTTAGAATTAATGGAGGAAATAAACTAAGAAAAATTTAAATTAAACAAAAAAAGAAATTAAATTTATTGCAAACATTATCAAAAATTAAAAAAAAAACTTTATAAATAAATTTTATGGTAGATCGTTTTTATTCTGGCTTGAGTTAATTCATTTTTTATGAAACTTTGTAAAACATTTTTCTAATTAAATTGCAATCATTTAAAAAAATTGAAAAACTATTCCAATATTTGCCAAATGAAATGCGTTTTCGAAACCAGCTACGATTTCGTCATCAGTGCTCAACACTATTTGTACTATTTGTGTTGACTACAGTAACATGAAAAATTCATGTCAGCAAAAAATTAAATTAAATTGGTAATATTCTCCTGTAATTAATTTTCACAACTTTGGACGAGAACTAAATCAACAACAGTACATCGATAAGGTCAATTCGATTTTTAGCGATCAAGGACTAGTGTTTATCGATGTTCTACTTAATTCAGTCATGGCCGTAGTAAGCTCAATGACGAGCTTTACGTCGCTCAAAATCGGCTGTTGTTCCAAAACTCAGATACTGCAAAATAATCAAAACAAATAAACTAATCGTAACCTTATATATAAGTGGGACCAAATACATTCCATTTTCTCTTAAAATTTAACTGAAAAAAGATTCATTTGCATTAAATCGCACATAATTTGACAATAGCTCAAAAAAGCCTCGCTAGAAATGCCAAAAAACAAAATTACATTACTTTAAAACATGTGTATGGCATCCTGACAGGTGATGAATTTACACAATCTACACTTAAAACCTCGATAGAATAGTATATAGCAGTCGACTGCATGTTTCATTTCAGAAAAGCAAAACCCTTAAAAAGTCTCTACAAATGCGTTCAAAATGCAGAATAGAAAAAGTGCTTCGAAAATTGATTTACAAGTGTGCAAAAGTGTATTGATCTTTATGGAGGATGTTTTGAAAAAGCAATATTTATTATAATTTTTTTTTTCATAAAAAGCCATTCTAGCTTAAACAAAATAATACAAAATAAATGTTTTACAACTATTAACGTTTCCATTAATTTTTTTATTTGGTGGTAGAGAACTACAATGACGGATACAATTAATGTAAAATTTCCATTTAGATACGACTTACATGTGTGGATAATTAGACTTCCTTCACTTACTGATCTAATGACGACGCGTATGTTGGCAAAAACATAGGTATGCATTAGGGTGACCGCAAAAAATCGATTTTGGAATTTTTTTTCGTCAAAAAACAAGTTGTAGCTCTCTCTAGCTCCGCTCCTGAGAAAGAACTTTAAACACCCGCTTTAGTTTTGCTATTTACCTATCAGGAGCTTTCACCGAATATGCCACAACTTTATTCAGGTATATCCGAAATAGCCCGCAAAACACTTGAATATTTTTAATACTATAAAGGCACTTAGTGGTATCAGGTCACGTTTTTAGGGTCTCAAGCTGTTGTATCTCTCTTGGACATAGAATAACAACAATTATGTATAAAAATAAATTTTGAAAAACAACATTTGCTTTTTTTTTGAGATAATTGACGTCTTTTTATTATTTACCGCTTAGGTGTTATGGCTTCATACATATGTCGGCTTTTTGGATCAAAACTTGGAATTCTTTTAAAATTTGAACAACGAGCAGCATAGGTTACTGTCCTTAAATCGAACTCAAATTTCAGTTATCTAAACATCTAAAAAGAGAGTCACGTTTCGTAAAATCAAGTCGTTTTGTTAATTTAGTAAGGGAAAAAATGAAAATAAATAAATTTTACCGTTGGGTCCCTTTCTATTTGCGCTTAGAATCGTCGACTTCACTTTTATAAAACGTGCATATCTCTGGGAGGGAATACTTTTGGGTCATGGGATGGGTCTCATTCGATGCTCAGATGTTGTCCACATCAAAAAAAAAAGGGAAAATTGTTTCTTTTTACCCTTGGGTCCCTTTCTGTATGCGCTGTCACATATATTGTTTTACAATTCATGAGAATTCGGTTTTTAAAAAACTATTCATGAAAAACGCCAAGAAGTAATCAAGCTTAGGCAAAGGTGCGATTCAATATTCTCAGTCCGTAGACATATCGTACGATATTGTAAAGAATCCAATTATGATTATGCATACTGGCCATGTCAAAATTAGTACAAAATTCAGCGCCATGCTTTAAGTTTGTAACTTAAAAGATTTCGCAAACAAAATACGAACTTTGAGGAAGTAAAAAACTGTCTAGTTTGTTTTAATTTTCATCCAAAAAACAAGTCCATGTATTAAAACTAAAGCATACTATTTCCACATCCTTGACTGATGGAGCGAAGTTTACTTTTACACCATTTATCATGACATCATCATTTGCAAATGGGAAAACTCTTTTGTTGTATACCATTGTCAAACGTTAGTTTTACTAAGACCGAAATTCGATTTTGCAATATTAAGCTCTTATAGAGAGCTGCTTAAATACATCTGAATTTCGTCGCCTTTTATGTAAATGCAATTTACAATAGTATATTAGTTTATACCCTGTTCACACAGATACTTCTAATTGTTTCAATTTAATATTTATTTGTAATTTAATTAAAATAAGTGTTCACAGAGACTCAGTTTATCTTATTCTATTAGTATTTGACAGCTGCAAATTTACATTACTTTTATATCACATCAAATAATGCAGCTTCACTGGCCCCATTCCATGCCAGCCATTTTTTCTTCAGTTTTTTATCCGGTTCTTAAAATATATTTGCAATTTTTATTTGAATTTATTTAAACATTTGATTAAACTTAACACCAATTTTGCCTGCCATTTTCTTACTTCTTGTTTTTATTTATAGAATTTTCTTCTCACTAAGCATATTCTTCAAGAGTTACGTTTCGAGTTTTGGGCAAAAGGTACATATTGCTCAATTTATAAGTAAGTTTTGTTATGGTAAATTGAGCTCAGTAAACCCCTTTAATTGAGAGAATACCACAAATTGACAATTATGGCGCGTGTATGAACATAGTTTCAGCTAACACATAAGAAAATATAGAATAGATTCGAATATCGATCTGTGGACACTCTTCTGTTGATATTAGGGGATCGGTAAAATATACCAATTACAGATACATATTAAGAACGACAACACAGGTAGTAAAATATAATCTTAACAGGTGATGAAGGAAAGTTAAAGAACTTTTGGAGTTTTCAAATTACAGAAGCATTATTTACTATATAGAAAGTGTTCAAAAAGAATCTTGGTTATTATCAATATTTTGACGTAAATTTTGAATGTACGAAAGCCAGAGTGTCTAACAAAAAGCAATTATCTTATTCAATAAAGACACGTATTTGCAAAAACACAATCCTTTCTATCCTTTATATTAATGTGCTATTGGCTAAGTACAAAATAATATAATTACATTTTGCTGTCAATTTTTTTCAAATAATAGAGACATTGAAAAGCAGGTATTAAAAATATTTAATGTCTTTCAAAATTAAACATTTTGTGCTAGAAAAAAAAAAAAATTTGTTGAAAAAATATTTTGCCAAAATTTTCTTTAATTATTGGTTTTACTTTTTTTTATAAAATTCCCCTATAATTATACGGGGAAAGTTAATTAAATGCTTGCAAGCAATTCATGTTAAGATTTTATTGTTTATTTAAACACTCTTTTGTTTTGAAGTTCAAATCAGCTTTGTACATTAACCTTAATTTTTATCGGGTTATAAATATAAAAAGGAAACTTTTTCCTCATTTAAATAAATATTTATGTTCATTTCATGTTATTTTCTCTTAATACTTTTTGAATATTTAATTAATTCAAAGCCTTGCTATGCATTTCAACATTCAAGTTTTTTTTCTTAAGAATTATAATAAAAGCAACGTTTAAGTGTGATAAACGCAATTTAATTTATCTTTTTTACTTCTACTTAGTATAAAGTATTAAAAAACAAAAAGAAGGAAAAAAACTTCTTATAATTCTTAAAAAAAACGTAGTAAAAAAAGCAAAAACGGAAGTCTTTTAAGAGTAAGAAAAAGTAAATGTTCACCACCTTTTAGAACATTAACCCAAATACTTAATGTCACTCATAAAAACATTTAATAAGTAGTTTACACGTGGATCGTTTAACATTTAATTCGTATTTAAATCTTGAATGAGTAAAACTTGAGGTGCTATCTTAAACTGTTACAAAGATGATTAAACATCTCAGGTGGGTGATTAAAATTTAGAACCCCTTAAGCTAACAGATAGAGATACCAAACTCAGTTTATTCATTCAAAATGTTTATTTTTTATTTTATTTAGATAAAACCTTTATAACAAGACTGCTAACCAACTAAACAGATCTTTTTTACAAATTAATAAAATCCAGCAAACAAGTTAAATTCCGCTACAGCGTAGATCTTCTTGTATTCGCGTCATATATAGCAAGTTTTTCTATTTATTCCCTTTACCCATGGTTGCATTGTTATTCCATTTGTAGTTCCTAAAATTGCGACCCAATATTTTATATATATTCTAAAAAGTAATAACTAGCTGAATCAATGCTTGGCAACTATAAAGAAATAAATCAATATTTACTAGAATTCAACGCAATCGTCACATAACTGAGATATGAGCAAATTCCTTTTGTTTTTCCTATATTTTTACCTTAAAAGTTAATAATTTTCAGTTCTAGGATAATTTTTAAACACCTTTACGTTCTAGTATGCCACTAGAAATATATGTGAAAAATTCTTTTAGAAAAATCGGTCTAAAATCGCCAAAGTTATAGACAAAAATTATTTGGAAAAATATGTACTTTTTTATATACATATATACAATTTTCCAAGCTTTAAATTTTTCAATTTTGGCCACCCTAAAGACTACAAATAAAAAGACATTGTCTCAACATTTATTTTTGGGAAAAACTAACAATTTACTATGAAACAAACTGAGATATAAGCACACAAACGAAAACCGATTTTTTTAATTTTCATACAATCAAGAGAGCCAATGAAAGAACTTTACTAGCGCAATAAAACAAACTCTTAAAAAAATAAAACCCATAATTGTCTCTACTTAAAAATGGCGGACAATAAATTTATATATGGCTGTATCAATTATTGAAAAATGTATCTCTTTGAACGCTCTTAACATTAAAATCACATAAAAGACCTTGATCATTCAAATAAAACTAATTATTAAAAAGTAAAAATTCAAGATGGCATCCTAGAATAAATGGTGGATATATGAGGCAAATATAGAGGTTAGGCTCTGTCCCTTTTAAACCCCACAAAAGCAAAAGAGCATTAACAAATTGTAAAACTATTAACAAATTGTAAAATAAAAGATGCCTTCTGAAAAAAAGTGACAGACAATTCTTTTTAATTAATATGGATATCAAATGAAAGGGCTTGACTAGCAAAGTACTAAGTTAACTATGTAAAAAAGATCAGATATGGAATCGGAAATAATAAAGAAATTGGCGTGTTACATGAAATCTGAAATAAGGTTAAGCTACGATGTGGTTATTAGACCTATGCACATGAAGGTAAAGGTAGTACAAGATTCGGCCAAAATGGCATTCTCACTTGTTTTTTTTTTTTTTTTTTTGTTGTTTTTTGATGTTCACAGTTTTTAAAAATTACTTTAAAAAAAAATCAAGTCAAAAATAAATTGTTAGAATAAAGTTTTATTTTTTGCTTAAGTGGTTATTTGTAACTAGATATTGCGCCGATCTCAAATTATTGTGTTCTATAGGTATATGTTTTATGTATTGATGATGATGATGTTCCGCTATTCTCCAGCTTGGGAGCAAACGGCTTCAATTAGAGATTTCCATCGATTGCGACCGAACTAAATAATTTGCGAACGACGTTTGGAATTATATAACAACCGCAGTACACATTTACATTGAATTTAAAATCTACGCTACGCTACCAAGAGTTAATTTTTAAAAGTTTGACATACATATCTACGTACATGATGGTAAAAAAATTTACTCCGCCAAATATATGTAATTTTTAGTTGTTCAAAAAAGGGGTTTTATAATGGTTAGTCATTTATCTTAAACTTGAAAATTATAATTGTTATAGAAGGTCTCTGTTTATTTTTAGCCATTATTTAAATACGCTAACGAATTCTGATATAATTAATACAAGATGTCCCAAAGTTAAATTCAGATTTTTATATTTCGTCATTCGTGCAGTAGAATGTGGGCCAAAAAGAAAAAGAAAGAACAAAAAGACAAAACAACGTGAAAGTTATCTACATATCTATTTATTTATTTTGTTTTTAATAAAAAAAAAAAAAAATTATGCTACTGCAACTGTCACACATATCCTGGATAGCACTTAACCATTCAAAATAATAGCACCATTTGCAATTATATTCGTACAAGAATAACAAATTACAATTAAAAGCAAACTTGTTTTAAATAAATGTCGAAGACATTTACATATTTTCTATTCTCTTAAAGCGTGATTAGTGTTTGTAAAATTTTGTAACTGTCTGTTAATTATCAAAGATTATTTGTCAACGTATTGAAGGTCATTGTGATAGCACCAGTTAACCAGGTGTTAAATTTTCATTTTATCTTTATAATATTACTAAAGTGTCCAGATAAAGTATACCACAATGAGATGCGAAAACCACAGCACGACAAAAAACGCCACCTAGTTAAAAAAAATTTTTTTAAAGTTGATCGTATTCTTAAGTAGGAAAATTACTCAACTGTTTTCATAGATAACCATAAAGCATTAAGTTATTAGACTAAAGCGGAACCAAGTACCAAACAAAATTATATTACTTCTTATGTAAAAGCGTTTACTTCCAACATGGAAAAACGTTCCATTTATTCTAGCTAAGGAACTAAATCAAATATTGAATATACCGTCAAGTGTGAAAATTATTTGTCGTAGACTGCTATAAAGGTATAAGTATCAATAATGGCAGTACGCGAAAAGTGCTACTACTGCCTTCTGAGCATGTGGCGAAACAATTGCCTTTGATTGACCACTTACAAACTAAAGGAACGTTCTATGGACATGTGAACTAAAAATTTTCTCATTTAATGAAAAGTGGTCCAGGTCTCTGGTCCAAAGACCATATAATTACAAATTCAACCCGCAGCTATAGCTGCCTATTGACTATATAGGTGATTTCCATGTCAAGCTGAGGTTCAAATTTATTATACTACAACAACTGTGGTTGCAGTCGTATATGTAAAAAAAATCATGGAAAGTGTTACGTTATCATTTGCTTCATAATTTGTTTACTTAGTTAGTTAGTTTTATTACGTTTTAAATTTAAGAAATAAACGAATGTACAGATTTGAGCAATTTTAAGGGAAGATATTTTTACACGGGAAGTACACTTATGAAATTTGATCGCTCTACGTCAATGTGTTTGGGTACAATTGCATTTTAATCGATGTTGTAAGGACATGGTTTATTGTATCTACTACTGCATTACGACTAATAACTTTGTTCCTAATATACCGATTTAGCCCATTTTCAATACCAAACAAACCTTGTGTATATTTGATCTATCGTGATTTATACCGACCGATGGACGGGTATAGCTAGATCGTCCTAAAGTGACACCAGGACTCAGAAAATATACACTTTATAAAGTCTTTAATGAATATTTTGATGTGTCACAAATGAAGTGATAAAATTAATATACTCCCACTCCATTTTTTTTCTTGGTGGTGGTTATAAAAAATCCATCAAAAGTGAAATGTTTTCTCGAAAACAACCGATTACTTGTTGAAAAAAAGTAGTAGCGTGAAGTAGTGAAGTACTATTATATTAACTAATTATTTTTTAATGCTTTCAATAAATTCATTAACGTTTTTAAGCTCTTAAAATAAATAAATAATTTTCGTTTTTATAATGAACTGCATAATCACAGAATTTTTTATTGCATCTTGGGTGAAATCATAACAAAATTGTTCAAGATGTAAATAGATTTTGTAATAGATCTTTAAGTTGGTGTTAATATTTGAACGCAGCTTTAAATCTTCCCTACATACCTTTCGTGCATTTTCTGAATTGTATAGATATATACATCGGTATGTGTATTAGTATTTTTTATGCGCCTTTCGGTAAAATTACAGCCACCGCATCAGTATCAAGGCGAAATTATCGTTAAAGAAAACTTCATGGATAAGTCGAGGTGAAAATGACACAAACAAATGACAACAACATCATTAAAAGGGTCACTATACTTATAAGAGTTTCAACTTAGTGACATTTTCTGTTATGCGTCCATAAGAGCACATAAGAGTGTTTGAATGAATCCATATTTTCAGCTGGGACTCATTGATACGCAGAAGCCTACGAGACAAATTAACAACTGTTCAGACATTTACTTTACAAATTCATATATAATGTCAAAGAAAAATCAGCATTAGACATCCATGACTGAACATTGTCAGCTTTTGTTACGATGAATCATGATGACGTTCGCCACCGGGCGGTTTCTTAATGTGCATGTATTGGTTTTTGAAAAGTCTTCTGGTATTCCAGCCATCGCGCGAGACTTCTTTGTATTGTTACAGATTTATTTATAAATAGCTTAATTTACATTATAATTTATTTTAGTTGTAGTAGTTTAAGTTACTGTAGTTTATTTGTATAAGTTTATTTCGCTGGTTGTTCGAACATGATGTTTGTTATTATGTGTAGCATACTTTTAGGCACTTCTATTATTCCTGCATATTACTTAACGTCTTAATTTAAATTTAACGGTTTTCGAATGTACTACAATGTACATACGAGAACTTTGTCGAATTTTACCAAACACCACTATGTTACTATAAATAGCCGAACAACACAGCTAACATGATCAGTATAACAATAGAGTTTGTAAAGCGCGTATCAAAGTGAGTTTGATAAAAAAAAGTGTATAACGATAAATGAAATCACTAAAGTGCTACAAAACAATATCTGATTGCGTTTAAATTAATAAAGTGCTCTTAATTTTATAACAAATTTCAACTGTTTTTGATTGCAATAAAAGAACTCAAGGTATATTTAAAGGAAATAATCCAACGTTTATAAAGGGTATAAACGTAACAGTATTAAGATCTATTTGAAGTCAATTTTGCTTTGACTACTCGAAAAAATTTATTTTTCATAATTATAAAAATACTTTTGAGTTCGAGGAATGATATTAAGTGCCTGCTTTTAATAAGTCGATCAGAAAATATTTTGTGAATTTTATTGACCAAAAGTAAAAATTTGTTGTGGTATATTTCACTTTACCTTTTTATCGTAAACCTCTATACTTTATTAATAATCTAGATTGTTTATATTATAAAAAAAAATAAAATTATTATTTTTTAATACAAACAAAAATGTTATATTTAAAAAAAAAATTTAAATATTATTGAATTTTTTTTTTGTAAATTTTCTTAAAGAAATGGTTCAAAAATATTAAATTGTTTTTTTTTTTTTTTTTTTTGTTTATTACGAACTATTGCTAAAACTCAAACAATTTTGAATACATTCTTTATACCCCATTTATTTAAAAATCGCATCTTTGATGCTCAGGTATCTAATATATTTTATTTTTATGCTTCTGTCCATACAATATGCCTGTGATCGATGTGTACATTTATACAATGTTTATAATATCTTAATATTACTTTCAGTATTAAAAATAAAAGCAGTCAAATAAATTAATTTATTAATTGATGATTTCCCTCTTTGTTATTCATTTACGCAGAAATTTTTTATCTGAAACAAAGAGAAAAATAATAAAAACGAAAACAAAAATTTATACTAAAAAAAATACTTTCCATTGTTTATGTTGTTGTTTTTTTCTTCTGAATCATTTTTTTAGTTTTTTTTTTATCCATATTGGTCAGATGGTGTTTACAAATAATTTGTATGCATTAGCGGAAACACATACTCGCAATCAACTTTCATTCACAAACATAAATATTCTAGATGCGTACGTACCAGGGTGCACATGTACCTAAGGCTTTCATAGTTGGGCAAAGATAAAATACAAGTTTGAAGAATTTCAAAATTAGTTTTTCGTTGCTACTTTTGTTACAGTATTTGTTTATAGTTTATTGGCAGTTAGAGACAGAAAGCGAGTTGTGTTTTTTTTGTATTTTAATGGTTGAATTTGTTGAGCAATAAAAAATTAGTTTGATTAAAAAATTATTGCAATATAAGATTGCCGCATTAAATATTGATAGTTCTGGTACAGAAGATTGAAATTTTATTTTCTTTAGGGAAAATATGAGAGCCGGTTGTTTGATGGTAAAAAAGAAAAACTTAAAAAAAAACAAATAGATGCAGAACAGACAATATTTATTTGTATCATCTGTGTTCTGTTCTGTCAAAAAGACTAATAACTTCAAGGGATAGCTCTCAAATTAAATACAAATCGAGCAGGAGTTTAAATATATTAAGGTTTAAGAAACATATAATATAATATATTATATTATATTAAGCTTAGCACTGATGGACTCGTTTTGATGTATAAGCTTGTGGTTAAAGCTCTAGCATTTTGCCAACAATATCGGCCTTCACTTCAAGGATTGCCTCGAGCCATATACTCGAATAACCCCAAGGAAAATAGTTCAACAAATCTGGCGAGCACACTGGCGAATAAATTTCCCAACTTTTGCATATTATTCACTCTCCAAAAATGTTACTTAAAATTACTTTTGTTTGTTTCAATTGCACCTGATAATAGTTAGAATTTTTTTAAAGTCTGCAACAGTAACGTACGACTAATTCCTAGCTGACAAAAGTGCTTTCTGGTAGATATTTCTTTGCACTGCACGTTTAGCACTGCAAAAAAAAACTTAAAAACTTTTGCTAATGGGTAAATCCCTTACGGTGTTATGTTGGTTGTAACGATGAACTATGCAATGAAACTCTGATATTAAGATGTCAACAATATGCTCTTTACTATTAAAATAAATTTTTAATTATCTAATTAATAAAGTTCTATAAATCCGGTCCTATGTGTAGTTGATCATCTCCCTTTTATTTATTTTTTCTCCAAGTATTGTTTATATAATCTAAAATAAGAATCAACCAAAAATTTATTAGATTTCTTGAACCTAAGAGTGGCTTTTGCACTACCCTGTATTCAATTGAAATTTTACGCTTTCTTCACATAAATTTGCTTGCACCTAAAAGCATTACCTTCACATCTATTCCCTTTATATTTTATTATATTACACACTTGAGTGAACTATTAAACCATTCTTTTATATTTTATTTTTTGTTATGTAATCGCAAGAGTTATTTATTTAATTAAATAATTTTTTTTTCTTTAGGTAATATGAAACAGTATCATAGTTTAAGCGTTTTTGCTCATACACAAGTGTGTTAATAATAACGAAGACTAAATTACCCATTTGAATAACAACAACTAATAATATAAACATGTGCGTCATTATAATTTTAATTAAGTAATATAAACTAATGATAACGACCTTAACATTACGCCAATTGAGTGTGAATGAATTAATGTTTGAGCTGGTTGTTTAAGGATGTTACGAATGTTTTTTTTTTTTTTTTTGTTCTTATATCGTTAATATCCTAAACACGATGTGAGTTGTGAATGAGTTACAAAACACATATGTGTCTAACTGTCTATCTGTTATAAATGTTGGATTATTTTAGTTTGTATTTAACATTTTATACTCTAGAGAATTTTTGTTGAGAATAACTGTGTTTATACCTGTGTATTTGTGGTTTATATCATTGCTTTGTAATTAGGTCAGTAAAAATAAAAATAAATTAGACAATTAAAAACCAAAAAAAAAACAAAATTTAATAATAATACACTGGAAAATTATTTATTATAAAAACTATTGAAATATTTCAAAAAGGTTTATAAGTTTCAAAACTTCATATAATTTTTCTATCCCTTCATAATAAAAAATACAAAACCGGAAATTAATTAAATATCTAAGTTTGAAGAAAATGTGAGTCTGTTTGAGTTTTCTATGTTCATTTGGTATACGGGCCTGCACAATAGCATAGTTTTTTTTTTTTTTCTTGAAACCTTTACAATAAGTTTCTGTTGATAGGATGGTTATATCTGTATTTGTGGGCACATAAACTATATATATAAATTGAAAGAAATTTAAATAATACTTTTGTATTCAAATCGAATATATTTAATGCTTTTATAGGTGAAGTTTTTTCAAGCATAAGCCAAACCGCAACCCATTAAAAATTTTTCAAAAACAGTGAATGAAGTATTTTTTAAGAAAACAATTTCCAACTGATTGTTCTACACAATACTTACACGATTTATTTACATTTATTTTCTCAAGTGTAAGTTTAAGGGATCAAATATGACTTCTAGTAGGACTTACAAAACTTGACTCCATTTAAAGGGCATATCTTATCAATTTTGCCTCAATTTCTTTACAAAAAAAACTGCCTTCTGCTCTAGTGATATTTTTATTTCTTATTTTATTTTATGTCTATTCTTGGTAAAACATATCTTTTTATATTCAACATTTGTTCGTGCCCCCTTTTATTTCATACGAGCTGTTATTAAATCAATCTAGTTTAGTTCGTCTGGTTTAAAAAAAAATTACAAAGTAAAATTTAGTATTCTAAAGCTATTTAAGGGCCATTATTACAACTTGCCGTTAGCTAAAGGCAGGATTTTGTCGGACAGATAAATGGCTTTGCATTATAAACCCCTAATTTGTTATTTTTTATCCATTAAATATTATTAAAATTAATAATAATAAGAATAAAAGATGGAAGTTGTAATAATGTAAAGCTATCTATCGGGCTAACCAAATCCTACCTTTAACTAAAGGCAAGTTGTAATAATGGCCCTAAAACTATTTTATAGACAAAATATATTTATCAATTCCTAGCCTGAAAGAATTTCAAGTGATTCCTGGATAAAATCTATGCAAATCAAACAACATGGCTGCAGAAATCGAAATTGTATTAATGTTTAAAAAATATTAAAACTAAAAAAGTTTACAAAAATCGTCCCTTAATGCATCGCACCAATAAAATAAATATAAGAGTCAATCACGCAAAAACGGCTGAATTTTTATACAAAAATCGTTAATAATCTGGATAACAAATAAAATTCATTTATGAATTTACATAATTTCAGTTTTGCTACACTTGTTGTACTTGTTTTAAAAAAATATTCGATAATTTTTCTCAGTACATGTTTCGGACTGTCTTTTTTTACTAGTTTTCCTTTTTAAGTATTCTAACACAATAAAATAATATAACACATATTTAAATACAACACACCCACAAAATTGTTATTGCATACATTGACATACATACCGATGCAATTAACTGTTAAATTCATTAATCTTACAACCCTGCAGTAACATTTTTAATGGTTTAGTTAGTAGATTTGTATCGTGGTGTTATGAATCAGCTGACAAAATCTAATAACAAAACAAAACTTGCTTTTTTATTTTAGATTTGCACAATTAAATTATCTGTTGAGTATAAAAAAAATTAATTGCATTTTAAAAGAGAGAAGAACTAACAATAGGCGTAAAAATTGGAGTGAAGAAACTTAATTAAATTCAATCTAATACAGCAACATTTTCAGAAAAGTCGACGTATACATTGAAATTAATTACCCCAGCAAAAATACTTCTAAATAGATCAAAGTTAATGTAATTTGATCTACAAAAATTTTATATTATTTATATATTACTGTTAGAAACATGTATGTATTCATGTTAACGTTAAAGATATGTAGAACAAATAAGCGATAACCGACTTAGATATGACGATAAGATTATATTAGGGTTCCAGCGCAGTGCAGTAGATGGATGTAGAATATTGGAAGGAACTTCGGCCCCACGTTAATTGTAGGAGGTTAAAGAATTAAATGTCTTAAATATTATTTTAAAAAATTTTTATTTTATTTGTCGTACTTAAATACTTTTTTAAATACAAATTTTTCTATAATTTTTGGAATATTTTAATGTTTATTTTAATTTTTTCTTTAAAATTTTTATATTTTTTTTTGTACTTGTCAAACTTTTGAATAATACAAATTCATCTAAGAAGAAGAGGAACGTTTGAAAACAAATTATGATTAAAAAATATCATAGCGTGATTGCTTTATAATCTTACTGTTGTTTCATTTATTATTAAATAGTTATTTGTAATTTAAAATGGCTTCGAATATAATGTTATTTTTGTAAAGACAATTTTTGTCATAATAATTTCGTAAATCATACTATTTTAAAAGGATAACCATTTCATAAAAAGCAAACATTTAATGATAAAATTTAAACAAATGATTAGTTATTGTGACCAACAAAATGATAAAGCATAACTAAAATAACTATTGCTTGTTTTCGATAGCCAAATATTGTTATGGAGAATATAATATGACCGTCGTGATCATATCGTAACCATGGTTTTCCTTTGCGTATATATAACTATATAAAAATGAGCTAGTTGGACTGCTGAGAAAATCTTACGTTAAAATAAATTATTTAATATATGAAAAAAAAACTGATAGGTAGCCAGTCTAAACCATAGCTGTTAAGTTATGATTACTAATCGTAATAATTAGTAATTAGATTTTTTTTAAGTTAAAGTTAAGATTATTAACGATTATTTTCAAATTCGCATGATAACTAATTTATTACGATTACAGAAAATCGAAAAACAATCAAAGTTAAAAAAAATTACGAGAAAGTAATCAAAAATAATAAAAAGTAATTAAACATTATTTCGACTACTTTGAAGGATTATTTTCAAATATTTCTGATTATTTATTTTTATTTTTGGAATGCTTTTGATTATTTTCTCGTAATCCAAAGTAATGTTGATTACTTTTAGATTATTTGTGATCATAATTAATTAACAATTAGGAATTCTTCAAGAGAGTAATAATCAATAGCATTCCTTTTAAAATGTAACCTAATTGATTACTAATCGTTTTCCAAACTTAACAGCTCTGGTTAAAAGCAACTAACCTATTTCTGTTTTCTCTGCAGGGTAACTAAACTGGCTCTGTATGCGTAGATACTTTTCATGTATATTTTTATAGATGTATGATATAATAAACGTACTTACATGTAATGGAATGTCAAAATAACTTATCTATCACAAATTAAATTGAAAAAAAATTTTTGTAGTCGTAGTAAAAGTAAATAAATAAATAAATTACTACTGTCGTAGCTATTCTTATCGATTTCTGATAACAACGAAAAAATATTAATATTTAATACATCAAATATATGTCCTTGATACTGAATGTTTTTTTAGGTATTTCTTTTTTTCAGTTTATTTCAATGAAATGCCTTAAGAAAGTATTTCCTTTAGTATTTCTTTGTGGTTTTTCCATTTTTAACCACATTTTTTCTTTGAAATAAAATCTTTAATAAACAGCAGCCCTTTTGACATTTCCCTTGATTACTGGTTGTTTGAAAGCATTCAAATAAATTTAATTAAAAAGCCAGGGAACAGAGTGAATAAATTCATATAAAGATGAATGTTACACAATATAAGTATGTTTGTGTGTAGTTTTGAAAGTAGAAAAATAAGTATGTATGTGTTTCAAAATAATAAAGAAAAAGCACAACACGTCAATAGAATTGAGATGTTGAAAATTGAAGTTGACGGTGACGTTGACGTTGACGTTAATACATGCACAGTGAATCAATATTTTTTTATACTTCAAAATAGCAGTTTTTATTTATTTATATACTTATTGGTTTATTTATTTATTAAGTTTAAGCAATACAACCCAAGGTCATAAGCAATCAAAAATTTCCACTTTAATATTATTGCAAAATTTTTATTCGTATACTTTTATCGTGTTTTATACCCTTCACAGTGAGTGTAAGGGTATATATATGTTTGTCCTTCCATATAAAATTTCTACAATATTAATTTCCGACCCCATAAAATATATATTTTCTGAAAGCTTATGAATATGTGTACGTTGAAATTAAGTTTTCGAATTTCTGCAATATTAATTTCCGACCCCATAAAATATATATTTTCTGAAAGCTTATGAATATGTGTATGTTGAAATTAAGTTTTCGAAGACGAACTATTCGGGAGCAGACAACAATATGCGTGTCAAATGAAAGGGCTTGGCTAGTAAAACACAGTTCACTGTGGTCATTATTAATTGCATTATATTTGTCATTTAAAAATTTTCAGGTACAACAGCATGAATTTCTCAGAAAAACAGAAAATAACTTAAATAAAAAATAAAATGTACAACACAAAAGAAACTAAATAACAGCACCCAATGTAAAATAATTCCACTTTTATATCTATTGATATTAATCCGGTTCATGAAAAAAAAACGTAACGCCGTCAGCCATGGCTGACTACTAAATTTAATCGCTCGATATGTCAAAAATTGTATGTGTGTTCAGAAAGTGTGATATCGTCGACAAAAGAAAAGCACATATGTGACAGATTTTTTGACAAGTGTGTCCGATTTTATAATCTTTTGGAAATTTTCATAAAAAAATAGTTTCTATTCGATCAGAAATGTTTTTTATAAATAAGTATGATATTGGGTTACAATTTTCTAATGGAGATCAGAAAGCTTTCAGATTTTGTTTTTAACATTATCGTGCGACTTTGCAGCATAGCCTTCATTTGTATTTGAACCTCAGCTGCATTGTCAGTAGCCTAAGTTATAATTTATGTGATTGTATTGGCACCAGTATTATTAAAGTAGTCAGTTAGCATTTAGGCCAAGTTCAATTTCTCTGCTTAAATAATTTTTTTATTAATAATTTATTTGTTTATTACTACCTTTACAACAAGCCTGAGTCTTGTACTTTTAGCACAAGAACGTATCATGTTACAAGAAATTTTACTGGTTAAGAAAGTTAACAAAACATTTTATAATCAACTAAATTTATTAACAACATCGTTAAAAAAATCAAACACCAAAAAAAAAAAGCTAAATAGGAATGTTTAAAATTAAAAGCATTGCAGTTTACTCGTTGACTTAAAGAAATATTGTTCCAAAGACATAAAACTGCCACTTAGTTACTGGACATTAATGTCGGGGAAAACCAATGTTTCGGTTACGTGGTAATATTTCTGAAATCTAGCCTATTCTACAATGAGCTCATTATAGACACGTACATGATGTTGAATTATGACAACTCGCAAATTATATTATATTATAATATGATAACATACAAATTTATAATCGCATGTTGCTCTTCAACTATGTTTTTTACTTTGCGTGTGCCAGACCGGATTTGAAAGAAAATATCCGACAAAGTATTCAAAATGAGATCATTTTGGAATACTATATAAAACCATTTTTTTTTTTTATTTTGTAATACCAAATTGACGAAATTATTATTATGACCGAAATAGTACGCTGTGGTTGTAAAGTAGTAACAATATGGTTTTTTAATTAAAAATTTTTTTCAAGCGTTCTTCTTGCTGTTGAGCAATTTTTTTTTTTTCATTTCACACATACCCTCTGTTACGTCTGGCGATGAAGAGTATAAAAATAAAAATCTGAGAGAAAACAAGTAACAGTGCTATATTCGGCCGTGCCGAATCTTATATAGCCTTCACAACGTGTAGTCATGCAATAACAGTTGTTTGTATCACCTCCATCTTCATCTCATACAAAATACGTAAAAAACATACAAATTATAAATTGAGTTTACGTGTTTCAAAAAAAAAAAAAAATTACAAAAGAAAATTATATTATAAATATATATTAAAAACAAAAAAAAACAATTTTTAAATTTTTTTTAAAAAAATAAAAAAAATATATTTAAAAAAATAATAATAAAAATATATTAAAAAAATGATAAAATTATAAATAATATATAAAATAAAAAAAAAATTTTTTTTGGCTCAGCTGGGATTCGATGCCACGTTTACTCTAGCCAGTATGTATGTTGTTGTTGTAATTGTGAAAAAATACGAGGTGGTCGTGGTTTTTTGCTCATATCTCAAAAAGTTATGT
Organism: Phyto melanocephala; assembly: GCA_941918925.1. Classification (NCBI taxonomy): domain Eukaryota; kingdom Metazoa; phylum Arthropoda; class Insecta; order Diptera; family Rhinophoridae; genus Phyto; species Phyto melanocephala. The sequence goes on from OW799234.1 coordinate 115,284,953, forward strand.
GGCAATTGTGCTGAATTTCAATAGCGATTCATTCCCGGGTATTTCCAAAAGATTGATACCGTACACAGATCTGACACACAGCTTCTAAAAGTTGATTTCAACCAACACACGGACAGACGTGCAGACGGACAGATGATCAGGGCTTAATCGACTCCTCTATTCATAAGCTTTCAGAAAATATATACTTTATTAAAATTGCAGAAATTACAAACGGAAGGGTATAAAAAGAACAAAACTTAGGCAGCGCAACTGTCAAACATTTCTTGATGTTCATGAGAGTGGAGCAAAAGTTTAAAACGGATTTGTTTGTGCTTACAAAACTGGACGCAGGGAAAAATTATTAACATTTTCACGATTTCCTAAACAATTGTGCTAGAAAACTAAATGCTAAATAATATGTCATAAACGAGTTGCTTTAACTAAAGAAACATATGATTCTTTGCACTTAATATTCCTGAGTTCTATGCACTTAATAAAATGAAGTGAATGACTCTTATAAACTTATGATTTCCAATGATACGCTTATGTAAAAACTATGATTGTTTGAACCTTAATCATTTCATAATCACTTTTTCATCATGTTTTTATTTGGCTGCGTAAAAGTAAAATATATGGGAAGAATCAATATCAGTTATTTATGGTATGACAGCACTAACTTTTACGGTGATAACAATGGTTACGGTAACAATGTCAGATGGTATGCCTCATCCAACTTAATCGTTTGACATTTGAGGAGAAAGGTTGATTTTAAATCATTCTCAAATTATTATCTTGGAATATGCGTCTTTTGTATGCGTAAGTAACAATTTTAAACGCTTATTTCCATCAATAGACTGATTCGAATACACTCAGTTAAAAGGTTAAGAGCAATTACTTTTATTTATTTATTTGAATTATTGTATGTTAAATTATATTATTAGTAAAATAAGGCTCGCCACATTCCGCGTACAACGTTCATCACTGCGTTCACAAAATAGACTGACTCTCCCTCATCTCATCTCGTTTCATCTGTACGCTTATACAGTACATGTTACCTCTGTCCTCCTCTAAATCTTTAAGTTTATTTTTACTTCTCTTAAAGCATAACACTGATTATGACGGAAAACACTATTTTTGTTTATGTTGAAATTGACCTGCCCTAATATCCATGGCATTTTACAACAACTCGTTTGCTGTGAAAGTAATTCACTTACCTTGTGTTGGGCGCTTTACAATACCCCACGTTGTTGCCGGTTTATCCTTGGGCGACAATGTCCTCTCATAAAAACAAATTCTCTGTGCGGTAGGGGTGGTTGAAATGTTGGCTGGACGAATTTCCTTCTTTTTTTATGGTATAACGAGAATAAAAATACGAAGGATAAAAATGTATGGTCTTCACTCTGCTGTTTAGAAAGCACTTAAAGTACACAAACTAGTGCCAGTATTATTATTATATTTTGCAAGACCTTTTTGTTATACAAAAATTAGTGTTCATTTCTTTATTTTTATTTTTCGGTTGGCAAACGTGCCTGCGGGGAATTTTTCTATTTTCCTATATTCTTGGTACATGGAAGTTATAGTTGTGTTATGCTTCTTTCGTGTGTTTACATTAATATATGAATAACAAACCGAGATTTATTTTTTATATTTATTTATTATTTTAGTTTCCTTTAGTAATAACCCGTCTTGTTGTGACTTGACGTTGATACTCATTTAACGTATAACGGAACGTTGCTGCGGCTCTAACATGCTGCTCGCCATAACTCTAAAATGACAGAAATGGTAGATGTAGTTTGTTAGTTAGCTACTTGATTGTTACTTTTTTGTAATTTACTTTTATTTTGTGTCTTACTGAGGCTTTTGTTGTGTTCAGTTTTTAAATGCTTAAAGTCTCTTCTATACAACTCTTGAACACAAACCAAACACACTGAAACTTAAAGCCACTTTTAATATACAATTAAGTTTTGATTGTTTGTTGAATATAAGATATTGTCAGAACTGTAAAAGTGTTTTTTCTTTGAAAATTTATCATCCAAGTAAAAATTGTTAATTAATTTAATAATTTTTTAAACAAGTAGTGAGTGGAAACTCAAAGGATTTCACAGGGTCCTAATAATGAAACTGATTACTATTTACTGATTAAAATTATTTCGGGTATAATTTGATCTTATTTGCTTTTTAAAAAAATCATTTTCAAATGGCATACAGTGACAGCCTATAAGCTGGAATCAATTAAAAAGCATCCTGCACAAGCATTTCAGGACGAAATTTTACTACTTTTAAGTTATTTAAAGGATTAAAGTATATACTGGGCCAGGGATAAATTAAGTTGATTTATTCTGACATTTTAAGTGGTAATGCCTAACATAGAAATATTTGGGGATCATTTGTCATTTTAAAATGGTTTATTCTTGAATTAAACAAAAAGAAATAATCTATATATATAAAAGTGAAACTCTGTGTGTGTGTGTGTGTGTGTTTGCTATAGACTCCGAAACTGTAAAACCGATCGGGCTCAAACTTTGGTAAGTTGTTGCACACATACCAGGGAGTGTTTATGGGTGAAAAAAAGTGGGCGGGGCCACGCCCATAAAAATTAGTTATCAGTTTTAGCTACTTGCAATTGACCGATTTTTCTGAAACTTTGCACACATATCGAGCTGTCATGACTTAATAATTTCGTGATAAGACAGGTGGGCGGGGCCACGGCCCTAAAAAAGTTTTAATTTTGAGGTACTTGCACTGACAGATTTTTCTAAAACTTTGCACACATACTAAGCTGTCATAACCATATAATTTCGTGATTAGAAAAGTGGGCAGGGCCACTTGCACTTGTACTTGCACCAGACCGATTTTTCTCAAACTTTGCACACATATCGAGCTGTCATGACTAAATAATTTCGTGATTAGAAAAGTGGGCAGTGCCACGCCCGTAGAAAAAAGGTACCATTTTGAGGTACTTGCACTTGACCGATTATTCTGAAACTTTGCACACATATTCAGCTGTTATGACTTTACAATTTTGTGATTAGAAAAGTGGGCAGGGCCACGCCCATAAAAGCAATTATAATTTTTAGGAACTTGCACTGGTCCGATTCTTCTGAAACTTTGCACACATATTGAGCTGTTATGACTTTACAATTTCGTAATAAGAAAAGTGGGCAATGCCACGCCCATAACAAAAAATAATAATTTGTAGGTTTTTGCACTTGATATTCAATTAAAATTTAGAATGCATTTCGATTCATTAAGGGGCGTAGCAACGCGCGCCGGGTTTGGCTAGTTTTATATATTATTTAATTAGCAAGACAAGGTTTTTTTAAGAAAAATGAGAAAAATTGTCATAGCTTTATAACGACTCAACATATTTCGGTGATTTTTCTTTTCTGCACACCTAATTATCAGGAGAATTTTTATATCAAAGAAACATTTCTCAATTGGGCTTTGAATCACCAATACAAAAAGGATAAATCTTAAATATAAGATCCTAGAATAACATGCTTGCAGCGCTCCTCCGAAACGTATTGAAACACACTTATAAAATTTTCCGTTTATTTTCAATAAGTTTAGGAGTAGAACACGAACTATTTTCCATACCCCTACAAGAAAACATAAAGGTGGTCCACCCCGAAATTTCTCTTGTTTTTGATCAAAATTTCTTATTTTAATTTTATATGGTTCTGCACTTGATTTTGCAATTCTATAGATAATTATTCTTATTTAATTCAGAACAATTCTTACGTTAAATTACACAGATTATTGGAACTATTTTCAAAATGAGTCTTCTTTTTTCCAGGTCCAGCAATCTTTAAGAATAACACAAGACTTTGTGGGGACCAGCAGAATAGTTCCGTTCAGCCAGTTTTTTAAGCGAATTCTGTAAGAGCATATCTAACACTTGTCAGGACGAATTACGCTTATTTCTTTTTGGTTGTTTTTACAATTATTAGAACATGGTTCCCACTTAAGTAAAATACATTTCTCTACATGTAAAAGATTCAACTGCAGCAGCGCCTCATTTCGCTTATTCCATTAGCGTTGTTTTTGTATTTACTTAAACAAGTCTTAATTAAACAAGTAAGAGCACTATATTCGGCTGTGCCGAATCTTTTATACCCACCACCAATTTTGTGTACATTTAAAGCACAATATTTATTATTTTGTTAATCGCTATAGAATAATCTCTTTATAATAAAATATGTATCACTTTCTTTGTAGAGGGTGGTTAAATTTTAAGGGCCCATGTTGAAGGTGAACTACACCTAGTCTTTAAATTTGTTTTCTGCATTTCACTTGACATTTCTCAATCTCAAACTTACTCATTTTGATCCGTGGAAAGATACGCAAATGAGCAACGCTTTAAAGTTATTCAGGTTTTTTATAAAAATGGGCGTTCAAATCAAAATGCATTTTGTGCACTTCGTAATTCTTTTGATCAACATAATCGTTCAAATTCGTCCACAATCGGGAAAATAGTAAAACATATTTAAATTTCTGCAAAACAGGTCTGTATAAAATGTTAGAAAATCTGTGAATGCCTTCTTAGTTCGTTGAATGGGAACCATTGCTGTTTTTTGCGATAGTGTGGCAAAAGAGCAGTCAACCTCGACTCATTATCGTGCCCAACAATTGAGCATCAACATTGTCATTGAAAATTTTGACCACCAGATAGAGGAGTGGCGCCAAGGATGGGGGGGGGGGTGGTCATTTGGCCGATATTTTGTTAAATACATAATTGAACCGTACAAATATTATCATTATAAAAAGAAACGATAATAATTTCCTAAATAATTTGTTTTTTATTTAAATTCAACATCAGCCCTTAAAATTTAACCTCACTTCGATATGCTATTAAAATGCTTTTGTAAATGTAGTCTTTCAATGAAAGTGACCATTAAAGTAGGCGTATCAATAAAGTTGCTGCTAATAAATACAACTTAGATATTTCAATATAGTCCTTTATTTTCCCAAAAACTTTGTCAATAGAGAAATTACATGAATTTAAGGTAAGCCGTTGTATGGGAGGTAGGCGTTAAAGTGGCCGTGTCACCTAAACAACAATAACATTGATTAGAAGGATATACGTAGCAAATTTGATCATCATACCTCTAATTTTGGCGGTTTTATGAGCTTTTAAATTTCATTAACGGTAGATTACGTGAAAAGTGGGCGTTATAGTAGACGTGTCAAAGTTGTTTTTGCGAATGAGTACAACTTAGGTGTTTCAATATAGCCCTTTATTATTCCAAAATCATTATTAATAGAGAAATTAGAGGAATTTTGAGTAAAACGTTATATGGGAGGTGGGCGTAAAAGTGGGCGTGGCAACTTAATTTTCTAGCACAGTAATGACATTGCCTAGGGGGATATACGTAGCAAATTTTATCATCATACCTCTTATTTTGGCGGTTTTATGAGCTTTTAAATTACATTAACGGTATATAACGTGAAAAGTGGGCGTTATAGTAGGTGTGTCAAAGTTATTTTTGCGAATGAGTACAACTTAGGTGTTTCAATATAGCCCTTTATAATTTAAAAATCTTTATTAATATAGGAATTATATGAATTTTAAGTAAAACGTTATATGGGAGGTGGGCGTAAAAGTGGGCGTGGCGCCTTAATTTTCTGGCGCAGTAATGACATTGCCTAAAAGGATATACGTAGCGAATTTGATCATCATACCTCTAATTTTGGCGGTTTTATGAGCTTTTAAATTTCATTAACGGTATATAACGTGAAAAGTGGGCGTTATAGTGGGCGTGTCAAAGTTGTATTTTCGAATGAGTACAACTGAGATGTTTCAATATAGCCCTTTATTATTCCAAAATCTACATAAATTGAGATATTATATGAATTTTGGGTAAAACGTTATATGGGAGGTGGGCGTAAAAGTGGGCGTGGCACATTGATTTTCCGTTACAAAAAAGCGTCTCACCAATAAGCAAAGTGTGCAAAATTTCAGAGTCGTACATTCAATTTTGCTGCTTTTATGACGTTTTTGTTTTTAAATATACCGAAAAATACACTGTGCGGTATAAATTTTCGTACATTTTGATCGATAACTCCTCTCCTAATGCATAGATTTAGATAATTTTCGGGAAAAAATATTGTTTTTACTCAGGAAATATATATTCGAAGTTTCATGAGTCTACGTAAATGCGTTTGGACACAATTCCATTTTATTCGATGTTTGAAGGACACGGTTTTTTCGACCTACTCTTGCTTTTCGAGCTATAACTCTCTTCCTAATATTCCGATTTAGCCCATTTTCAATACCAAACAAACCTTGTCTATAAGAAAGATTCTGGCAAAATTTGAGCCCCCTAGCTTTTTCGGTGCGACCTCTATCGTGCTTTCAACAGACGGACAGACGGACAGACAGACAGACGGACGGACATAGCTAGATCGTCATAAAATCAAACCCTGATTCAGAATATATATACTTTATGGGGTCTAAAATGGATATTTCGATGTGTTACAAACGGAATGACAAAATGAATATACCCCCACCATTTTTTTGGTGGCGGGTATAAAAAAACAACAAGAAAATAAGGCATGGTATCAACAATACAAAAAATTTACATTTTAAGGGATATTTGGGAGCTGTAATTGTAAATAGTTTAAAATTTCTTATATGACATTTACACTTAAAGCGATATTTTTGGAAACTATATTTATAAATATCTATATCTTTTATTAGTGAATTTCACCCGTATAAAACCAGGTCGAGTCTTAAGTAATAAACGTACTGTGGTGGCGGATTATATAGGGTGTTTTTTTTTATCATTGATTTCCATAACTATGATTTGGCAACTGAAATTGTGGAAATTTACTGTAGAACACTAAAATATATTAGCAAATTTCATAGAGCACTTTGCCCATTGTTCGTACACAGTATCTTTAGTGAGGACAACCTTCAAGCCGTTAACGAATCACGCTTTATTACGTCCATTAAAAGTGACTATTGGATGCTGTTTATTATTTCTATCAAAGCGAGCAAGGAGCTTCTTTACGTTGAATGCTGTCTGAGTTTTTATTTCCAAAATTTAATCAGTAAAATATCAACGATACAATGTACCTAAAAGACAGCACAGCTAGGCATGCATACCGCTTAACGAACAACTAATTTCAAAATCAATTTACTAACAACTCTACTTTCAGAAGAGCCCCCCTCATTTATGTGATTTAACGTCTCTAGATTACTTTCTATGGGTCAATGTTAAGTCACTAGTTTAGTGAAGCATTGATTGCCAATATGCAAATCACCATTGACGCTATATGGTCAGATTAATTGGAAAACGTAGTCAAAAATAAGACCCATCGAATTGACCATGTACCATGTAGCGCAGGAAGACATAAGGCCTAACTATATTATGCTTTTGCTGGCTTAAGCTACTGTCAAAAATCACCGAAAAGTCTGTCAAATGCTTAAGCAAATTTTTGAAGACTTGTCGGTGGATATATTGTAGATTTTAAACTTAAATTCTTACTATGATTAGTTGCAAATATTTGTACTTTTGCGAAAACTGTTTTATTTCTGTATTTCTTAATATATCGATATTGTCACAAAATTATTATTTAATGTGTAAAACTTGTAAATATTTTACCATAAACTAAAAAAATTTATAATTTTTTTCTCTAATTTGAAAAACAAATGATAATATTAACAAGTAAAAGCGCTATATTCGGCCGTGCCGAATCTTATATACCCTTCACAACGTGTAGTCATGCAATAACTGTAAATTCACGTATGTATGTTAAAAAAAACAAAAAAAAAAATAAAAAAAAAATTTAAAAAAAAAAAATTAAAAAAAAAATTAAAAAAAAAAAAATTATTATATACATATATAATATATATAAAACAAAAAAAAAATAAAAAAAAAATTAAAAAAAAAAAATAAAAAAAAATAATAATAAAAATATATATAATATATTAAATAAAAAATAAAAAAAAAATAAAAAAAAAATTAAAAAAAAAAATTTTAAAAAAATTTAAAAAAAAAATTTTTTGCCTCAGCTGGGATTCGATGCCACGTTTTTTCTAACCAGTATACACGTTTGTATGTATGTATGTTGTTGTTGTAATGTTGTTTTTATGAAAAGAAAATCGAGGTGGTCGTGGGTTTTTGCTCATATCTCAGTTGTTTATGTACCGATGTTTCTGATTTTCAATACCGATATACTCCCGAATATTTCTGATATTTTAATACCTTACCCGGGTCCAACCTATGTCGGGGGGGCTTCAAAAAGTTGATTTCAACATACACACGGACAGACGGTCAGACGGACAGACGGACAGACGGACAGACGGTCAGGGCTTAATCGACTCCTCTATTCATAAGCTTTCAGAAAATATATACTTTATGGGGTCGGAAATGAAAATTGTAGAAATTTCACACGGAATGACAAACCTATATATACCCTTTTTCACTGTGTGAAGGGTATAATAAAAAAAAAAGTGCTAAATAATGCAACAGTGTGTACGAATCAAATGAAAATCAATTTTCGTAAGCAAAGTACGATCAGAGTCGCTGTTTGCTTAAGCAAATGACACTTGACGAAACTTGACGAAAAGTTTCTTAAGTACAATATAGTTGTATACATTTAATTTTATGTAACCACACATTTGCTTAAGCCAGCAAAATCATAATATAGTTAGACCTATATGGCGGAAATCATATTCAAAAAATAAATGCCATAAAATTATTAACCAGATTATATTAACAAATTCATTCCAACTATATTTATTTCTGGTGTTATAATTTTAGTTTCACATTTAGTTAGAAAAACACCATATATTTGTATTTAACTACAACCCAAAACTGACACCTACTTTGCGCTGTTCCCACTTAGAAAACTCTAATTTTCAACATTTTGGTTACAGTACTGTAAATGTCGACAACCGTCAAAACTTATTTCCAAGGAGCACAGACTTGTAATAGTCGTTCTTTCTGCTTTTAATCGGTGAGAGCAAGATTGTCAAGTAGACAATAATTTAAAAGAAAAATCACTTAACGAACTCAAGATTTTCCAAAAATATAAAGTCCTAAACTTGAACAAACTTGTATTTTTCTCCGAAATTCCACTTAATGCCTGCAAATGCACTTAAACTCATGTGTGTGTTTGTAATTTGCCTTTTAAAGTAGAAACAGTATACTGCAATGTCATAACAAGCCAAATGAACATGATAGTGAAAAAAACAACAAAAGACTCATAGAATTCGTGAGTATAAAATGAAAATAAAATAATAAGATTCAAAATAAAACCATGTTCTTTCTCGTTTTCCACTCGTCCGCCAGCCACATGCCAAAAGGCATTTCGTCAAAAAAATATAGATAAATTTTTTTTTATGGCAGCTTGGTTTTTGTTTAAGTTTTCTTACTCATAAAAGCGGTTCATGCTTCTCTTGCAAACATGTTAGAAAAAAACCAAATTAAAACGTTTTTACTCTTTATGCTGGTAATAAAATTGACCAAATTAAAGTAAAACTGGGTAAGAAAATGAAGATTTATTCATTTATTTATTTATATTATTTTCTTTAATCATCGCTCCCAATGTTACAAGCCATAAACAATTTCAAATGCACTGCATATCATAATTATAAGTACACTAGTAATGTTAGCGATATAATCAAATAGTTTTAATAATACAATTAGTGGATGCACAATCTTGGTACCATTTTAAAATTAAAATTTTCAAAAGCTCCGCCAATACGACATGAATTGTGAACTCACAAAAACAGTTAATTTCTAAATAAATAACTTGTTTACGAGTATTTTAAATATTTGTTCTTAAAAAATAAACCGCATTAGGTTGGATGAGGATCTGCGAAATTCCTCTATCAGACAGCCTGAAATTACTGAGTATTATTCAGGATTAGAACTTGTCCTGGAAACTAAACAAACAGCACAGAATGAACAAAGCTACATATAGTAGCCTACTCACGTATCGTGAGGTGTTTAGTATGAAATGGTGTCTCAACCCCAACCTGCTTAAATGTATGTATATAGCTGTAGTTCGTCCAATTCTTACTTATAAATTTCTAGTATTGAAGATCAGCTGTACAGAAGCCAAAAATCAGCATGAATTGGAATTGCGTTTGCATTTTAAACACGTTTTTCAAAAATATTAAATACTATGGTGCACTTCCATTGACCTTCATATAATGTCCATATCTCCAAGTAGTGGCATAAGGCTCAATGTATCTGAATATAGTAGATCGAAGATATATGATTTTGAAGAGGTGTTAATAGTTTTTATTTCATGTAGGAATGAGTAGAGAGCTTTTACACCAGACTCTACATGGAAGGTTTTGTAGTTTTTATTTCCTATAGGACTAAGTATAGAGCTTCGACATCAGACTCTACACGGAACGTTTTAAGATGGGCTGTGGAGTTTGATATGGTGGTGACTTCTCTGGCAAATAGGCTTAGAGCTCTTTTGAGCTTTCATTAAACTAAAGTATTTATTTCAGACTGATTCATATTAAAAAGAAATATATTAATATTTTTGGCTGAAGTTAGTCAGCACTCCTAGCACTTTGCTCATTTACCACCACCTCTAAATAAGTCAATACAAGAAAGGTTTGGTTAACTGGCAGCCGTTATTCTAGACTGATACGATAGCGAGTAAAAAGCAAATGGCTTTGGATATCTTTAACCAAAATTCAAAAAAGCTAAAAACAGGTGACGGTGATTGTATTCATGAAGAGTGTCCCTCTTTTTATATTAGTCGTAAAGTGTGATTTTTTAGCTATTATCTTTTTGGCATTACTGGGTTAAACAGCTGACGCACGTTTCGTGTTTTGTTTCACTATCAAACATCTTCAGTTTGGTCTATAATTTAACCATGAATCGTCTTACAAACGAACAACGCTTGCAAATTATTGAATTTTATTATCAAATTGCGTGCTCTGTTAAGAAATTTCATCGCGCGCTTCTTTCATTTTATGGTCAGTTTAATCGACCCACTGAAGCGGCTATTCGGGCTATTTTGACTAAATTTCGCACCAAATTTACATTGTTGAACATTAAACCACCAACACGTTTACGTAGAGTGCGAAGTGAAGAAAATATCGCAGCTGTTTCGGCCAGTGTAAATGATGACCATCAATTATAGATTCGTCGCCGTTCGCAGCAATTGGGCCTCTCTTACTCAAGAACGTGGAAAATTTTGCGGAAGGATTTAGGTGTGAAGCCTTTCAAAATACAGCTGGTGCAAAAATTGAAGCCGAATAATCTACCGCAACGTAGAATTTTTGGTGAATGGGCTCTTGGAAAGTTGGCCGAAGATCCACTTTTTTATGGAAAAATTATGTTCAGCGACGAAGCTCATTTTTGGCTCAATGGGTACGGTAATAAGCAGAATTGTCGATTTTTGAGTAAAGATCAGCTAAAAGCACTGCAAGATATTGCTGACGGCATTTTTGGGTCACTAGATTTTAAGACAAAACAAAAACAAATATATACTAGAAAACCTCTTTGAAATATCCAAGATCAGATTGAGCGATCTACTGAGATACCTCACAGCTACAAGATGGATTACCTTAACTAGGTTTTTTTATGCGTTTAAAAAAGTGTGTTCAAATTATGTTTTCTAATTCAGATTAAATAAAAGTCATACTGTGTTTACAGTTATGACTCAAAGTGTTCATCAGTCCTTTCAAATAATTTATAAATATAATTGACTTAAACTAGGCTCCTGGTATAAACAATTTTATACAAGCAGTAATAATAATAGTATCCTGCACAGCAGTTGTGTAAAAATATAATTTTTTTTATTTGACATCATAAAGAGGCTTTTAAGGCTATGCGTGAGTATGCTAAAATAATATGCTAAAGTAATTTTGCATTTTAATTAACTGCGCAAATTTAGTAGTTTTGTTTAACAAGAAATGTATGAATGTAAATTATCCAAAGGAATTTAGAATATGTGACTTTCTTCGCCGTTAATTAGTTTTAGAAACCTAAAAAAATTCAATTTTCAATTTTAATTATTTAAAATGTTTTCAATTAAAATAGTCGCGGGATATATATTTTATATTTCTTTTATTTGAAACCATAAAATATTTGGCACTTTGTATGGATGCTTTTCACATGGCTGATCATCACTCTTTAAAATTTATTCTTAGAAATATTACTGTCGCAGCTGCTGAGCAGTTGGCGTTCACACAAGAGTGTAAATATAATAAATGATTTTGCAAGTGAAAGTCATACCATTGTTATGGTTATAAAAATGTCACACAGTTACAACGTAATATGCCACATGTGTTATTGATATATAACTATAGTAACTTAAGTGTTAAATATAATTCTTAAAATTTTCTTGTGCTCTCATGATAATTAATATAACTAAAACATAAAGATAATTGGAATTAAATTGTTTTTTTATACCCTTCACCTGTGGTGCACAAGGGTATATATAGCTTTGTCATTCCGTTTGTAATTTCTACAATTTTCATTTCCGACCCCATAAAGTATATATTTTCTGAAAGCTTATGAATAGAGGAGTCGATTAAGCCCTGACCGTCTGTCCGTCTGTCCGTCTATCCGTCTGTCCGTCTGCCCGTCTGTCCGTGTGTTGGTTGAAATCAACTTTTAGAAGCAACTATATGTTCCTCAGATCTGTATATGGTATCAATCTCTTGGAAATATCCAGGAATGAATCGCTATTGAAATTCAGCAGAATCGTCCCATAACTTTCTGAGATATGAGCAAAAAACCACGACCACCTCGTTTTTTTTCACAATTACAACAACAACATACATACATACATACATACATACATACATACATGTAAAAAACATACCAAACAAAAAAATTACAAAAAAAAAATATTAAAAATAAGAAAAAAATAATAAAAAAAAACTAAAAAAAAAAATTTTAAAAAAATTTAAAAAAAAATTTAAAAAAAATATATAAAAAAAATAATAAAATATAAACAATATATTAAATAAAATAAAATTTTTTTGGCTCAGCTGGGATTCGATGCCACATTTATTCTAAAGTGTACGTATGCACGTATTTTATATGGGATGAATGGTGATACAAACAATTGTTATTGCATGACTACACGTTGTGAAGGGTATATAAGATTCGGCACGGCCGAATATAGCACTGTTACTTGTTTTATTAAATGCCTGTACTTCATTAAAGGCTAGAATTTACCAATAAATGAATTGAAAAAAACTACTGCGAACCTTTTACTTTATGTGCGGTGATAGAAAAATATAAAAAAAATATCAATGACGTTATTTTTGTACCCCTCACCTGTTGTCTCAACGGTATATATTGATTTGTCATATTCGATTGAACACGTATGTATGTCTGTCCGTGTATTAGTTGCAATCAATTTTTGAAAGCCCTCACATACCGCAGTGATCTGTATGTGGTATCAGTCTTTAAGAAATGTCCGAGAATGAACTACTATTAAAAATGAGCATAATCTCCAAAAACTATCTGAGATACGAGCAAAAAAATACAACAGCATCTGCCTTTTCTTATATTTTTACCGCAAAAAGCAACATATCCCAGCCCTGAGAAAACTTCTGGACACATTTGCTATAATTTGTTATGGTATGTCTATAGGGTTATTCGTCATTATCAAACTTATAGGCAAAAATGATATTAATTATTTGTTTATTATATATTTTTTTAATTAATTAATTTTTGGACACACAAAAAACGACAAAATACAAACCGTAGTCTTGGAAAGTACTGCTGAGAAAAAATTAAAAATCGGTTATAAACTCAGTGAGATAAAACGTGATTTTTTAAGCGTAGTTTTTTTAAAAATAAAAAAAAACACTCAAGTTTGTATCATTTATTCAAAATTTTTATTGGAAACGATAAATTGGTCTTTACCATTTACTTTTTTAAAATTAACTTTATGTAAATGTTGCCCGCGGTTTCGGTTCAAATGTTTCATTCGTCAAGTCCAATTTCGCATCACTTTTTTAAGCATTTTGGCCTGTATTCCATAAATAACACATGTTATGTTATACTCTTAGGCTTCAATCGAGTTTGACTTGTCCACATAGACCAACGACTTCTCATAACCCCACAAGAAATAGTAAAGAGGCGTCAAATCACATGATCTTGGCGGCCAACTCACAGAACCATTTAAAGAGATAACCTGCTCACCAAATTCATTCTTCAATATGTCCATTGTTTCACGAGCTGTGTGGCATATGGCACCGTCTTGTTAAAACTACATATCAACCAAGTCCAAATAAGCCATTGAGGTAAAACAAGTCGCGTATCATGGGTCGATATTGTTCGCCGTTGAGTGTAACGTTTCTTCTACGGTCGTCTTTGAAGAAAATTGGAACGCTAATGTCACCAGCCCATAAATCACACCAAACTGTCGTTTTTTCGGGATGCATCGGTAACTCTTGTACGGCATGTGGCTGTTCTTCACCCCAAATGTGACAGTTTTGCTTGTTTACGTATCCATTAAGGCAGAAATGAGCTTCATCGCTGAACACAATTTTTCGATAAATCAATGGATTTCCATCGATGGACATTTCTTACAGATTACAAATTTTGATAATAAAATTCAACGATTTTCAGTCATTGCTCGTTTGTGAACTTCTCCACGATAAAATGGCAGAGAATACTGAACACTTTTCAATTTCATAGATGTAGTTTGCACATAATTACCAAGCAATGCTGCTAGACCTAATTTAATTCATAAAAAATCACCCTCTATAAGCAAAAAAATACAATTGCTTCAGAATTTTTCCTAAAATTTAAACACGAAAATCGATTTTTTTAGCTCGTGAAGAATATACAGGAACAATTTGGTTATTAAAGGAAAAAACTTTACTAGAGAAATATATTCCGTGTTTTTTTTTTCTAATATATTTAAGTGAATTTCTTACAATGTATAACGCTGACGATAATTTGTGAATTGGGCAATTACCTATTACAAAAGATATACATACATGTATGCCGTTGTTTTAAATGATACATTATTCCGAATTTTTCATTCAATAGAAGATTTTCACGAAGTGTACATACACAGAAATTTCGTCTTTTCGTTGAGCTTGAGATCACTTATTATTTTATAAAAAAAATTTATTAATAACCAATATTTTGCTGCCAAACAATGAGTAGCTTCTTCAGAATAAATATACATATTATGTTAACTAAAAACAAATTCATAACCTCGCACAGAAATTTTATTTAACAAATTCTCTTATAATAGAAATTTTAATACAAATTTATTTGCTTCCTCTTCTTTTACAAAGTACAACAAAGTAAAACCTCAATAACTTAATACTCTTATGTGTAAACAATAAATATTTTTTAAGAAAAAATTAAACTCAAACAGGAAACTAATTTAAAATCAATCAATATTAAAAAGCCAACGTTAAGAACTTAAAAAGCATTTGTAGTAAATTATTTACAAACAACAATAATATGGAGAAAAAAACACTGCTGCATCATCATACTCATGCAGGTTATTAAACTTTAACAAAAGAAATGAATCACATCAAAAGAGAATACAAAGGAAAAATATAAAATAAACAACAATGTGGAAACAGTAAAATTTGTTTTAATATCGCTCTAAATTGTGAATTATGGAACAGAATACAGAAGCATATTTGCATAAATTTATTGTAATAAATTTTTTTTTATTTTTCAATTGTTCCTCTTAAACTGGCCATTATTCATTGACATTAGCGACGTGAAGAATACAACATTTTCATGTTGCCAATATCAAATCATCTATTATGACCTGAACACAAGCCTCTTATAATTCTATTCATTAAAATTTGTCAATTTGCTTTTTGCTTCTTCCTTTGTTGACTTGTCATCTTAACAGATTTTAGATTTATTTTTTCTCTTTTGTCTTTTAACATGGAAATCTTGTAAGAAAAACCTCAAAATTTTCAGTTTTGGCAATCAGCATAAAAACAAACCTATGAAAATTAGAAAAACTCAAGACAAGGTCACAAAAATTAGAAAAATATTAATTTTATTTAATGCGCACTGTGCATCAAGACGAAAATTTGAAAAGCCGGAAAAGTTTTCAAACAAATATTTTATATGAAAATTTTTGTTGATATGTATGTCTTTCATAACTTTTTATTATATACTAAAGACCTGCGTAGAACGTTCAAAAAGTTATGTATTCTATTTCACACAACTGCCAAATACTTTATTTCAGTAAAATATAACTAAGATTTGCTCTCTACAGCTTCTATAGTGTTTGTGTTTTCAAACAAAGTAGAATGTAAAAAGAAAAAGCAAAAATGAAAAAAAAAACTGTAATTCACAGCCAAAATATCGAAAAATATAGTGGACATATTCAAAAAACGTAAAAAATATTGAAAAGCAGCATTACTAAATAATAATATTTTAAACATTTTAAAGAGTAAACACTAGGGTGATCGACTATTCGACATTTTTAAGAAAAAAGAAAACCGGTTTCAAATAGTTTGAAACTTAGAATTTAAAAAAAACCGGTTGCTCTATTGAAAATTTAGAAAAAACCGGTTAACCGGTCAAATACATAAAATATAATTATTTTGTTATACCCATAACAGAGATACATATATAGGTATAAACTAGCTTGTTATATGGTTTAATTGCATTTTAATTTGACACATGCAATGGCATTATTATAAAATTCCGTTATATAAAATAAAGATGTTAAAGGGCAGACACTTTTTACCCAAAAGTGATCGAAAAGATAAGTTTATGCTTCAATTGCCTTGAACTTTTAAGGTTAGGTTGATAAATTTAAAAATGCCATTGTTTCTCTACATGAACCAAAATATGGCAACAAAATTGTGATTATATATATTTTTTCTACTTCGAACTTTTATCATCAAAAATTTTATTTCGTTTTGTAAATAAAATCTATAAATTTACATTGTTGCCACTACAATTTTTAAGAACAAAATTAATTTGTTAAAAGCAACCGGTATTTGCTCTAGAACTGCCATATAAAAAAAAATTGTTACAAGGAGTTTTTAATAATGAAAAATATAAAAAGCCACTTCACTGGTCACGGAAGGCAACTTTATAGGCAAGATGTAATAATGACCCTTTGTGTGCGAAACTATTTTAGTATACAAGTCATATGTTATCAGAGATATTAGTCAAGCTATGGGTAGTCTTTAGTACAAGTCGCTAGTATTCGTAGAAGCAAGATAATATGAAATTCGAAAATCAGATCAAAAAGTATTAAAAAGTACAATAATTCGGTCAAAAAACTTTACTGAACAGCAAATTATAAGCGCAACAATGTATTAAATACCTGCTCTCCATTAAAAACAAATCATATTTATGTCTAATTTGTTTTCTTATTTTACATTTGTTTTTGAAACAACAAATAAATTTCTTATAATAATATGAAAGAGTATTTAATAAATTTTCTGATTTTTTTAAAATTTTTTGAGTAATAAATATAGTATGGTACGTTTGGTTACAAAGATTAATGAACATAAAACTAAAAATTAAAAAAACCGGCTTCTGCGAGTAATAAAACCGGTGTATTCGACATTCGAAAAATTAACATTTGGAAAAAAACCGCCAGCTGAAAGAGTAAAAAACCGGGTTTTCCACCGGTTGTAAAACCGAATCGATCACCCTAGTAAACACATTCTAATAAAGGAATTTTTTTTAACACATGTAGGTTCTTGTCATTACAGAACATTTAAAGTCAAAGTCTCCATGCAAGTGTTTCTGAAGTCAAAGTCTACTACTAAAACACTCAAACATGTTTCGAATATTGCATTTAAGTTTTAATGTTCTATTTCAACTTTGCTCTGATTTCAATGTTGGTATATTTTAGTTTTGTTCTATTTTTCAATATTTTTATCGTCAAGCGAAATAAAGGCTTTAACTTTGATGTATTTTTTTAAGTGAGAAAGCAAAATACATACACCATTTTAAATTTAATTAGACTGCTGTAAGCCATTTTTCTTATGCCTGTGCAGCTCTTCATTATTTACTTTTAAATTATTTCTTTTTATCTTTTGTTTTTTTGTTTGTTTTTGTTTTTTGCAGGACTTCCGTAATTGTTACACTTGATTTTAGCAAAGAAAGTGATGGTTAAAATAGGAGCAAATTTTTTAGAGTTTTAATAATTCGTAATTAGAAATAAATTTCGTATATGGCAACCAGCTATAACACGGAAGAAATTAACTGATTATTTCAAACTTTTTAGTATCGAAGTATACAACGTACACACGTGAAATTGGAATATTCGAATATTTATTTGAATAATTCATGAGCTGGCGAAACCTGCATTCACTTTGATGCTAATCGGCTGAGTTTAATTTTGATAAATTTATTTATTGTGATTCGAATTGTAAAATTCTATAAGAAGCAATCGTTAACAACACTTGATCTATTGCCTTTTAACAGAAATGCTTAGCAGGTTGTTTGGCCTATACATAAGTCCAGGGATATCCGGTAGATATAAAATCCAGGTTTTTACGTCATTTACCTTAGACCTTGAGGCAAAGAATAAGCTGGCCAAAGCACTCAAGATAATTACATATGCATGCATAGTGAGAGTTATTTAAAAAAAATTTGTTTGTGATTGAACGTAGGGATAGTAGCTGGAGGTATCAGCATAACCCTGTGCCAAAATCAACGCCAGATAGCAGCCATCGAATAAGGCTGTAGTTTTAGAGTTTCGCTTTTCTCTCTCATTATATATCTTAACATACCGTTGTTAGCTATTTCTTTAACTTTGTTACCACGTGTTATTTTGTATTCACACAAGGTGAGCTAAAAGTCAACACTAGGTTTAAAAATTTCAAAACGTTTTCATGTATATACAATATTTTATTTTTTGTTCTTGTTTAATACCTAAAGAACACATAAAGGAGAGATTAAAAACTGAACAACGAACTAGAATAATAAAATTTTATAATATATAAATCAGGGAGAAATTATTTCAACGCAAGCAGAATATTCTTGATCCTTTAGTGTCAGAACTTTGTCTTTTAAGTAATGTTTCAATGCTTAGTTCTTCAGCACTATCAATATGGCTTTGTAATAGATTTGTCTCAAACCAGTAGACAACGTTTAATTCAGACTAAATAAATAAATATGTAGAGCAAGTGTTAACAAAACATCCTTAACATTAACCAGAAGGAGATTTGCTCATCTATGAATGGCTAGCACATTAGGACGGGATATTTAAAAAATGCAATAATTAAAACCCGTTTATTAACGACAACGTATACATTTTTCAGTTAAGTTGAAACAGTTGGCCAGAATTAAAATAATTTTTTTTAAATTCTAATGAATGATGAAGCTCATTTTCATATGAATAATTGAATAGTAGTTGATAAGCAGAACAACAGGATCTGAGGTTCTGAAAATCCAAGAGCCATTCATCAACGCCAACTACCATCCATTTGGTGTACAGTATGCTGTGGCATTATATCTGAAAATATCATGGGCCTTAACTTTTCGAAAATAAAGTTGAAATTGCTGTAACTGTAAACTGATATCGATAACGGTTTATGCTCTTGAAAACAGACCTTATACATATATAGTTTCAAAAGTATGAAGCTTCTGCCCACACGGACCTAGACACAATAATTCTTTAAATCAATTTTTTGGAAACCGTATGATATTCAGAATTTATTTTGGTATCGTATTCGCAATGTTTGGTTGTCTACGGCTATTTTTTATTTAATTTTGTTTTTGTTTGAAGCAGCAAGTATATGTAATTGATCTCAGAACAATACTTGAACTTAAGACCAACGTTGTTGCAAAAATTTAAGCGAGAAAAACGTTACGGAAAATTCTGTAAAACAAGCCCATTGCGATGCTTGAAGCTGGCTTCATTTAATTGACATTATTTTCCATAGTTTGTGTAATAACTTTATATTTTGTAAGTTTTATATTTAGTCTCAAAAAATGTTTAAAAAAACGAAATAGTTATTTGTAAACTGCATGATGTTTTTTGACCCACCCTGTATAAATCTTTAATTTTTGAACACAACATGAAACGAAAGCAAACGAAGTAGAAAAAATAAAAATACAAACAACATTTTACTTAACTTAATGAAACAGGCAATACGTGTGTGTGTAAGTAAATTTTTAAATTATTTAAAAAAGTTCTTGGTTGTGGGTGGATTTGGATTATAACTCAATTAAACCATGTCAGTTTCTGGTATACATACAAAAACTCTTTACTTTATTGTTACTTTAATACGCCAGCTTCACGCTCGCACACACATAACGACAATCATTAGTTTGTTACTGTTTTAATCTGTAAGCTCCACTAAAATAAAAAAAGATTTCTACAAATAGATGTAGTTGTGATTTTTTATATCTCTGTCACTTTTTGACTAATTTATCTAATTTGTAATAGCAAATATTGCCGGGATATATAGAAAATATTGATTTCCCCTACGGACCAATGAAGCAGCTGGAACCTTTACAAAATTGATTTCCCCATACATTGACGAACATCACTGAAACAACTAATTATCAAAAATACTTACATCTAGCTGAAGAGGTTCCCAAATACATATTGCAAAATTACATTTGCAGCGGCCAGCTAAAATACATTTACTTTTTCCACCCAAAATAAAGTTTACCATTTGTATTCACTTGTCCTTATTTTGTGTTTAGTCAAGTGAAAAATAGAATAATAAAATTATTTTAACAGACGATTACTGGCCAATAATAACTTAAAAGTATGCCATTCGTTAAATATTAAAAATTGACAAAAATAAAATCGCTTGCAACATTAGAAAAGCTCAAATAACAAAACATTTTGTACAATGGGTCACTGCTATTAAATTTTATGATTTTAGAAATATAAAATATTTGAACAATTTCCATGAATTTTCCCACATTTCCAAAACAAATATTTCAATAAGCTTTGCAGCTATGTTGAAAAGTATAGAGTCGTCTAAAATCGAAAAGTGCGCATCATCAAAAAAACAAAGACTGAGTTTTTGGTTGGTTATGATTCATTAGGTTAACTAACATGCCTCTTCCAGTTTTTAGATTTTTACGACATCAAATAGCGCTTATATCCATAATTCAATAAATTTGGGTAAGAAATGAAAAAAGAATAACCAAACAAGCATATATTTTTCATTTTTATTAGTGTTGATTCCCGTTATCATTAAAAAAAAGTCCAATATTTTATACCAAATTAAAAAATTGCCACAGGAGCGAAAAAAGTTGTGATAAAAATATGTAAAATGTGTGCTAATGTAAGATTTATTAATGATAAAATTATATCCCTTGACAGACCAGGCGATATGCATCACAAATATCATTTTCGAAATTTATATAAAAACTTCTATCATTTAATTGACAACTTCCAAGTTTTAAAAACTATTTTAGATTATTTTGCAATTAAAAATTTACTGGATATTAATTCGAAATTCCTTCACCTCGCCACTGTCGGTTGCGATCACCCATCAGACTTATATATTCTCTGGGCGGACAAGTCGTAGATTGTTTGTATGTAGACATAAGTCCTCTTTAGGCTTCTCCAAAAAATAAATTGATACAATATAAGAGGATTAAAGTGCAAGTACCTTTCTTCTAAAAACAAGTTCATAAATTAAATTAGTAAGTGTAGTTCAGAGAAGTTCAGAGCACATAAAGTGAATGAGAGATTTTCATCCGGTCGTGAGATATTGTGATCATTTCTTACACTTCTCATGGAGTGTGGCTAAAATTTTAGAATTATAGAATTTACAAAAATTGTTTCTTCTCAAACGTTCAAAGTTGTTTACTATAAGCTGTAAGATCGGAAGAGCCTTTACACATGTTTTTCCTCTTAACTTTTTGCGGAACCTTTCAAGTTCTGCCGTTAAACAACTTTCAACATTGTGAAAGAGTATTAGGAGATTTTTGCAATATATAGGAAGTTTACCCCAAAAGTAAAAATTTTATTTTTTGCAAAGTTTATTTTTTTCTTTTTTTTTGCTTTTATATAATAAAAAATATAACAAAGTAAATTTTAAATTTTTCAAAAAAATTTAATTTTTATTATTTTAACAGTTTTTTTAATTACGGTTTCTTATCAAAAAACCTTTAAGTGCAGTGAATTTTGTGACTTTTTCTAATAAAAGTTTTCGTAACTAAAATTTACATTTTTGAAAAATAAAAAAATTAGAAATAATGCCGTAGGTAAGTACTTTTTCATTCTATAGCATGATGCTGATAAATTCATCTATAAAATCAATTAAATATGAAAAATTAAAGTGAACTTAAAATGAACAAATGGAATTATGAATTAGAATTTCATATAGACTTACAAAAAACTGATAACTTATGTTAGACATAATATCATAATAGTTCACTAGAACAATCAATTATCTTCCAAATTTAATATATTTCAACTGCAAATTTTTTGCGAGTTTAAAAAAATAAAATATTTCAGGTGACTACTGCGTGCAAAATTCAGAATTATTCGATATATTTCTAGAGAAACACAACAAAATTGACAAAAGAGCAGCAATTTACGCCTATTTTTTGTCATACATTTCTAAAAGTGATTGTTCCGAAAACTTTAAATAATATTTAAAAGATCATTCACGATTATTTTGTTCAAATATGAATATAAAATGGCGTAATAGTTCCAGAAATTTGAAAGTTCTTGAAAAACTTTTTTTCCAAAAACTTGACGGATGTTCTTAATCGAGCACTGGACACATCATATCCACATATTTCTAGCATTTCATTGAACAAACGCATCAAGTCCAGACGAGATTAAAGCTTCCACCAGAAGTGATCGAATTATTGAAATTAAAGGACCAATATTGTGTAGAAAATTCTCAAACAGACGAAGAAAACCCCGAAAGCCCCCCGAAAGCGGAGATTAAGTTTGGAATTCAAAAATCAAATTGTTGAGTAAAATCTTTTTTAAACATGACTTTGTTTGTTTTTTCATTAATGGTAGAATAGCAGTCCGGTTAGATCAGTGCTCAACATTTGGTGCAAAAACTTAAAACACCATTAAGGTAAGAAAGCTTTAAAGCAGTACCGAAACAATCACATAATTTTTTAACCAAGAGAGGCCAATCATCTAAATTGTTTGCAGCTACGACCAGTGATGAGATATTGGGTTCTTGTGAAAAGGGCAATGAAGAGCACAAAAAATATATCTCACAATATAAAACATTTAAAAAAAGTGGGTTAAACTTGTTCAAAAGTGTGATCTGTAATAAAACAAGGTAAAAACAACACTAACCCCCATACCTAAACAAGAGCGTTGAGCGTCAAGCGTTGGAGTTTTACATGTGTTTTTTTTTTGTTACAATAACAAAATACATGCAAAATTGCAACGCTTGACGCTCAACGCTCTTGTTTAGGTATGGGCCTTAGAGAAACCGATTAAAAATTATTGAAATTTGTATATGTAAAGATCTCATTCTTTAATACTCTCCTCAACCCTGCATTTACACATGCAGATAGTAGCATGCAATTGTTTAATACGTATTGTTAGCGAAAAATTCTTCGAAATAGTCGAATCTCTTGTCATTTGCGTTTTCTTTTATAAATGCGAGTGGAAGTTTAAAACAATTTCTGTTTTTTTGCCTACATATTTACTTTTTGTTTGTTTTGTTAAGACGATTATTATTAGTATTATTTTAATAATATTAATGGTCAATAATTAACAAATTTGCTTTTTTTAATGCGCATTTCAAAAAATATATCAAAATAATACATTTAATAAGTTAAAAATTTAACTACAAATTTACAATAATCCTGCAAATTTGCACTAAAATTTAAAAGGGTAACATTGATTATCGTTTTAACATTTAGTGGCATGCCATTGTCAAATTTTTACTCGCATGTAAATTAAGCCGCCACTGGAGCTGCCATTGCGAAAAATGTGAGTGTATTAGTAAAACGTTGTAAGTGTATTGAGTTTTTCGAACTGTTAGTGGCATGTGTAAACGTTAATATAATATAAACTCATTAGCCAGTGGCTATCTTTAAATACATTTAGACAAATTAAACCTTTTTTGTTTTAAATTTAAAAAGTCTCATTATCTTATCTTTAATGCTTTTAATAACTCTACTGCCTCGAACTCTCAACATCACTGTACGTTTATTATTGTCAATATTGTATATGTGTATAATTGTGTATTTTGCTTTTAATTTTTTTCCGCTTGGTTTCTTGTTATCTTCATTTCCCTTATATCTTTTCAGTCTATTATAGAAAGGCATTTAAATGGGAGTTTAACGGTAATTACGTCCGAACAATTGTTGGTATTTGTTTTTTTGTTTTATCTGCTACTGCTGCTGTTTTCGTTGATGCTGTTCACTTTTTGTTTAAAAAAAAAGTCATCTTAAGCCTCATACAAAGCGTCGACAAAATATATAAAAACAAAAACAACAGTAGCAATAACAAAAACAAACACACAATAAAATTAAAACATTAAAAAAGCCATAAAATGCTTTAAAGTTAAATAGCTTTACGTTTTTTATTCACCATGTGCACATGGTTTTTTTATATACATATTAACATTTTAAAGAAAAAACTGTTAAATCATAAATACAATTGTGCCAAAAAAAATATAATTTACAAAAAAAAAAAAAAGAAAAAAGACCAGTACCAGTTTATTTTGTCCTTGAAAATAAGTTTTCAATCTGTTTCTTACAAGTACTTAAGTTGTTAAATATTATTATAAAAGTTTTACAAACTTAAGAAATTATTTAGGAAAACTTATGGCCTTTCAGACTTTAGTACTTGTTACTTCTCAAAATATTTATTTGAGTAAGCGATTTTACTTAATACTACTATAATAATGTGATCTTTTAATTTGCTGAAAATGTGTACTTTCCACTACAGACTGAACTGCGATAAACACAAAATAAAAATTTTATTAATTGAATTGTAATATAATTAAATATATTAGCAGTTTAAAGGCTTGTCTATTTATCTCGTAGTACCGATTCGTCAGTTTATTATTTGCTTCCTCACAAGGCATATCCATAAGGTATATGCAACGTCGAATTGATACAACAAAGCAACTTTTGAGGAGATGTTTTATGTTAAGGCCAATTTGTACTTCAGGGATGGAAAAGTTGTTTTGACATATTAAATATTATAAAAATTTTTTAAAAAAAGGATATAAATGTTTGAAACACATTATTAATGACACAAAAGCAACAAATACACATAAATTTAGCACATTTATTATCAAAAAAGTACACGTAAGTTAATTGTTTAATACCGAATTCAAAAACATATTTTCCTTCCCTGCATTAATGAGGCAAATTCAACTAATTTTGACAAAAGGTTTCCCCATCAGCTGGGCTGATAATTTCACCTGTATGGATTCGCCTTGCTTCTTCACATATTTTAAACTTTAACTGTCAAAGCCTTGGTTAGAGACAAACATTTTTCTCTTCCAATAAGTTTGAATGTCAAACTTTGTATTTATAAAATGGAGATCAAAAAAGAAAAAAATATCTTCGAATTGTGAATAAATAAATATGTCTTTAGTACATGGTGTCTACCGGAAAGGTATACTTCTTTGTTTTGCCGCCATTTTAGTAAAAATTAGTCTTGATAGTTCATATTTGGCAGTCGTGAGGTAGAGACGTGGCAAATTTATTATGGAAAAATATTCGGTAAACCAACGTGTTTTTATCGTTAAAACATTTAATCAAAATCAATCATCGTTTACTGTAACGATGAGAAAGTTACGTGAAATTTTTGGGAGAAACAACGTGCCAACAAGACGCACTACTTATCGTGTAGTTAATGATTTCTAAGAAAGAGGGAGTGTAGCTGATAAGGCCAAGTATGGACCACAACTGCAAGATCGGCTGAAAACATTACTGCTGTTCAAGAAAGTGTTCAAAACAATCCATTAATCTCAATTCGGCGCCGTGCTCAGGAGCTTGGTCTTCAACAATTCAACAACTTTGGCCACAATTTTGCACAAAAATTTGCATTTGTTTCCATTTAAGATTCAGTTGACACAAGAGCTGCTTTCAATAGCATCTTACAACTCGCCCATGATAACCCCGATTTTCATGAAAAAATCATAATGAGTAACGTGGCACATTCTCATTTAATTGGACATGTGAATAAACAGAATAGTCGGTTCTGGGCAAAGGAAAATCAACAAATTATAATTATATCAGTTGTTTTTGCAGCCATTAAAAGTTATAGCCTGGTGTGCAATTTTGTCAGGAGGAATCATTCGATCTTACTTCTTTAAAACTGAAAACGGCCTAACGGTAACTGTCAATGGGGAGCGATATCGTGATATCATTGAAAACTTTTTAACGCCGCAACTGCATGTTTTGGGCCTGACTAACATGTGAGTTTAACAAGACGGTGCCACATCGCATATAGCCAGGATTACGTTGGAATTACTGCGAGACCTCTTTCCACATTAAATTATTTCAAGAAATGGTAATGTTGATTGGCCTCCACATTCGCCTGATTTGACTGCTCCGAACTTCTTTTTGTGGGGATGTCTGAAAAGCCAGACTTATGCAAACAAACCAGAAACTCTGGAGCAACTCAAACAAAATATTCGTGATAAAATTAATGAAATGTTTGGGAATGTAATAAAAAATGTGCTCAAAAGGGCTCGCATTTTTGAAGATAACAGAGGTGAACATTTATCTGGCATTGTATTACATACATAATTTTCAAAATTTAATAAAACATTTATCAATATAAAATCTATTGTCTTTTATTTAATCAAAAATTTAAAAAAAAAAAAAAATTTTTTGTTTTAAAATCAAAAAAAAAAATCATTATACAAAAGTAGTACTTTTTCCATTTTGTTAAAAATCAATTAAAAAAATTTTAGGTTACATTACACTTTTCAAATTTCCCCCTCACGTTAATCCTTATAATACATTTTCGCTCACTGATGCCAAAGTTGTAGTTGAAGGGACTTTCTACTTTGTTTTTGTTTTTAGGCAATATGATAGTTAAATATGATAGAGTGAAAGTATTAATATAAGTTGAATTAAAATAAACAAAATTTAACAAAATATATTACATTACAGACACAGGTTTTTTTGTTCATCTTAGTAAAAATCTAGTTTAGAAAAATTGCATGTTTGAAACAAAACTACTTACGAATGAATGTAAAAACCGTCTATCCGTCTGCCGTCTGTCCGTGTGTTGGTTGAAATTAACTTTTAGAAGCAACTATATGTTCCTCAGATCTGAGTATGGTATCTATCCTATCCCTACCTACCTATCCCTGCATTAATAAATGAAATCAAGGCGAATTCAACCAATTTTGACAAAAAAAATTCCCAATCAGCTGGGCTGATAGTTGCACCTGTATGAATTCGCTTTGATTTTACCCGTCAGGGAATGAAATCACGATATTCTTTTTTTATACCCTTCACCAGTGGTGCACAAGGGTATACATATATAGCTTTGTCATTCCGTTTGTAATTTCTACAATTTTCATTTCCGACCCCATAAAGTATATATTTTCTGAAAGCTTATAAATAGAGGAGTCGACTAAGCCCTGACCGTCTGTCCGTCTGCCCGTCTGTCCGTGTGTTGGTTGAAATCAACTTTTAGAAGCAACTATATGTTCCTCAGATCTGAGTATGGTATCAATCTTTTGGAAATATCCGGGAATGAATCGCTATTGAAATTCAGCACACTCGCCCCTTAACTTTTTGAGATATGAGCAAAAAACCACGACCACCTCGTATTTTTTCACAATTACAACAATAACATACATATATACTGGTTAGAGTAAACGTGGCATCGAATCCCAGCTGAGCCAAAAAAAATTTTTTTTATTTTATATATTATTTATATTTTTATTATTTTTTTTTATATATTTTTTTAATTTTTTAAAAAAATTTTTTTTTAATTATTTTAAAAATATTTTATATATGATGAATGGTGATATAAGCAGTTGTTATTGCATGACTACACGTTGTGAAGGGTATATAAGATTCGGCACTGCCGAATATAACACTTTTACTTGTTATAAGCTAAAATTTACCAAAGTTAAGAATTCAGTGTTAAGTATTTATTTATAACGTCTTCCAAAATAATTTCTCTTTTTCAAAACCAAACATATTTAATCGAATTTTTTGAAATAACGTCACAAACAAATGCAAACGACTAGGATAGATTACGCAAGGTTATAATATTAATTTTATTTCTTGGTCCAAGTTTTTACTTAAACTCATAGGGAATACTAACATTTAAAAGACGTGAGCTGCGAGTAGCTCAAAATAAAAAAAAATTTTTTTATGTAACAACAAGAAAGCATGATTTTGATTACCATAGCTTTTGTTATTATTTTTTTAACAATCCTCAAACTCAATAAGATGTCATTCTGTCATATATCATAATTAAAAAAAAATACCACTAATTTCCTCTGAATGGTTTCCCATTGCACTTAGGTTAGACGTGACTAATTTAATATTTTAAGGTTGGTTTGTTAGGAACAAAAGTGATATTAGTAAAACACAAAGTACGCTTATGTATTCCCCTGAGCCTCCGGACTATACTCAGTATCACATATGGTCAATTAACAACAATAACATGTATTTAAACATACGTGACTAATTTTTAAAAACAAAGTATAAGTATTCCAAACAGCACTTTATAGTCTTTTACCAAGTCGCCATTTGTATTTTCGTACGTTAGAAAACGTTTTAAAAATTTTACGCTCTTCAAGTCAACATAATGAAGATTATGGAAGGAAAATCTCTTAGCAAAACGATTACTTATAACAACGATTGCTTATTAAAAAATGTTTTCCGTACTCGTATAATTAATTTTACAATTGATTGGTAGTTTGTGGATCAAAATATTTTTATGATGGATTTAAAAACAATTTTTTCACCTTACAAGTACGGCCGCCGAATCTGATAATACCTGCACCATCATGTACATAGGCACAATGATCACATCGGAGCTTATCTTAGATTTAATATTTCATATTAAATGCCATTTTCTTTATTATTTTTCACGTTATCTTTGATTTTTAATATTTACATAGATAACTATATTCTACTAGTCAAGCCCTTTCATTTGAAACCCAAATTGATGAATTTAAAAAAAATGCGCCATTTTTTATCAGACGCCATTTTGGATTTATCACATTTTTCATTAGTTTACAATATTCTACTGGTCAAGCCCTTTCATTTGATTGTGGGAATTATTGGTAGCAAAGCTGTAACAACAGTATTTGTCTAAGTTAATCGCCATTTAATCTAGAACGCCATATTGGATTTTTAATTTTTCATAGTTATCTGTATAAAACTGGTCAAGTTCTTTCACTTGATACCCATGTTGGCTCTCTGAGAGAGGTAAACACTAAAAAAACATCATTTTCGTTAGCAAATTTAAGGAAAACTCTAAAGCAGTTGAATTCGGGTGCTTATATCTCAGTTAACTTTAAACTGATTTCTTGGCTTTTCTCAGCGATAGTTTATGAGACCACCATTTATAATCTGAAGTCTTTAGCGTGGTCAACATTAGTTAGAAGCTTGAAAAATTTTATATATTTAGAACAATGAAATGGTTTTTGCTTATTGTGGTTTATCTTTTTTTTTAACTAAATATGGCCCAATGGTCTCAGCTATGTAAATGCAGAATAATGCATAACAAATATATAGTTTTCCTTATAATTTTTGCCTATAACTTTTCAGATTTGTGACCGATTTGTCCAAAATCTACCAAGAATATCTCTAGTGGTATATCATTTCTATAAGTAGTCACAGGCATGCCTACAAATTTTAATAGAGCTGACAAAGTTAAATTTTTGTGATACAAATAAGGAAAACTAACAGAGTATGTCTTGTATATTACCTTATTACTCAGAAAGTTTTTGGACGATTATGAAGATTTTCAATGCTGACATGCTCCCAAATATTTCTGTTACATTGAGGCCACACACGGGTTTTGATGATGCCAAAGGGCTTCAAATAATCGAAAACATATGTACATACGGACACTCGAATGCTCGGATACTCAAAAGACTTCAGTATTCATAAGCCTTCAGAAAATAAATATCACAAAGAATGACCAACCTTTATGTATGTACAATAACACTCTCTGTTAAGGGTATAAAAATGAGGCAGTTCCATTATTAATGATTCAACCTGCTCCACTGTGGTTAGCATTAAAAATTTGTTTTATCTAGCCTATCTAGGCTATCTGATAGAAAATAAAAAACAAAATTTTTAAGTAGCACCTGATTGATAAGTGGCAACCAATTCTTACAGATGGGAATAAATAAATAGCACAGTTTATCAGATTTTCGGCACCTTATATCAAAGTCAAAGTCTTAAAATATCCCTCCAGCCTAATGGTGTGTGCGATCCTAACATTTTACGTATTTGAAAAAATCTTTCCAGAAACAGGTGTTTATGTCCAATTCTTAAAATGAATCAAAAAAATACCCTTAAAAATTGAGATATAATAAATTAAAATGTACAGTAAATAAAATTTAATTCACCAAAGTATGTGGTGGAAAATGTAAAGACTAAGACTTCTTTGACAATTATAGCACTATCAAAGTCAGCAAGTAAGTAAACACTTATCGTGGACAATAAAATAACTTTATTAACTATAAAAGATTTTGTTTTTTTGTCAGTCATTGTGCATCACATGACGAATTCACACAGCTAATTTTTACCGACGTGTTAGTCGTGTTGGGCAAAATTCGTCGTTCGTTTCAGTTGTGCGCCTTACATTAATTAACATTGGTCGAAATAACAAAAAACTAATAATAATAAAAAAACTAAAAATTTGTTTTTGTTTTCAACGTATTTGTACGAATAAAATTTCGCTTGGGTTTTCTTTCGACATCGTTGAACAGGCAGTATAAAAATTTTTACATAATTTTCAAAGCATATTTTTCCTCAGACAATAGCAATTTAGAGGAAACTTGTTTTTTAATTTTTTATATATGAAGTTTGACATTTGAAATAAGAGATAAAGAAATTTTCTCTAACCAAGATTCTTAACAGCAGATATGATTGCAACTATCTACTTTGCCAAATATTTTCCTTCGATTTTAGAGGAAAAGCAAATTATGTTTTAATTTTATTAATATCCATTCTATTACTTTTATTTTATTTTTATCTCAATATATAATTTTTTTATTTAAAAATTAATTTAATTTCCGCTGCAGCTATTTTATTAAAAAAAAAACTATAATTTGTTTTATACTCTTGTGCAATATTGCAATCTCAATTAACGTCAGCTTGTTTAAAAGCTGCTTTAGTACGGCTGCTGACTTGCGAAAAAAATAATTAATAAAATTGCCTTGAACATAGCTTTCATTGGGTAAAGTAATAAAAAGTGTTTTATTAAGAATAATTATTGTTCCTTTTTTAACATTGTATTGCGGAATATAGATATTTTTAATGCGTTTCAAATTTATTTAAAAAAAAATACAAAATGCGAGAGAACTTAAAGAATTTTACTAAACGAATAACCGTTACTATTGTTATTGCTTTTCATAGTTTCAAAAGTATGTGTGTATGTTTGTACTTAAATAGATTTTTACAATCAAGGTCGCCTTAAAAACATCCACAAGCTTATTAACTCCAAATAATTATTTGTAAAAATGTAAATATTATTTTTTATATTATTGAAAAAAGTAAATATGGGCTAATCCTGCGTTACGGACACGGCTGGCGTTCACATTGAAATATTTTCATGAAATTTTTTGCAAAATGCAGTTCTTTGGGAATACTTTAAAACTTGTTTCAAACTAAAAGGTTAACTGTTTTTGAAAAAAAGTTATGCTAGCTTAAAGTTCCGTTACAGACGTTACAAAATATGGAAGTCGATTTTGAGGCTTATGTGCATTTACACATTTTTAGCTAGTTTTGCATAATAAACAAAACAAGTAACAGTGCTATATTCGGCCGTGCCGAATCTTATATACCCTTCACAACGTGTAGTCATGCAATAGCAATTGTTTGTATCACCATTCATCTCATATAGAATACGTGCATACGTACACGTTAGAATAAATGTGGCATCGGATCCCAGCTGAGCCAAAAAATTTTTTTTTTTTATTTAATATATTATTTATATTTTATTATTTTTTTTTTATATTTTTTTTAAATTTTTTAAAAAAATTTTTTTAGAAAAATTTTTAAAAAATTTTTTAAAATTTTTTTTACAATTTTTTTTTTAATTTTTTTTTTTTAGTTTTTTTTATTATTTTTTTGTGATTTTTAATATTTTTTTTTTTTTAATTTTTTTGGTTTGGTATGTTTTTTACATGTATGTATGTATGTATGTTGTTGTTGTAATTTTGAAAAAAAACGAGGTGGTCGTGGTTTTTTGCTCATATCTCAGAAAGTTATGGGGCGATTGTGCTGAATTTCAATAGCGATTCATTTCTGGATATTTCCAAGAGATTGATACCATATACAGATCTGAGGAACATATAGTTGCTTCTAAAAGTTGATTTCAACCAACACACGGACAGACGGGCAGACGGACAGACGGATAGACGGACAGACGGTCAGGGCTTAATCGACTCCTCTATTCATAAGCTTTCAGAAAATATATACTTTATGGGGTCGGAAATGAAAATTGTAGAAATTACAAACGGAATGACAAAGCTATATATACCCTTGTGCACCACAGGTGAAGGGTATAAAAAGTCCATATACAAAAAATTAAGTGGAATATATGACGATATCAATCCTGCTTAGAAAAGAAGTCTTAGTAGTCCCGTTAAGCAAAAATCTTATTTTTTGTCTGTTACGGACGTTACGTTACGGACGTTACGTTACGGACGTTACGTTACGGACGTTACACTTTTTCCATTAAACGAAATGGATTTAACCTTGTAATTATTAATTTATTAGTTACAAAAAAATTATAGAATATTTCACTACTCTTATATTAGCTTATATTCATTTATTTAACTGTTTAACATTGTATCCTTTGCTTAATAGACCCAGCTGTTCGAGCTACTTTTATAGTACATATTGTCATTGGAAAAGCCCAAAAAATAATTATATGATTTAAGAGCTGGATATTTCTTACATTTATCCATGTTTTTGATATTTCCTCAGATATAGGTTTGACATAATTTTTATCAACGTAAATTAGGAAAACGCCATTTATATTTTTGTGATAATTTGTGAAAATCTCGAGCGTTTTTTAAGATGACATTTTGGGCTTCAACTAGTTGCCAAACTTTTCGCTTAACAATAGCGCCAACACCGTCCACTGCTCCTTTTCCATGCAAAGTAGCAAAAAAATTCCTAATTTCTAACGGAAAATCCAGTACGTAAACATTGCATGCATGGGGGTACCGCCAAATATTTGAAGGTTGACATCGGGGTTGCGGTTTACAACATGGTTATTAATTACTAATTATTGATTTTTAGGAATTATTTTAGGTTTTAGAAGAATTTGAAATTCATCTCAATTTAAGTTGCAGATTGGGGGATCGCATGTATTTAAACATACTTTGTGTTACTTTGAGGTGAAGTTTTTCGGATTCTCGACAACCTAGGGCAATTTTAAGCCCAGATTCAGATTCAGCAGATGAAAATCCATTATAAACACTTACTTCAACCTCATAATATTAAAATAAAATTTTGGGTATTTTCATGCCGTTACGGACGTTACACACTTTGTCATTTATATTTCAAAAAAAAATTTAATAAAGTTATTTCTTTTTTTTTCCTCAGATTAAAGTGCATAAACAACTTAGTTTATAAAGCTAGTTTGGAAAACAAAATTATTTAAGTCCATTCTGTTAAACTTAAAAACCCTATTTTCCGTCACAGACGTTACACACAGTGTACCCATTTTTAGTTCAAATTGTTAATATATATTAGATAACTTACAAATATGATTTGTATCGCAAATAAAAGAAAATTAAGCAAATTAAAGTTTTGCTAAACGCTTAATACTTAAACGACTGTTTTGCCCACTTTTTTGCCCATTGAAAAAAAGCTTTTTTTACAAAATTAAATGAAAGCAAGAGGTACGTTTAGATTAGCCTCTGACAAGGCCAAAGAAACCACTGTAAAACCGTATTGCTTATATATTTTGGAGATTGAAAATGTATCCTATTATTCCATTAACAAACATTTGGATTTTGGCCAACTTTAAATTTCTGTCATTGGTTTCAAAATTTTCGGATTAGCCCATATGTTTGGCATTACCGAATTTTGTATACCTACCACAAATAAACAAATTCAAATTTTATGAATATCTATTAATGGGTGTCTTCAAATTGATAATCAATAATTCTATAACAATCATAAGCTGATGTTGACCAGAAAGACAGACAGAAAGATCTTTTTAAAAAGAAATATGTTGTATCCTAAATAGTTACCAATATAAAGTGCCATAAAACTAAAAAAAATATTGTGTGAACACAGATAATTTATTTACAACCGTATTTTGTGTATTGATTATAACCACATTTTAAAACGCGACGAAAAAGCTGAATTCTTATTGCAAGTTATCGACTTTTACATAGAAAAAAAATTGTTTAACATTTCTTTATAAATTGACTATATGATATTTTAAGTTTCTAATTATATTTTTAATTAATTTTTTTAATTGGTAAAAAAAATATTAAATAAATTTTAAAAAAAATTTTTTCAAATATAATTTTATTCAAGATTAGATTTTGAAGAATAAATTTACTAAATAACAGCAGGATAATAACACATAGTGGCCAATCTTTAAGAAAAAGTTCTGATAAGTTCACAATATCGAAATAGGTTTTGATTTAAACACACAGATACCAGCCTAATGTACATTTTTTTGTATAAATTAAATTCTAAATTTTAAATAAACTTAGTATATCTATACTTAAATTGGCATCTTAAACTAAAATTATTTTAAGTTACAGACGAATCGATAAACTAAATAAATTTTTAAATTAATTTGTAGTATAGTATTGGAGCTTAAAAAAAGAATAAAAATAATTAATTGAAAAATATATTGCGAGAAGGAAAAATGCAATTTAGTTTTAACGCTTGACTTTACAATCAAGTTTAAGAAAAAAATAAAAATTGATCCGCATCCCTTATCCACATTTGCCCTGAACTCCACTAACAAGACCATACTTTTATGTGCGCATTTTTGTATTGTAGACAGGGTGGTGTTTGCAATGTTTAAGAAAATTTTTTATGTGATTTATTCATAAACATATTTTATTTTAAAGCTTCTTGTAATCCTCATAAATATTTTGAAACTTTTTTTTAATTTATTTATTTTAGCGTTGTTCGGCTTTTGTATTAAAACAATGTTTTACTGTCTGTGAAATGTTAGTATTAAGTGGCTAAAAATAAAGTCTAGCATAATGTGGTAATAATTGTTTATTTAAATGTATTAAACGACACTTAAGTAACCAACTTAGGGCAGAAGTTTTCTTTGCTATCTCTACCAAATTTTGGTATGATAAATTATAATTTAAGTGCTTGCTAATGAATACAAAAGTATTTGTTGGGCTACCAGTTAATTCTAAGAAGACTTTAACGGTGCTGAGTTTTAGTCAAAAAGCAGCAACATCAAATACATCAAACACAAATGGAAATAATGTTAAATTGTGTGTTACGAAATAATCTCTGCCGTGGTCTTATCGCAAATATGATGTCGGACGTAATTTATATGTATTCTCTTATTAATGTTAGAGCTTCTAAAAAGTAAAAATAACACAGCAAATCCTCACAAACAATCAAACGAACAAACACATTTTTTTCAACCAACTGAAATCAACTCTGGCAGTTCATTTACATATCAGATTAGGGGAGAAAAGGCGGCAAGGACGGTGTAACAATAAATTATTAAAATCTCTTACTGATTGCCAGCAAAAAAATAAATAAAAAATAAGTGTTCCAGTACACGTCTGCAAGTTACAAGCTAATACACTATATAATGGAAAACCAGTGATAATTCTTCTAAATCGATAGGTATGAAATGTACTGAAATACGGAGGAAAATAAAGAAAATATAAAAATGTAAATGTTTATGCTAAAAACAGGAATTCGCTTGTGCCAAGTAATGCTGCTCTTTGATGCAGATATTTAACACTTACAACACATACATACATATATACATACACATTTACAAATATACCTTTCAGCTACGATTGTATTTGTTATTTGGTAGAGAATAAAAAGATTTTAAGTAAATTAAACAAACATAAATAATAAAATGCTTTTCGTGTAATACAAATGTGAAGTCAGTGGAATGAAAGGCATATTAAAAATATTTATAGCTTCAATTCAGGATCATGTATAAAAAATTGTGGAATTAACAATTTTGTCTAAAACACATGGTTTATTAACACGGTTTCCCTAGTATCGTATTGTTATTATGTAAAGAAAGAAATACAATACTTTTTAATAATGTAAAAATTTTATAAAACTAAAGCATAATAACAATGAGACGGTTGCTAGTTACTGGTATTTTTTCAGCTCATATAAAGTGAAGAAATAACCTACTTGACGTGTAAGCCCTTGCTACTTTTATAGACAATATAATGACTTCAAGTCTTATTGGTTACTTCGTCACGTCATACCATAGCAGGTGGATACAATACAATCTAAAACAGGTGGATAAATTGAGAGAAAAGTTATAAATAGAGCATAGGCGTTTTGAGGATTCCCGCAAGGAGATATCTTATTTAATCTTCGTTTTTTATAGATAGCCACCCTACATAGGCTACCAAAAATTTCTCAAGTCCGTTTTTTACGCAGATGGTATTTTAGTACTAATTAGGAGGAAAAGTTCTAATATTTTTTTTTTTTAAGCGAAGCAACAGAAGCTCTCAATAATCTCAAAATTGGGTAAAACAGCGAGTTATTAATGACAACCCGAAAAATATAGAAAACTGTTTGTTCATGAGAAAATAAGATATTGATGTATGACTGTTCAATTTTTCGAAAGAAAACAATGCAGTTTATAAAAAATTGTGAAAGCTTTATTTTATTAGAGGCGTTATCATGAAGAAATTACATCAAGAGTAGAGTAAAGAAAGATCAAAGGGTTTGCGTCCTTTGTAGAAGAGCGATAGATTTAAAATGGGACCTTAGCCCAAAGATAGCACAGTGACTTAACACCAGCCTACTATGAACGATTTTATCATATTAGTGTTTTCACACTTAAGGTTTTAATATTTAATTATGTACTTTTAATTCAATCATTAAAACCTGTTTTTACCATTCAAAATAATTTCGTTAAAATCATCTTTTTAATTTTGGCTTTAAGTAGGTTTAATGAAATACAACCTTGTTTTCGGTATACTAATACCCTAGACAGACGACTGCGTTAATTTGCATTAAAAGTCTTAATTCAAATTAACTATTGAACTATCCCC
This sequence comes from Phyto melanocephala, assembly GCA_941918925.1. Taxonomy (NCBI): domain Eukaryota; kingdom Metazoa; phylum Arthropoda; class Insecta; order Diptera; family Rhinophoridae; genus Phyto; species Phyto melanocephala. The sequence continues at coordinate 115,322,220 of OW799234.1, forward strand.
ATTCCAATGTGTATTAGATTTCACGTAAATGCACTAAATCAAATTGAATTTATACTGCATTTAGCAATTTTAATATGGCAACACGGTCGGCAATCAATCAAAAAATTAAAAAATCAAAAATGTAAAATAAAAATAGATTCAATATGTTGAAATTTTTTACATATTTTTTGGAATGCCTTTCTGTTTAGGCGACAGTTTTCCCTAATACTGGTATCGTCCATCGTAAGCACGTCACTCTCCCAAAAAGTGCTGTTACGGTCCTTTAAATAAATACCACATACCTACATACATACAGTGAGGTGCACAAATGAGTACATGTTTGTACTATGTGCACTTTTTATGTCATAAAAATAAAAGTAATAAAGCAAATTCAAAAATTTTTTTTGAAGTTTATTTAGTACTAGGTACTTAATAAAGTTATATAAAATTTGTAACAAAATGCATCAAGCACCAAGAAAAAAACGAAAAAAACCAAAATAACTTTTATGTACTCAATTTTGCACATCTGCATTTTATGAAGAATTTGAGGAAAATAAATGAAAAAGTACCGTTATTTTTCAATCTTTTTGCATAAGCTCGACATTATTTAAATCACGTGTGGTAAAAATTTTTTAACAAAAATCATTTTATTTGAAATTAAATAAATTCCTAACAATAATAAATAATGAAGAAACTTTAAAAATCCACCGAGGAGAGCATTCGGGCTATGACGGAAAGAGGCTGTTCTACCCGGGGAATTGCAAAAGAACTAAAAGTGAGTCAATCAGTGGTCATAAGGGTACAAAAACGATGTTCCGTTGTTCCCAAGTCTCAAGTTAGAGGTCGTAAAAAACTTCTAACTAATGCGTACGCCCGTCTAATGATATAAGAAATGAAAAGAGATAAATTTTTAACACCAAAAGATGCTTCGTTAGCAGTCGGAAAACCCGTTAGTCGGTGGACGGAATGTAGAGCCCTTCGCGACAATAGTTATATTGCAGCAGTAAAAAAACAAAAACCTGTATTGTCGGAAAAAAATGTAAAGGCACGGTTAAAATTTGCCAAAGAGCACAAAACTTGGACAGTGGACGACTGGAAAAGTGTGATCTGATCAGACGAATCCAAATTCCACCGTTTCCAATCCGATGGTAAACAATATTGCTGGCGCCGATCTGGTTAAAAAAATTCAAAGGCGCCATGTGAAGCAAACTGTGAAGCACGGGGAAGGAAACGTCATGGTATGGGGTTGCTTTACGTGGTGGGATCTTGGACCACTGGAAAAAATTGATAACATAATGAAGAAAGAAGATTATTTGAGAATTTTGCAGACTCTTCGTCCCGATTTTTTAGATAAGAGCGCCTATCCTGCAGAAGAAGTAATTTTTTCAGCAGGATGGTGATCCAAAACACACGTCTAAAATCGTGAAATAATGGCTTGGCGACCAAAATTTTCAATTAATGCAGTGGCCAGCACAAAGGCCCGATCTCAATCCGATTGAGCATTTGTGGTCAATCGTGAAGAGACGGTTGGGACAGCACCAATCAGCCCCTATAAATTTGGACGAGCTTTGGCAGCGGATCCAAAATGAATGGAAGATTATTCCAAAAATTATACAGAAATTGGTAGAGAGTACCACGTAAATGACGTCTTACATAATAAAGGGCTTTGGACTAAGTATTAAAAATATTCGTATTCCACAAGATTTTTCAACGGTGCAAAATTGAGTACATTGGAGTTGTTTTCGTTTTCTTTATTTTTTCTTAGAAATTGATGCTTTAAGTTTTGAATTTTACACTGTTCTGTTAAGTACCTAATACTAAAAAAAACTACAAAAAAAATTTTGAATTTGCTTTAAATACTACTTTTATTTTTTGACATAAAATGTGCTCATAGTACAAACATGTACTCATTTGTGCACCTCACTGTACATACATATGTATGTATGAATTATAACCTGCATAAAAAGATTCCATTAAACCTACTAATTTCCACAATTCCCTTTCTCTTATTTCAGAGTGTCCTTCTGCCATCCCAACTTGTAGGAACATGTTCAGATTTGTGATTGCTAGTGCATTTACAATTTTTACAATTTTTACTAAATGCAGAAACAGTCGTCTGTCACAGAAAAATTTTAATGTGCATTAGTGAGATTTTAATGCAAATTAAATCTGTCGTCTGTCTATGGTATAAGTTTAGTCCTAAAACGTTAAAAAGATTAAAAAAGCTGATAACGTTAGATGGCGCTGAATAAGAAAATAGTATAGCAAGTGAAATAAATCAAAAAATAACAAAAGCAATGGATGCAGCAACAACATCATCAAAACAGAAAAGTAAATTCATAATTTTCAAATATTTATTTACAGAAAATAAAATAATTTCAATTTTGCATTGTAAAATTGTTTTAGTTTTCAATACAAACAAAAACTGCTGATATACAGTATGTGAAACAAATATTTTAACAAAATACTAAAAAAGACTGCAAGAAATACTCATATATCTACGAGAAGTTAATTTTATTTTCAAAAAACTTATTGGCCATACTGTATGTTAAAACTTGATTTAACTAAACTTGTAGTGTGAACGCAAAATCAGCTGTTAGTGGTTTTAATATTAAAACCGGGTTTAACTTGGTTGACAGCTTTAGAACATAAATAAAATGGAGTTCTGGCTTCTGCTTGATTAATTGGCAATAGGCGAGTGGCTGGCAAAAAAGCATAAAACATAAACATATGTAACAATCGGAAATGAAAAATTCTTTAAAATTTGATAGTTTTTAAATACCATCACCTTGAAATCAAAGTACATTCTAAAACTAGGAAGACTAACACTTAGAAGATTAACTGATGTACGTCGCACTGAACTGAGAACTCATCTAGCTCGTACAGGTCCATCAGCTGACAAGGCATATAAAGCATGCAAATAAGAATATGAAACTTTGGAACACTACTTTTGATAACGAAATGCAATTTGGCATTTTAAATGCGAGAACTTTGTTGCGGACCCTGTGTCTAAATTGGAATACCCAAGGAATTCAAAATGAAGATCCCTTAAAAACTACATTGACTAAGATTAGGTTCGTGATCCAGTCAAAATATAAGATGAGTTTAGGATTTTGGTTCAGCATAAAAAATATAAAATATAAATATTAAAAGATAATAAAGTCATACATACACTATTTCGCTTTCGCAATTTTTCAATCTTTTTGACACTGTAATGGAATAAGGTGTTCAATGCTCATTTGTTGGTGTGTTCTATAATTGAATGCACATACTTTTTTAATATTCCGTATAACTCTGCACTTTTCATTTCATTGTTATATTTATTTTCTTATAGTCATTATAATTTTTTCTTAACTTAAAGCATATAAAAAGATGTGGATTTAACTAAAATCGCTTTAATTCTTTGATGTGTGACGTAACTTATCTTGTGCTTATACCTGCTACATGGATTGACTGATTAATGATTTTTTCTTTCTTTCTAAATAGTCTGATTTTCATCCTTTACCCTTTCACCCTTTAGCAATTGTATTTAAATTGCAAAAAACTATTTTTTAAGCCTTAATGAAAGATTGTAATACCAAATTATGCAGACCCTACACCAACTCGCCTCTGACGCGACAAAACTTTATATGTAAAAAATATAATATTATTACAGTTACTAAAAATACTAAAATCCAAAGCCAAGAATTTTTGTGAAAACATTTAAAAGTAACTCAGTTAATCACCAATCCAAGTTAAAAAACACTAATTGTAAAAAACAATTTTTCATCTTAATGTTTGGTGACAAGTCGCTTTAATTTACAACACTGCTACTAGATAAGAAAAGAAAGAAAATAGCTGGTACCAATTGAGAAAACGGCGGGGTCCATTTAACTTATAAAGGAAATAAGTTTTTAACAATTGCTTTTATAAAAAACTTAGCATACTACCATAGATGCGGCTCTCTTTGACAGCAGATTTAGGTAACTGACAATAATATTTCAATATCTATGCCTTTAACAGGCGACTTAAGCATCTGTCAAAAGAATAACATTTTTTAATGCTTGTCGATGAAATAATCTCTGCATGTTCAGTTTTAAATAAAATTTAAAATAAACCGGAAATTAAGATATTTTCAGTTCAATGGTTATTTAAATGACTGTGAAATCCTCTTTACTGCCTGGCTAAGGTAAATTTTGCAACTTTACTTTATATATTGGAAAAATAGCGAAAAAAACACAAAATTTAATTTTTAAATTTTTAAATTTTACAGACTGAATTAAGGTATAAACAGTTTCCCTAAAATCACACAACAGTTAGCATTAATGCAAAACTTCTACCATAGACAAATGATATGATAAATAAAAAAAAATCTAATAAAATAAATCAATACATTAATTCGCCTTTATTTTAAATTTATATTTAATTTTTACTTTAAGCTTTTAACAACAGGTGAAAAGAAACTGCCTTCTTGAGTTAAGAATTTTTGTTTATATGAATTGTGGAAGATAGTTTGTACGATTTTTAACTTGTAACATGAATTTAATAACTAAATTTATTTACTGATAATTTTTTATAATTATATCCTTCACAGAGTATGTTAAGACACACCCAGATAACAGATAAACAAATTTCCCGCCAATCTATTGGCTCACCACTTGCAATCGAATTTTTCTTTTGAAGTTATGAAACCTCTATTAAAAGAATCATAATTTCTTACCACCGAAAATGTTTTCTTGATGCTTGTCATTCCGTGCGGTATTTCCATAATATTTATTTCCGATCCAGTAAATTATTTGCTTTCTAAAAGCCTCTGATATAACATTCTACGTCTGTTCGTCTTCTCCTCTGACCAAATGTCCGCGTGCATATTTAAATCAGTTTTTGGAACCTCATCGCCAACGGCAGGACCCGTGTGTGCCATCAAAATATCATAAATATATGGAAACAAATCAGTATTGAAAACCAAGGCGATCGTCGCATAACATTTTAGGATATGAGCAATAAAACACGACTATCCGTTTTATATCCACCATCGAAAAAATGGTGTGGGGGTATATTCAATTTGTCATTCCTTTTTGTAACTGACAAAAACAGAAATAAATAGATGTACGACTCAGAAATTTTGCAGACAGTGCTTTTTAATTCAAAAACTTGTAATGGCGGAAAACAAACGTGGGCGTGTCACGTACTTCCCATATAACTCCCATATAATTTTGAAAAAATAAAGGACTCTACATTAAAATATCTTAGTTGAGTTTTTCGGCAGAAGCAACTATGACATGCCTACTTGAACTCCCACTTTCAGCACAATTTTTCTTAATTCAATTTGAAGGCCCATAAAACCGACAGAATTAGATGTATGACGATGAAAGTATAACTCCAAAATATTAAGGTGAAACGCCCATTTGAACGCCCACCTCCTACATAAAACTTTCACTCAAATTCATATAATTTCTGTTTAGACAAAGTTTTTGTAAGAATAAAGGACTCTACTCTGACACGTCTACTTCAACGTCCACTTCTCACATTATTTACTGTTAATGTAATTTAAATGTAGACGTATGATGATGAAATTTTGCATTTATACGTTTCTCGTCAATATAAGTATTGTTGGCGTCTGTCATGCATATGGGCCCGGTGTAAACCGCACCATGCAATATACTCTGTGTTAACGCACACTTGCATAGTGCGATGAGTCGGCGCGAAGTGAACGCCGTTAAGAGAGCCAACCAACTCGGACATTCTTCGGAAAAACATCAACTGCTACAGACGCCAACAGTGGAATTATTTTTAACATATATTTTAAATAGAATGAAAGACAATGAAAAGAATTGTTAACTAAAGAAAAGCAAATAATTTAAAGAAAATAATAAGAACCCAATACCGTAAAAAATATTAACAATAAAAATAAAGTGAGTTTTATTAGTGTTCTCAACAATCTACAACAGCTTTCAACCCCCATTTGTAGTTCTTGTGCTTGGACAGCACCGATCGGGGTAAACAAGCATAATATCACGATATATCTTAAATTCATAGTATTTCTATATGGATAAAAATTTAAAAAAATAAAGAAATCTGTAATGAACTATCTAAGTTGAATTCAAATATCAATAGTATAATTTTAAAAGTGGGAGGTACCATGCCCACACAAAGCTAATAATATTTACCTCTAATTAACAAATTATACTACAACACTGTAGTAAAAAAAAGAGTCAGTAGTATCATTGCCAATGTAAGGTTTAAGGCTTAATTGTAAGACTAAATGCTTAGTTTAGTGTAGAATGATTATTTCATAGCGATTACTGTTAATAATAAAATAAAAAGTTTTGTGCTAAAAAATTACACAAATTTGGTGGTTGTTATCAAAAATTCGTTACAGCCGGATACAGTGCTCTTACTTGTTGACTTTCCATTTTCTGTTTTACTTTCGTCGTGTAGTTAAAATCTTAACCGGGATATTTTGTTCGGTTGAATTTAACAAAAACCTTTTGATTTAAGTGCTAATCGTACTTTGTGAGATTTAAGTTTGTTAAATTTACGGTAGAAGCTCTTGTTAATTTGTAATCGTACATTGTGAAAAGGGCCGTAAATATGATACACATACGTATGAGTAATATTTTAATTATATAAGTAAAGTACATATAAAGTATACGTCTTGTAAATCATTTAAGTGCTACAATCAGCGTTGCCGTTTTTGGTTATTTATAACCAAAATTGTTTTTTTTTGCCAATGTGTAGATGTGTATTTTTTTCCTTTTTGGTTACTTTTTTAAAGCCCAAAATTCAGTAGTATTTAATATGTTTTATTTATAAATCATGTTCTTATATGTACGTTTAACATTGCAATGTTCTCATTTAAGTGACAATGTTTAGACAACATTGTTAGCACTGGAATCCTATTTCTTTTAGCAAATGATCAACTCTGGAGTACGAAAAAATACATGACTGTTTTAAAAAATTTAAAATTTAGAATAAATAAAAATTTTATTTTAAATATAAGCTTTTTATTTATTTATCGTTATTTGTAATAAAATTACCTTTAAGTTTTTTTTTAATGTTACTTGATACGTAAGACTTGAATTTTTGGTTTATTTTTAGTTCATAATTCATTCGTAAAGTATAAACATTTTTTATATTAAAATGTAAAACAAATTTAAAATAAATCAAATATATTTTAGTCTTGGTTACTTTTTTTTATTTGATTACTTTTTGAAGTAATTTTGGCTACACTGGCTACAATACGCATATTACCCAGCCAAAAAAAATTTTAATACTTCTAAATCAATAGTGTAAAATCGTTCATTCTAAATTACTTCCTAAATGCGAATAATTTATCATAAATGAAGTGCTAAAAAATAAATGCAACATCATGCAAAATATCTTAAACAATTCATGTAAACGAACAAAATCAACTCCCCAGCAAAAGAGATATAGTAACTAAATGGGTTCAACCCATGATGAAGTGATTCAATTTTTGTCAAACAAGAATGGTTTTTACATTAAGATGGCATTGAACAGCATTTGTTTATATGTATATATTAACAAAATTCACTTCATGCAAGAACGCATTCACAGAAGATGAAAATAAGCCCATGTTTCATGAGTTAATAATGATTTTTGAATGCATGTGCATGATTTATTAAACATATCACCAAAGGGTAACTATTTTATATTTGGAGAAGGCATTCGTCATTAATACTTTTGCACTTATGAATTAAAGTCATGAAACATGTTATTCACATTGAACAAGTGCACAATTTTTTTGCTGGGTCAGGCAACAATGGATGCTTTGCGCTTAATATGCATGAATTATATACAGTTATTTGAAAGGAGTGCAGTTCACTAATATGTTTATTCATGTACACAAGATCTCCAATGACACGCTAAGGTTAAAATCATTAGTGTTTATATCTAAGTTTAATTCTTTTGTCACCAGATGAACCCCTTTTTGTCATATTTTTTTGTTAAGTAAATATTTACTTATGCTCAACAGGGTTTGTAGTTTAGCTTGCGCTTATTCATAACACTAACAATTTGAAAAACTCAGTACACGTACAGTGTTTAACATATATAATCACACTTTTTACCATGACATATACAATGGCAGATAACTTTTAATGTCAGTGAAAATATGACAATTGCATGCCACTTAATGACGAAACTAAAAACACTATTACTTTGTTAAAAAATTAATGCTAATTTTACTGTAAAATCGTTATTAAAGTTTTAACTTCATTAATGTAATATTATGATATATTTTTTGAAAATCGCATTAAAAAGCGAAAGTTTGTTAATTACTGACTAATAATATTATTAAAACAATACATATAATAATTTGGCAACGTCTTCCAAAAAATTTAATTTTTATATAGAACTCGGCAACTCTATATTGTATACAAGACAAAAAGTTAATATGGAGGCAAAGTTAAACCAAGAAGATTTTTTAAAAAAATTATTAAGTTTATAGAATGTCCATCTACTTTTGAGGGATATGCATGATAAACCTTACAGGCTTAATGGTTAAAGAAACAAGACCTAAAAATTAATATCATGATGGTAGCAGTTGTAAAAAAATTATAAATTTACGTACCACATATAAGAGGAGCTTCTACTATTTCATAAAAATGTTAACTAATTTCGTATTATTAGTAAACATTTTTACGAAATAGTATAATCTCTTTTTTCTATTCATTTTCCTTTTTGTTTGTATATGTTTATATAAAACTTGCATGCCACTAATTGCATGTGTAATTGCAGGGCTTATGAAGCATAAAAATTTAAATAAAAATTATTAGTCTAATTTTGAATTATTTTTTACAACAAAATGAAAAAAAGTATATATATTAATAAGTATGTAAAATCGTTGTGGCTATTTAAATCCCATCGTATTTGGCAAAATTATATCAAAATGTTTACTTTATTTTCTTCTTTATTTTAAAAGAATAATATTCACTATACTCTTCACTCAATAATCTGCTTTCGAAAACAATATTAAAATTATCATCAATTGTCATGATCATCACTGCCATGACTTTGTTTACTAAAAATTGAATTCTAACTCAGTTCGGGAGACTAATTCACAAATTAGATTATATAATATTAACTTTTATTATGTGTTTAAATGTTTGGTTTTCGTAGAAAAAAAGAAAAACAAGGATATACCACAGAGTTGATTCTGTTATTAAACATAAAAAAGTTACCAAATTGTTAATTTTTCAACATTAATCATTTTTAAAATATTGCTATTGATTTTCAATATGTAGTTCAGCTTTAGAAATTTTTACATATGTAATGAACAAAGGGCATGCAAAGGTTGAGTTGAAAACTAAATTTAACACAAAAACAGTTGTCCTTATTACTCACTCGTTTATGTGCTGGATCAAAGCAGTCTATAGACTTAAATTCACTTTCCGCTCTTTATAAGCAAAATGAAAAAAAAAACTTTTTAATATGTTACACATTAGTAAACAAATGTTATGAGAAAAGTCCTTTTTTTCAACCTCAAAAATAAAATATGATTTTCCCCATAACATTATAATTTTTAGAACTTTTCATAGTTTCATCCTAAGTAATTTTAGTAATAGAAAAAAAAACGAACAAAAACACCTTCAAAATAAAACTCGTTCAACACAGTAATTAGTAACAAATATGTATAACTTGCATATAATAAAAAAAGAAAAAGAGAGAAAAAATTTTTAATTACAAAACTTATAATACAAGTTTATTTGGAATAAATAAGAACTTCAAACCAAGTAAGAGTGCCATGTTCGTTCGCCCCGAATCTAAAACTACCCTTTACCATCATGTGCATACTTAGTTACAATTAACGCAATTTGGTTAAATATTTACAAAGCCATGTTTACTTAATGAACAGACGCAAAGAAAAAACATGGTTGTGGTAAACATAATCGAAGAGCAACATAATATGATTGACTTGCATGATTGTGATTAAAACATATAATGGTTACCAGTTATCACCATTATGTTTAATTAAAGTATCAAGCAATAATCATATGTATGACTATAATTTAAATTAGCAATTATTATTGAATACATACAAATCGTCGGCCTAATAACCAAACTTGCTACATCCACTTTAAAAGTAAATTGAGATATTTATGCCGTCGACCAGAATGACTTTTTTTCTTCAATTTAATGTGCTGTTTATAGAACGCGAACGCTTACTTTGAGTGGACGTTTTGCCTGTAATTTGTTTTAGTTACAATAACAAATAACAGGCAAAACGTCCACTCAAAGTAAGCGTTCGCGTTCTATAAACAGCACATAAGTCTTGAAGTGTGTAAAAAGGTTTGATAAGAAAAACTGCTAAATACTCTCACATAAATTTGTTGAAGAAAAACTGCTAAATCCAGTACATTATTACTTCAATGTTTATTACTAACTCCAATTAATTTTTTTTTTTTTTTTTTGCTATTTTTATATTTGTAAATTGCAGTCATACATGAAGAATATCATAAAATAAAGCAACTATATTTTTTATTTTCCTCTCAAGCTACAAATATCTAGAATAAGAAGTTTTTTGTCTCTCCTGTAAAATTTGCTGAAAGGGAGTTAGCAGATTTACATATTAAGTCGACGATATATTAGTTGTTCTAACCATTTTAACTGCCATTTTAAACGACAACCATATCGCAATTTTTAGGAAAAATAAAGATTAAATGATACAATCCACACAAACATTAATTATTACTTGTTTTTGACAACCAAATACATATTGTTAAAGCGAATATAATACGACCGTTTGTGTGCACATTTATGGAGCTAAACAAATTTTATCCCGTCATCTTAGATTTTACACCTTTTTATAATATGTTGTGAGGTCGAAAGGGACAAAGCCGAAATAACTGATCCATATACACAACATTGACCCATAAATATATTTATTGTACTCCGTTAATGAATTTTAAGCTTTTATATGAAATAACATTCTGCTTGTCATTCCCTTTAAATTATACCTACATTTACTCTCTTAGTTGTATAGAAGCTGCAAAAAAAATGTAAATATGTATTAGAAGAATACAACGAAGTAGTTTATTTTTGGTGCTAATTTCCTAGTAATATTTAACGAAAATAAATTATTATCAGCCCTAATATATTTATTTAAATATTAAAAAAAATATATATTTATATATATACATATTTATTCAAATAATTTTTGCCTTTGTATACATACATACATCATACATACATATTATATTTATAAAAAGTACCAAACGTGCCAATAACTTATTTTAGGGCTGAAAAATGTTATATTTATTACAAACTTTTATGGTTTAAAAATGGGAAAAACAGAGGCAGTTGTGTTTATTTGCTCATATCACATAAAGTTGTGAGACGACTCAAAAGCAATTTATATCAAAATATTTTCAAAAGATTAAAAGATCAGTGCAACGTGAAAGTTGGTTGCAAACAACACACGAATAAACAAACATTCGGACATTACTAAATTAACTCTGCTTTTTTTTAATTTTCAGATAATATAGGGTCGCAAATAAATATTAAAGAAATTACAAATGGAATGACAAAGCTACATATACACTTGTCACCACCGGTGAAGGGTACAATAAACATTAAATATTAAAGGGTGTTTTTTTTGCTAGATAGAACTTTAAATTGTAAAAAGTGACACAAAAAATTAAATTTTGATGAAATATTTTTTTTTATCGTTTCAGTATACTCTGACAAATCATCATGAATAGACTCACGCTTGAACAACGCTACGAAATTATCCAAATTTACTTTGAAAATCAGTCGTCGGTTCGCGCAACTTATAGACGACTTTGTCATTTTTATGGCGTACATAATCGTCCATCTGAACAAGCCATTCGTCGAATGGTGGATAGATTTCGTACCACATACTCTCTATAGGATGCAATAACACCAACACGTCGAAGGAATGTGCGTACTGAATAGAATATCGCCGCTGTAAACGAAAGTGTGGAAGAAGATCCAAATTTATCGATTCGTCGTCGGTCGCAGGAATTGGGGCTCTGTACGTACACTACGTGGAAAATTTTGCGCAAAGATCTCGGCCTACACCCGTATAAGATCCAGCTGGTGCAGGAATTGAAGCCACGAGACCATTATATGCGTCGCTCTTTCGCCGATTGGGCTCTAGAGCAGTTGGCAACTGACCCGTTGTTTTATCGCAAAATTGTGTTCAGCGATGAGGCGCATTTTTGGCTTAACGGGTTTGTTAATAAGCAAAATTGCCGCATATGGAGCGAGACCAATCCACAAGAGACCCTACAGACTCCATTACATCCAGAAAAATGCACCGTTTGGTGCGGTTTTCACGCTGGTGGCATCATCGGACCTTATTTCTTCAAAAATGAGGCCGGAGCTCGCGTTACGGTCAATGGAGATCGTTACCGCACCATGATCAATGATTTTTTGTTTGAAAATATGGATGACATTAATCCGGAGGAGATGTGGTTTTAACAGGATGGCGCTACGTACCATACGGCGAACGTAACCATCGACTTATTGAAATCAAAATTTTGCGATAAGTTGATTTCGAGAAATGGACCTGTCAATTGGCCTCCAAGGTCGTGCAATTTGACACCTCTCGATTACTTCCTGTGGGGCTACGTGAAGTCACTGGTTTATGCTGATAAACCAGCAACAATTGACGCCTTGGAGGCCAGCATTGTGCGTGTTATTCGTGACATACGGCCAGCAGTGCTCGAAAAAGTGGCCAAAAAAAATTGGACGTCCAGACCACGTAGTACAATATTATCTGTAGGGTTGGAAAAAACTTATACATAAATACTTACATGTGTATATGTAAATAGTAATGAATTATAAGACTCAATTGTAACAAAATAAATCAGTTAAAACTGAAGTTGAAAATCATTAATATTATAAAAGTTTTTACGTATATAAATTCTAAATTACAAATATCTATGTGCCCACCAAAAAAAAAGCTGTGACAAAAAAGTGATTTCGTGGTGACGAAGTGATTAAATGTATATTAATTAACTGCCCTCCATTATACTAAGTAAATAGAACTCATGAATATTTAGTGAAAAGAATTCGATGTTTCATAAGTTGATTTTGATTGTTTACATGCATTGTTTAAGATATTTTGTATGATGTTGCATTCATTTTTAAGCACATCAATAATGACAAATTATTTCGCATTTTGGCAGTCATTTAGCATGAATGCTCTTAAACAGTCTTGAAAATGTAATTCACTTTGCACTACTTCCAATATTTTTCAGCTGGGTATGTAAGTATGTATGTATTAAGAGGTATGATATTGTATATCAAATTACCTGCTGATAATGCCGAGCATAACTCGTATGCTTGTGTAAGTATATTAACATATATACACGGATTTATATAAATTATAAATATACTTTTATACCCATATAAAAACGCTTTTTATATGTGTAATACAATATTATCTTACGCTCTTGTCTTCATGTATATTTATTTTTTTAAACTTTTGATTTAAAATTAAATTGCTATATGCTTATACTCTTGCCCCTTTTATTCATGAATTATAAAATTGATTTCAGATGTATTTTATTTAAAATTACTCTTACAAAATTTTCTTAGAAATCATTTCAAATACATTTACGCTTTATATGAATAAAAGACTTACTGTAAAAAACCCAATTTAAAATTAAATACACAAGTCAGGGCTTAAATTCGGCTGTGCCAAATCCTATATACCGTTCACAATTGTAAATATACATACAACTGTAAGCATTTGTACGGTATTTGTGACTCAGATTTTTTCAAATGTTTCTCTTATTTACACTTTACTACACTTACGCTTTTTAAATTGTATGTACATACAATTTTGTTGTATGTGATCATGTTGGTGCAAAGCACATAGGGGTATTTTGCCAAACTATCACTTTTGTTAGCTTATATTGTTTTTTAGAAGTTATTGAGTATTTCTAAATCAATGAAACTTAGCAGAAATATATGTAGTAGTCATAGACTGGTAAAGCTTGTACATAAGAAAACTCGGATCAAGGGGAAAAAAGTTTTTCTAAGAAGAACTAATCGTACCTCTGAAAAATTCTACTTTTTTAAGTTTTCCTATATCTTGTGTACCAAATATATCTTTTATCATCAGTATAAGTTTATGAGTAAAAGGAGGTAGCCAACAACAACCAAGCAACAAAACAACTAAAATATTTTATGACTAACAAATAGGTTTATTACCCACTTGTGTCTGCAAAAACAGAAAAGGTAATATTTTATAAACACAATTAAAAAAAAATTTATTTTAATTGTGGAGACTTCATATTTTATCGTGATGTATAACATTTTTAAGATCTCAACTACCCTCACATTCACAAACCTTTTGATGTTTTTTTTTTTTTTTAAGTGAACAAAAAACCGTTTCTTAACTTTTAATAAAAATATAAAAAAAAATTATAAAAGATATTATAAGCAGCTGTCTGTCTTAGGTCTTTTACAGCAAAAAGAAATCAATGTAAAATCTTTATTTGTTTAGCCACAGAAAAATATATTGTAAACCTCTCAAAACTTCATTACCATGCAATTTACTTGACTTTCTTGACTTTGACAGTGTCTCAAAACGAAAGATCTCAAGCAAAAGTCTTGAAATTCACAAAACAATGCAAATTTTATTTGTCTGTCGAGCTGCGTACTTAAATTTTTGCATTTTTTATTTTTCACTTTTGGCCACATGTCCGACTATATTGACAAAACACCCCAAGGTGCGACGTACACGTGCAATAAACGGAAAACTTTGTAGTTTTAGCAACATATCTGTTAAGGTCTGCATTACATATATTCGTATACATTAATAAGCATAAAAAAATGGAACATTAATAACAAAATCCCATACAGTTTGCATCATCCTGGTAGCGAAAGTCATCATTATTCATCGCGATAAATTCTGACAATGTTAAATCATCAATCGAAAATTATTTTTTTTTTTTTTTTGAAAAATGATTTTTATCCAATCATTCATCATGGCTGAAGTCAAAACCAAACAGAAAATATTAGTTTCAACTTTCATAAGTATAGTGACCCTTCAGTGAAGTTGTCATGCAAAAGTCCCTTTGTTCGTGTCATTGTCACGTGGATTCAGAAATTCAATTTTCATTTACGGTAATCTCGAGCAAATATTCATTTGATACTGTCATAGTGACGATATTGGCGGGTCACAACGTTTTCTTGGAATTGCAAAATCTGACCTTGCTTAAGTAAAAAGAAGAGGCAATCGTGTTCTTTCGCTTTTATTCCCAGAAAAATGTTTCTGAAATTGTGTTATAAGTTGTCGTTATTTCATACATTACATGGTAATGAGGGATCTTTACCAATATCAACATAATTAATTTAGAGTAAAGGCCTGTTGGAAATTACCTTTATTAATACTTTTTATTGAGTTTTTAGGCAGTTAGCTAGTTTTGTGCTTGAAATAATTATTACAAATATTATAATATAAACAATAATATAATTTTTATATATTTTCTTTTGTATCGCAACAGTATAAAAATTTTAAGCTTTAATTCAGCTTTATTGGTAACTACTTATTTTATTGCTTTTTGTAAGTACTTTTATAAGCGAGGGTCATGATTTCTGGGACAACTCAAACAAAAATATGTCGTTATTCGGTCGACAATAACAAGTTTATGTATATTCCAAATATTACTTGCTAACTTGCTGGGCAAGTAAAGATTTTGCTGGGTTTCAGCTCATAATGTGCTCAAATAACTGAATTTCTATAGGAAAATTTTCGAAAGAATATCTCATAAATTGCTACTATACAGGAGTCTCAAATATAAAAGTTGTTTTCAATATGCACATGGACAGATGGACTATGTTAATTCAATTCTTCAATATGTAAGGATTTAAAATACATCTTCTTTATAGGAACTGTTACGAATGCTTCAAACGGCATAACAGGCTTATAAATCAGTGGTTGCAAGTAGAAAGGCGCTAACACTTATTTTTTACGAAATTTCGATAGTGATACCAATACACTCTACACAAATACACCTCGACATGAAAATTTAATGCAATATTACAAAAATAACAATTCTACAAGCACTTGTACAAAAGAAGTTACATTGTGTTAGTATATACAGTTTCTGTTATGTTTCTACCTTCTCTTGCAAAGTTACAATTATTTGAGGAAATTGCTACTTGTGACCACCGACAAACCTTATTTCACTCTCATGTGAGGGGTATAAAAAATTAACAGCAATGGTTACGTTGAAATTTGATAAGTTTTTCCCAGTGAATGTTGTACATTAATCCATATGGAAAAGTAATTACTTAAATGTTTTTAGGAAGTTTTAATAACATTTGTCTGGCACAAAATATAAAACCATGGCCATTTATTACATTCTCTCTACACTCACATGAGACTATATACATACATATGTAAAAATAAGTGTATGTACACAAGGATGTATATGTCTAGCAGAGTAAAACATATGCCTAAATGGTTGAGTGTGGTTTTTGTGGCTCTTAGTTTCCATCACGTAGTATTAAATGCAATATAAAACATGAACAACAATTATCGTTCGTTACTGGTATTGTTTTATTTTCGTCCTTTTTTGCAATCAAACAACTAACAAGCATTTGTATGTAATAAAAGAACAACAACGAAAGAAAAGCACACATATACATATTTTCATAATTATTAACAACAAGAATATATAAATAAACCCTAAATTGAAGTCTGTATGATGTATACAAACTACTATGTAAAAGAATACATGTTACAGGATGTAAATATTTGATATATAGTCGATAATATAAATAAAGGAGAATTTACAGGAACATAAGGGCATACTTAATTGGTTAGCGTGACCGATCGCTGAGCACGTGATGCCATAAATATGATATTATTAATATTACCTTGTGCATTCATATATTGACCATTGCTTTTAAAGCAATGGCTGTAGGTATTCAAAGCCATTTTTTTAGACGTTGTAGTAAATAGTACTAAAATTTCCGTTAAAAACAAATTATGAAATGACATCAAGTTTGAAGTTTTATATCAAAATTTAAAACGGAGCACTATTTGAATGTAACATTAGCCAAGCTTAGTTTGATATATCATACCTCTCCTTTTTACATGATCTTTTTAAAGAAAATAACATCATATATCTTAGAGAAATACTTGGTTCTTAAGTTAACCTTGTGTTTTTTTTCACTAAGGGATTACACTTACCTCCTGTTCTTTTAAAAATAAAAGGAATTAAGTTCGTATATTCGTTTTCAAAACAACAATAACTTTTTAAACTTGTTATTGTTACTCCATAAAGATCCTAAAGATCAGCACATCGATGACAATACAAATAGTCATGTCGAGTAAATAGATTCGATTCTAATTTCTACAATATTAATTTTTAGATGCTATAAAGTACATATTTTTTTTTTTTTTAATTAATAACAAGTGAAGTCGATTGAGTTTGTGCGCGGAATTTATGACTGTTTCTTCACAGGTCTTCATTTTATTTTGCTTGCTTTATTTCTATCCTCAATTTACGCCATTTCTAATATGTGCAAATATATATGCAAAATGTTTATATAATATACCTCATATATATCCAAGATATCTCTTAGCTTCCATCACCCTGCTTCCCAACCTACATACCAACATGGTTATCATGGTGTTCTCTAAGTGTATGTTTCTAATAATAGAATAAAAAAAATGCAAACCCTTAGCCATTTTTTTTAGAATATTAAAACAAAAAACTGAAAAACTTAGTTTCATATTCTAATTTTATTCAATTTTAATTTCACTGCACTTAAGGACACTAATGAGCTATTAGGGCTTAGGTCCTTTCTGAAATTATTAATTATTATTATTATTCAAATTATTTGTCATATATTGAAATCAGATAAGACGCTTTGGCATGCACCCCTTGTATACCAAGAGACTAACTTATTCAACGTTCTTATAAATAAATATAGATATCCACGATATTTTTTCACCATTTAAATAAACTTCTACCTATTGAAAATTTTTAACACATTTTTCTTTCTTATAAAATATTTGGTGACGCCAATGATTCTGGCATATGATCAAAAGAACACGGAAAGCTGTTCATACTAAAATTTTTGTATACAATTTGTTTCACCATCAATTTTGTGAAACAAACGATCTTAATACAGGAACCAAGAAAACATCAAGAGAGTTCATAACCTCACACAGCTTAACGGTCGTGGTACAGTATCGAGAGTTTTTACAAATTTTACACAGAATCAGAGAAAGCTTTTTCATAAACAATTAAGTCTAATTTATTAAACATTATTAGGAAATATAATTTTAGAAGTTATCAAAAATTTTTAATTATTTAAACCTAACCGTTATTTTAAAGGAAAATTTACGGTAAATGCACTACTATTTAAAGCAAACATTTTCCACAAAAAAACTCTCCATGAAACGGAAATTTAAATGCATCAACTAATTATAGGAACTTAACTAATCAAAGGAATATTATTTCCAGTCTAAGAGTAATAGAAAAGAGGCTCTTTCAAAAGCGAAACCAGAAATTTGTTGACTAACATGAACAAAGTTTATTGCTAAAACTCATTAAACTTGTTCACGTATTTTATTTTCTACATGCTCCATTAAATATAACCTATACTGTTGGAAAGTACAATGCCTGTAATTTAAAAACTAATGCAGAATTATGACTCTTTGTACATGAATTAGTTTACGAATACAATGGAATTATTGTTTTTATACACTTCTCACTACGGCTTAAAAGGGTATATATAGGTTTGTCATTTCATTTGAAATTTCTATAATATTCATTTTCAACCCTCCAAAAGCATAAATTTTCTGAAAGCTCATGAATAGAGAAGTCGAATTAGCATTCTCCGTCTGTCCATGTGTATGCTGACATCAGTTTTTTTAAAGCTCGCTAACATCACCAAGACAGAAATTGCAGACTGGTTTTAAAAATCATCATAATTGTCCGATAACTTTCTGGTATTTGTGGAAATCGATACAAGTTCCTGTGTTTTCTTTCTTATTTTCACCAAAAAAAATTAAAATTTTTCTGCTCTAGGATAATTTATAGGCAGAATTGGACAAATCGGTCATTAACCGACAAAGTTATGGGAAAAAATTATTTTTGAAATATATATTTTTTGTATAGTTATATCGAATTTTGCAAGATCCTAAATGACTAGATCATAGATATGTCATGATCTTAAAAATTATTTCCGAAAAATTTTAACAAATCGGTTTAAAACTAACTGAGATATAAGCGCTAAAATACAACTGCTTCGGTATTTTACCTAAGATCTACAAACGAAAATCTGTTTTTTCAGTTTCTATACAACCGAGAGAGCCAATGTGTATATCAAATGATAGGGCTTGACGTGTAGAATACAATCAACTATATACAAAATCAGAAACGAAGATGGCGTCGGAATAAATAAAGAAAATTTCGCATGCATAAGATACGATGTGGTCATTATACCTACATATGTACACGATGATGAAGGGTATTTCAGATTCGGCACAGCCGAATATAGTATTCTTATTTGTTTTGTTTTAATAAAATTGCTGGTTCTGCACTCAATTATAAGTAAGTAATACAAGCAATAAATTATTTCTTTTATTCACTATTACACATAAAAATACTGTTCTTTAGCGCAATTCATGTTGTTGTACAAAACAAAAACAAAGAACTATTTAAGTTATATTTACATTTAATCATGGATACTTATGCTTAGTTTTATTTCTCTTATTTCTTTTGACTAAAAACTATAACTTACAAACGTTTCACCTCGTATTATTTTATATATGAATATAGCATATACGTTACAGCTTCTAGAAAGATTAATTTATAGCTCCAAAGCGGAATAAATATGTATTTAAAAGTTAAAACTAACTCTCTAATTATAGCTGGTGCTACTACAGGGAGGGCCAAAAGTAAACATTTAATATTTTTTTTTGTTTAAGTATTTTTTATTTTTAAAATTTTTTTGGGTTTTTTTATAAATATTTCGAGTAAGTACATAATAAAGAGATTCACCACTAAACAAAAAATCAGAATAAAATAATTTTGTTTAAATTAGTGATCAATTATTTAAATGCAAGGAACAACTCATCGACATTCCAAGGTCAGAACTTTGACCTTTGAATCAATAATACATTGCATTGGCAGAACCGGTAAACCATGTTTAATTAGCACTGCGAAAAATATTAAACGTATAAAGCAAGATGTTAACGAAACACCAGAAACCTCTACCAAATGTCACTCTGCTTAAGTAGAACATCATTATGGCGGATTAAACAATATATTACTGTTGTAGGCTATAAATGGCTTTTTTAATAAGCCAACAAGTTCTGGAGCTCTAAAGAAGCAAAAGTCATTCATCAACACTATTTGCTTTCCATGAGGTATACAGCTTGGTGTGGCATTTTGAAAAAATCTTTGGTCTTTGCGCTTTTAAAATTGAGATTAACCTTAAATAAAGAGCTTTTCATATATTCTACTTTTAAGAACAGACCTTTGATGTGGTCTCAGTATGATGATGCAATGGCACTTTTAAATCAAAAATTTGAATAAATTTTCGAGAAATTTGAAAATTAATTGTCCTGCACATTCGCCAAATTTATTTGCATCCGATTGTTTTCTTTGGGGTTTTTTGAAGGAGCGAGTACACACAAATAAAAAACATGATTGTGGTTATCATACTCTAAGAGCAACATATTACGATTTAGTTGTATGATTGTGATTAAAACATACAATAGTTGTTAGCTACCATTATCATGTTTTATTAAAATATCGTGCGTCTTATCATATTATGACAACAAATAAAATAAACAACCTTTGCTATTTTTGTAAGGCAAATTATTGTGTTTTGCTATTACAATTGATTGTGCCTACCTTTGCAATCACAATCTGATTTACCAATATTGTTTTACATTATATCATTTATTTTTATTTATTTTTTTTTTTTTTTAATTTTTTGTAAATCTGTATTATTTTTGTTTTACGTGTCAAACTTTTGAAATAATAAAATTCATTCAGCAAGAAAACAAGCAGCCAGAAACATATTATTATTGAAAAATCATACTTTGTCCAACATCAAACAAATAGACCATATTGTTACGATTATACCTTTTATAAATGTTGGCTTATTTCCTTTAAATATACTTTGAGTTCTTTTATTGTAATCAAAAACAGTTGAAATTAGTTATAAAATTAAGAGCACTTCATTTATTTAAACACACTCAGATATTGCTTTTATGTCCCTTTACCTATTTCACTTATGGTTATACACTTATTATCAAACTCACTTTGATACGCACTTTACAAGCTCTACTGTAGTACTCATAATGTTAGCTGCATTGTTCTGCTATTTATAGTTACATAGTAGTGTTCTGTGACATTCGACAAAGTTCTCGTATGTACACATTGGTTTATTCTCTAAATTACTCGAAAGCAGTTACATTTAAATTAAGACGTAATGTTAATGTTGAGTAATAGGCAGGAATAATAAAAGTGCCTAAGAGTATGCTGCACATAATAACTCACCTCAGCTGCATACAACTTAGCATCATGTTCGAACAACCAGCGAACCAAACGAAATGTCAAATGTACACAAACTAATGCATACAAAACTACTGTAACTTAAACTAAATACTGTAAATATAACTAAAATAAAATTATAATGTAAATTAGGATATTTAAAATAAATCTGTAACAATATCAAAACATCTTATTTTGTTAAAGAAACCACACATTTCGATACACTGGTGTTGCACTGGCCGTTATTTATTTATTTATTTATTTATAAGGGTTACATGCTACAAAGCGGAACTTCAAAATGTAAAGTTTACTTAACAAAATAAATAACCTTAACCAAGAAATAATATTTTTAGTCCTGCTAATATTTTAACCGCCACTGTTACAAGTAAGTCAAAACCATATTTTGCGGTATATATGTATGTAGACACATGCTGTGTTTTATGGCCTGTTAATTTTTTTCGTCTTTAACGCCTCAACCAAATACTTAAATGTAGTGTATGAAATTTGAATTTAATTTTATTTATTTATTTATTTTTTTTTTTTTGTTTTTTATATAAAAATACCCAGACACCAGAGATAATCTTGGGCAAAAAATAAATGATCACATTTTATAATGATAAAAGCCATGTGGTGTTTGTTATTCATGTGCCATAATGAAGTGACAAATACTTATCAAATTATCTTATTAAGCATGTATGTTTGAATATATGTATGTATGCATGTATGTATGCAAGTATACAAATACATATATGTATATGTGTGTATGTATATGAAATAAGTTGGTAAGAAAAAAATGGCAACCAGCATTCTTAAGCATTATATAATTGTTACACTTAAACTCAAATTGAATTGAATGGGGGACCTTAATGTATGGAGGATTAAACTTTTGTCTATTTACATGTATGTATGTAGCATACACATTTATACCTCGACTTTTTCGTTTTCATTTACTAACGAATAATAAATATATGAGAGAATAAAATCTGTTCTATTGGCATAAGACCTTTTTGGCACTTGAAATGTACTTTATTTTGCTCTCATTAATAAATCCAAATGAGCTGATACGAACACTAAAAAGGGAGAAACAGATTATTTATAAAAGTTTAATAAGTAATTAGGCTTTGAATATTTATGTGATTTAATTTGATATTTTTTTGTTTTGTTTTCATATTAGATTTTGGTTCTTTTTTTTCACCATTAAACCTCTGTCTTAGCTACATGAGCTTATTAAATATTGAATAGGAAAATCGAATAAATAATTACATTAGAGATTATCTTAAAAGGACATATGTCCGTGTGTATAAAATAAAAAAAAAATATAGAAGAAATAAAACCTGTTCTTTTCTTTCGGGCGTTTTCAGAAAACCAATTAATTTTTAGGATATGGTCTTTATAGAGTTTGTGATTTTGTTATACATACTTTGTTAAGATGCCTAATTAAATAGTACGAAGAAAAAAAATTAATTACCAAAAACAAAAAAAAAAAACATTGCAAAAGAACATTCTTTTCAAGACTTTTAATAGTGTAAAAGCATTCAGTCCAATGGCTTTCTTAAACAAAATAATTTGTCATTAATGAAGTGCTTCAAAATGAATTCAACATTATGAAACATCTCTTAAACAATTCATGTAAACAAACATCGGTTGCTTTTCATCAAATATGTATGACATAACGAATTCGCTAGCTCTACACTTGCTCTCCAATGCTACGCTAATATGAAAATCATTAGTGTTCACTAAAAACTAAATCAGTTAAACCTCTGCAAAATAATTTCTTCGTCATGTTTTAGCATGAGGATATATTTATTTTGTCAGAACGTTTGTAAAATATCGAAATACTTTTTTTTTAGACCCCATAAAGTATATATTTTCTAAGTTCCAGTACTAATTAACGACAATTTAGTTATTTTCATCCATCCGTCCTTCTACCTGCCTGTAAATTGCATGAGCAAGTTCAAATCAAGAAAGTTAGGGGCATCAAAAATGTTTGGTACCAAAAATGGGGAAAATTTGTGAAATAACAAAAGAGAAGTAGCTAGCAATGTAAGGGTAGGCCACAAAAAATATCCTGTTACAAAGAATTAAATGCGATTGCGTCTAAACGCAACAACGTAAAGCAATAAAAAGAGTATATTTTCCCGAAATTTACTAAAATCTATAAATTACGAAAACAGTTATATCGGGTGTTCCAACTAGAACGCAATTTTTAAATTTTAAATAAATCACAGATATAAAAAAAAAATCGTGAAGCTTTATTATATCATAAAGTAGACAGAATGAGGTTATGTATGAAACAATATATCGTGCAGATGGCCGCCGCGGCTTTGCTGGCACACACGCGATCTTTTAATGAAATTTTCAATGACCTTTTTGCATAAATGCTGCGGTATTTCATTAATGCAGCGTCCAATTTCCTCTTTTAAGGCTTGAGTCGTCATCGGCTTATTTGCGTAAACCATTGACTTCAAAAAACCCCAAAAAAAAATCTAAAGGTGTTAAATCACACAATCTAGGCGGCCAATTCTGGTCTCCAAAACGCGAAATAACACGACCGGGAAATAACTGATGCAGCAATTGAATTCTTTCTCTGGCTGTATGACATGTGGCGCCATCTTGTTGAAACCACATGCCCTCCACATTCATTTCTTCAATTCTAGCCAAGAAAAAACTGGTTATCATTTCACGATACCGAACACCATTGACTGTTTGCGCTTGACCTGCCTCATTTTCATTGAAAAAAGGTCCAATGATTCCTCCAGCCCAAAAACCACACCACACAGTGACACGTTCAGGATGCATTTGCTTCTCGTGAATCACTCGAGGATTTTCCTCACCCCAAATGCGACAATTCTGCCTATTGACGAAGCCATCAAGATGGAAATAGGATGATCGCAATTTGCGAACTGTAGCCGCAAAACTTTCACCATTTTGGTAAAACAATTTCACAATGAGAATGCGTTGCTCATTCGTGTAGCGCTCCATTTTTACTAACCTCGTACGTTCTACTAGCAAACAATAACAATTGTTCAAATATCAAACAATGACACTTCGAATGGCGCCAAATTTAAAAATTCCGTTCTAGTTGGGATACCCGATAGATTAAAATGTACAAAAGTTAACTTCGCAAAGTTCCTGTTTTAAAAATTGGTATTGAATTTCACCCTTTTTCAATACTACCATACTTCACTAAAATACTTAAAGGTCTGGTTAATATAAAGGGAAATCAATAAATTTTTATCTATTCATTATCTCATATTTAAAAACCAATCAGGCTTTAGACCTAAGCATGGCTATATCACATCGCTACTAAATGTGTCTGAGGATACCAGAAATAATCATGACAATGGTTTCAAAAACGGACTGCATAAGGAAAGTTGGATTATAATTTCATGCAAAAAACAGAACATTAACGTAATTCATACCCAGACAAGAGAAAAAATTTTACTTCTGATAAAATTGCACACAAAAAATTATTCTTATTATTTTATTGGTTTCCTTGCAAATTACGCGTATTTGTTCTGTTCATCCAAAATTAAAAGAACAAAGATAATTATTACCAGTCCATGAAAACAACAAAGAAATACTAGGACAAGATTTGCAGTCAATTACTTAAAATTGTTACACACATAACTGTTCTGTATTCCATGTGAACTTTAATTGCCCGGAATCGTTATAACAGTGTTGTTGTTAATATCTACAGTTTCATGTGTCATTCGAACAAATTAATTCCAATCGGAACATAGAGAACAAAGAGATGTGAGATGTAGAAAATCTTAAAAATTACTTAACAGATAGTTTGTGTTGTTGTTGGTTATACTCTTAAACTTTATCTTTTTACTTGAATTAGAATCTCGATAACTTACATTTGTCAAAACTTGGATAGATTACCTGTAAAGAAACAGTGAAAAATTAATAATTACGAAAATCTTTGTTATAAATAATTATTAAATGTAATTTAAATAATAATTTTAATTTTATTGCAGCCAATTTTAAAATTAGAAGAAAAAACCAATATTTAAAGAAAATCAAGTAAGAGCGTTATTTAAGATATGCAGAATAATATGTACCCCTCACAAAAGCAACTAAAAGCAAAAATAATTTGTTTGCGAAACAGATTTTCTCAAATCTGTTTTTGATTTACATATGCTCAGTCATAGGTGTCGTTCATGTGATTTATGGCATGTCATCATGTACATAGTACATGTTGTGTGTGATCATGTTCGTGCGATGTAGACTGAATAAGCGCAAAATTTCTTCATTTTCGCAATACGACTCACGAAATCTGCATTACGTCTACTCTTACACATGTGTAAGGATAAAGAAGAAAAGCGCTTCATTCGGCTGTGCCGAATCTTATATACCCTTCATATAGTTATTTCTTTTTTAAATGCAAATCATTTTATTTTTAAGATATTTTTGCCTAAACTTCATACGAGAGGTGAGCTTAATATACTTTTGTATAAAAAAATTAGGTCAAAAACATAAGTGGCTTGGAGCTAAAAGGGCCAATGTCACTTTTTTGTTCTTTTAAGTTAATAATTGCATTAGATTTGTTTTCTTGCTCTATTTTATTATGGTAAAACATCTAAAGTCATACTTAACCCAGAATAGCTTCATAAATAAAATGCTGGCCAATGTCACTATGAAAGCGTCTGTTAAAGTAAAAGTTCAATTCAAATTTTCTCAAAAGTAATTATTTTGACATTGGCCCTTTTAGCTCCAAGCCACAGATATAAAGGACTTAATTGCTTGCATCACAGTAATTTATATAGAATTTTTTTTACTTTTTAGAATTAATATTTTCAGAAACATAACTGACAATTAAATGGTGCAACTGTGACAAAAACTTTTTTTTGGAGATCGATAGTTTGAATTTTTTTCCAAAAAAAAATTTGTTAGCCGATATTTTTGTCGGTAATTAACCCTTGGAACCCAGAGTTTTTAGTATATGTTGGCCGAAGAAATGTTGTGAATAAAATCAACATTTGTCCATCGATTTTCATAATTTGTGGCTCACTTTATTTCCAGTATACTTTGCATTTTTAAAAGGAAATAAATGTAAAATATTTTTTCTTTTAAATTTTTTAGGAGATTTTTGAAACAAAAAAACTTGTTTTCATTAAAAATATTTTTTATTTCTTCACCAATTTCTGGATAGCTCCGACAAAGTCGAAAAGAGAAATGTGAAACTGTTTAAAAGGCAATTTTATTCCGCATCTTTAGGCGTTTCAGTTATTCAAATTGAACAAGTCGTTAAAGAGTTTTATTGAAATAAGTGGGCCTAGTCGCCTTGTTTAGGGAAAAATATTAGCCATGCCCATAAAAAAATCTGCACGTGGTACGGAAAAACTGAAAGCGAATTTAGAATTTAACGAGTTGATATCGCTATATTTCACATATTTTAGTTTAGGGATCAATTTTTTTAAAGACTAGCCAAGCCCGGCGCGCGTTGCTACGCCCCTTAATTAATAAAAATGCATTCTGAATTTTAATTTAATATATTAATAATATTATTTTATTGATTTTTATTGTAATGCAAGTGAGTATACAATATCTTTGGTTATTCCATTCGCTGTAAAAATGAACAAAGTTTTTGGTGTTCCCACTCCGGAGCAAGCGACGTACAGCTGTCCATGTGAAAAGCATGGATTTTCCAAATTTGATCCTGCAACACGCAGAGATTATCCTTGTGCTTTGTTGATGGTAATAGCGAAAGCAAGTCAAACTGGAAACTGTGGTCGCTTGAAGTTGATACTGAGCTCTTTTTACACATAGCAAACAGTATCGGTTGTGAGTACCGCAATTTTTGCCAATCGCATAGTTTAGTTGTGGTAATAGAATTTTTCAGTGGTATCTACAGAATTTCATATCGGAATATAAATATGTAGTCAGCACTAGTAAATTATATTTCTTGCAATAGAAATTTTACAATCACAAATAAAAAGTTCGATTGCAGGAACTGAACCATTCGATTGGCAGTGAATGTGATTTTGTGTTTTCTGGGTGAAGTATATGTGAATGATCAGTATTCACTACATAAAAAAGTGATACGTTGTAACTCTTTGTAAAGGTATAAAGTTATAAATGGAGTTAAATAAGTAACAGAAATAAAAATGGTAGCTCTTATTGAAATAAATAATACAATCTTAAAAGTTCTTTTAATACAATCGCATTCATACTTGTACAACTTTCAATCACCAGTCACCAATATAACTATAAAATATCCTTACAATATATCCTTTAACTATATGCTAGAAGTTTTATTTCATATTTCAATATTTTAAACCTGGGCAAAAATGTATAGACAAGATTCTTTACATCCAAATAAGGCATTATTTTTATCAAAATTATTAAAACATCGCTAAGTGTTTTTTTTTTTTTGTTTTTTAAATTAAACATTTCAATTTACAAACGAACATTTCGAAGTCTTAAATTGTAGTATGATCACAATAATACCCACACCATCAAAATATAACAACTTTTTAACATATCATAACTGACTGAAACAATGTGACATGTTTTTATTTTGATATTTCAACATGAAAGTAAAAGTTAAATAAAGAGGCCAACAACAAAATTGAATATTCATTGCATGACATTGAAATACCTTAAGATACAGCAAATAAACTATAGACGAATAAATAAGTAATAGAAAAAATAAATAAAATAAATGCAAACAGAAAATAAAATAAATATTTTTTTTTTTTTTGACATTTGGTATATTTTCCAAGGACGAGAAATACACTTGTACCTGATACTAACCAAAAGAGATTAAAAACAAACACATTAAAATTAAAATTAATACATAAACCTATCCCCCGTTTTCCAATGGATTCAGTTAATTTTGAATTAATTTTTTATTAAATTAAGTTAATATTTTTGGTATCACGTTAGTGGATTCATAACAAGCAGAGTTGCCGTATATGGGCAAATAAGAATTTACAAGTGATTGTTAAAAAGCCCCAGAATTCACAAGAAGTGAATGTTTGGTGCGGCAACTTAGTAGGGCCGTGATTCTTTGAAAATTAGGCAAAGCAGTCATCGTGAATGGTGTTCGCTACCGCCAAAAAATAACAGACTTTATGTAGCCAGAAATTGAGGATATAGACCTGTACAATATGTGGTTTCATTAGGATGGTGCCACTTGCCACACAACCAACTAAACAATGGCTCTGTAGGGTGAAAAATTCAATGGTCGTGTTATCTCATGTCGTGGCGATTTTAATTGGGCGCCACCATCATTTGATTTTCACCGTTGGACTACTTTCTTTGGAATATTTAAAAAAAAAAAGTGTATTAAATAAGCCAGAAAGCAATTCAAAAGCTGAAGAATGTAATTATTCGGCACAGAAACGACAATGAACCTCAATTATGTCTCACTGTCTTTGAAAATATCGAATAGAACTATCCTACTGAAGCCGTGGTGACCTTTTGGCCGATATTTTGTTTCACACATAATTGTCACAGATTAAGACGATTATCTGAGAACTTTTTGTTTTATTCACAATTCACATCGTGCGTTTTGGTTGGACACCCCTACATTCCAAATTGAACAAAAAAAATGTCTAAGCCTATTTGTAGGAGATTTCAATCAAATAAATAATTATTGATTTATAAATTGAATACAATTCAACTAGAAAAAAATTTAACATAAGAACAAGTTCTTCTTAGCATAGAGCTATTAGATAAGCTAACGAATTAGTTCATGCAAAATGAAGCTTTCAAAATTAGATTTAAAAACTCTTTATAGTTGAATCAAATTTTTGCAGAACTAAGCTCAAATTGAATTAATTCTCTCGAAGCTCTAGTAAGTAGTTACTTGCTTGTTGTTCGTAAGTACATTTGCTAGATGATTGTAGGCTTATTAATGTAGACTTTCCCTTTCAAAAACTCTAAAAAAAAGCGGTTAAATCCGGTGAACTCTGAGGCCAATTAAAAACTCTTGTATACAAAATAAATCGTTCCTCAAAGATGTCCCGTAAAAGAGCCATTGTGTTCCTTGCAGTGTGCGCTGTAGCTCCATCTTGTTGGAACCATACTTGCGGATGGTTTTCCACGGCTGGCCAAAAAAAATTTTTCAACATTGTCCAATTACCCTTTCCGATGAAACACCGCACCAAACCGTACACTTAGAAGGGCGTAATTCTCGCTGTTGAACTACTCTCTGATTTTCCGTAGCCCATATCCTGCAGTTTTGCTTATTAACGAACCCACTTAATTGGAAATGGGCTTCGTCGCTCATAATTAAATAATGAATAAAATTATGATTTTCTTCTGCTTTTTGCCGGAAAAAACTGCACTATCAAGTCGTTGCTGGTTATCTGTCGGTTTCAATTCTTATGCTCCATTTTAAATTCCCCAAGTTTTCTTTACAAAATAATGAAAACAAAATAAAAAAACATTATAATAAAAAAGTTATAAGTAATTCAAACTCCTTTGGTAATTTTTGGCCAGCCAGTACAATTATGTTCCGAATAAGATTTCTTTAAAAAAAAAAAGAACATTGAGGGTTCTCTGTTTTGGTACTTCTATACCAAATTTTATAAAAATTTTCCAAATTTGACACAATTCAGTTCAGCAAGATACAAAAGAAAGAAGCTATAGTTTTGTTTTTTAGATCCTTCATTTTATACACCTTAAAAGCGTTTTTTTTTTCAAAATATATGAAATGTACGGACACAGTTCTTTTAAGTACAACCTTACAATAATTACTTTTCTTTGTTTCTAGAAATGACCTGGAAGTTTGCAATTTTATTAAAAGAGATATTGTAACTTTTTTTTTCTTTTAAAAAAATAACAATATTATTTTTATACCCTTCACACAGTGAAAAAGGGTATATATAGGTTTGTCATTCCGTGTGAAATTTCTACAATTTTCATTTCCGACCCCATAAAGTATATATTTTCTGAAAGCTTATGAATAGGGGAGTCGATTAAGCCCTGTCAGTCTGTCCGTCTGTCCGTCTGACCGTCTGTCCGTGTGTATGTTGAAATCAACTTTTTGAAGCCCCCCGACATAGGTTGGACCCGGGTAAGGTATAAAAATATCAGAAATATTCGGGAGTAGATCGGTATTGAAAATCAGAAACATCGGTACATAAACAACTGAGATATGAGCAAAAACCCACGACCACCTCGATTTTTTTTTCACAAAAACAACAATTCAACAACAACATACATACATACAAACGTGTATACTGGTTAGAGAAAACGTGGCATCGAATCCCAACTGAGCCAAAAAAAATTTTTTTTTAATTTTTGTAAATATTTTTTTTAATTTTTTTTTTTATTTTTTTTTTTATTTTTTATTTAATATATTATTTATATTTTTATTATTTTTTTTTTTAATTTTTTTTATTTTTTTTTTTTAATTTTTTTTTTTATTTTTTTTTTTTGTTTTATATATGTATATTATATATATAATAATTTTTTTTTAAATTTTTTTTTAAATTTTTTTTTTTTAATTTTTTTTTAAATTTTTTTTTTTCGTTTTTTTAACATACATACGTGTACGTATTTCAT
This sequence comes from Phyto melanocephala, assembly GCA_941918925.1. NCBI lineage: Eukaryota > Metazoa > Arthropoda > Insecta > Diptera > Rhinophoridae > Phyto > Phyto melanocephala. Next base: position 115,353,224 of record OW799234.1, read on the forward strand.
ATGGGATGAATGGTGATACAAGCAACTGTTATTGCATGACTACACGTTGTGAAGGGTATATAAGATTCGGCATGGCCGAATATAGCACTCTTACTTGTTTGCTCTTAAGTTTTATACGAGTTTATATCAACACTTTTATTTTGTGTTTTACACAGAATATTGAAGTATTTCCCATCCATGTAAAATGGGGTACAGATGTAGCGCAAACATCAATGACAAAAAGTTAAACATAGAGCCAAAAAAAAAATTTAAATAATTAGTAAACACATATACAAGTAAATAATTATATAGAAAAATAAACATACTAAGTTGGCATATAGAAATTATTATCTCTTTACTAATCGACATTTGAAGAAAAGTAAATGTGAGTGAAGGTACGTGTATTTACTTCTTGTTATAAGCCAAGCCAGTCATAAATTCTATTATGTTTAGATTCCATCTGTCAATATTTAAAATGGTTCATTAATTATCATGACAAAGCAAAAACCAAAGAAAAATAATTTTAGAACATAAACGTCTCAAGAACAAATCAAACAAATAAGTGTTTTGCAGTCAAGATTAACAAGAAATAGAAGTGGATCCACTTAACATAATTTGTAACAATTAATTTTGTTGGAAATATTGTCACAAAGTTTTACTTTTATGTTGATGTAAATTGTTTCTGTTTAAATATTAATAAAATCATAATGAAGCCCACATTTGAAGTACAAAAGTGCAAATGACTTGAATGTTTTTTTTATTGGGTTTTCTTAATTTGTTATAGAAAAAGCTTACTGGAATGACGCAACACTCAGCTTTACAGTACGGAAATACTCGTACGTATTAAGAAATTTTGTATTATGCTTCTATTTTTATTTAAATCATTAATTTGACAGGTGAGAAAGATATATTGACACGACAGCACTTAACATTTCTTAAATATGTTATACAAAATACAAACAAATGGATTTAAATTTAATAAGGGACGAAACTTTCTATTACGAATATTTTAGAGATAAAAATTTCTTTTTAGTATATTTATGCTGCACAAAATACTCTATTCAAGGTTAATATGAAGAAAGCAGGAACTTATTTCTCTATTTGAGTCATAAGAAATAGCGAACATTTTTATATATTTTATTTATATAAAAAAGTACCTACATTATTGTCAATATGCAAAAGTTAAATGTTAAAAGTATAATATATGCCACGCCACGGAAACTACATGAACAATGGCTAACGAGAATATACTATCAAGTCTGCCGTTTAAGATACAGGTTAAATATTGAGCAGCAACCTCAAGTAAAGCGCTGACGAGAGACTATAAAACCAGATATCAAATAGTTATCTACACCTTATTGACGGAAAACATGACAATTGTAATATATAATAAAATCTCAACGAGATATGAAAGCGTAAACTGCCTCACCACAATACCAGAGGAGCGAGATTAGGATAAAGTAATTAGAACAAGAAATACACAATATGCGGATGAATTAAAAATTGGTGACCGAACTAGAATGAGTTTATTGACATAGGCCAAATCAGAAGTAAGTACTTTCGTCTAAATAGCAAATCACACTACTCTTTTCCAGGCCAAGATTATGGCAATTACAGAAAGAAGTAAACGGGTGAAGGAGACTGATACAAAGCTCCGATTGATATTTTCAGGAAAACAACGAAATAAAAAATTAAGTCTTGGAAATTTCTAAACTTCTAGAGACATTATGGGTACCAGGTCATTGCGATATAATCGGAAGTGAAGGTATCGACAAATTATCCAAAATATGATTGTTTTTTTTAATACCATTACCTTGGAGAATGCTAAACCCTCTGAGAGGTTTAAAAGTTAACTGAAATTTTTTATGATAGAGAAACACGTCAGAATACCTACGCTGAGGAATTAGATTCGTAAAGTAGACGAAACGTTAACTGAATTGGCTATATGGTTTTATTAGGGGAATAATAATACTTTAAAGCACACAACACATCAAATAAACGTACTTAATTGTATACCTATCATGGTCTTGGGCTCTTCAATACCCCTCTTTTCACCCTAACCTAAGCTAACAAACATATAAAATTATTTCTAAAACAAAACAATAAATAAAAGCAACTGAATGTGATTTTAAAGTTTACGTCTAAGATTTTATTTTTTAGAAAAAAGAAGAAGAGCACCGAAGGTGTTTAAAATATCGAAAATATATAAATAAGAAAATAATTTTTTATAAATAACAAAGCATTCATTTAAAATTGGGTTAATTGAACTAGAGCCTGAAAAATTCATTGAAATTATATAAATATTTTTTTTAATTTTATATTTCTGTAAAATATATACAAATAAATACAGGAAAAATTTTGTTAAATTTTTCAACCATCTGGCTTTTCTATGTATGAATGTTTTTCACCCGTTTAGTGAGAAAAATCAAACATATAACCTAACCAAAAAACAACAGATCAAAGGGCTCAGCAAAAATTATTTTTAAAAATTATATTATAAAATCTAAAAAAATATATCAAAATTCAACTTGAACTCCACAAGTGAGTCAAAACATAAAATGTACTTGTATTTTGTACTTATTTACTTTTATTATTAAAACATTAGTTTTTTAGAAAAAGGTAGCAGCAAATTATCAAACAAAAATGTTGTTAAAAGAAATAAATCTCATTTACTTTGGAGGCTGATTAAGATTTTTGCACATAACTTGGATTCTATAACATAATTTTGAGTTGCTCAATATATACCAGTTCGTTATCTATGTTAAGTATGCTCAGTAAACTGCCAAGGAGGAACGTGTTAAAATCCCTACTTTACATTTTCTCAGACATCCAAGCGCCTTTAAAAGGCTGTAGTTTTGGCATGAATTATCGTCCTCAACCATTTTGGGTTGCTCAACAAGCTCAGGCTTTAGACTTCGGAAAATTATCTTCTATGTAAACCGCAGTCTTTTTGTAGCGTATCTTCAGGATCATTTGTATTAAGCTTTTCACCTCCTAGAAAATGAATTTGCTGTGGTGCCAAGCTTTGATATTTCGTTTGTAACTTCTACAATATTCGGAATCTAATAGGTTTCATACCTTCTAAAGTTTTATGAATAAGGGAGTCAATTGAGGGATATCAGATTATCTCACTGTTCGTCTGCCAACATATCTGTTTCACAGTTCGTGAGTCTGACCGTCCCTTAGTTTCTCCAGGTATAATATAAAACAGACCTGCGTTTGTTGCTACTTATAGTTGATGTATGCTTCTAGCGATATTTTGGCTCAGTGAGTCAATAATGGTCTAAGTTATCGGCAATAATTATTTCGAAAAAATATATTTTTTTTAATATATGTATCTTTACACAATAGTTTTTCAAACTTTTAAATAATTTTTTGACACAATTAAGACACCAAATTAAAACCGTAGCCTTTAAAATCATGATTAAGCACCACAAACAAATCGGCTTGAAACTAACTGAGATACAGTCATAGACATTCGTTTGACCGTACTTGAGTTAAGGACCAAAATACAACTGCTTTTGGATTTTTTCTTATATTTACAAACAAACCCCGTTTTTAAATTTTTTCATCAACCGATATAGGCTTGACTAGCAGAAGACTTATAGCCCACTTTAAAAACTTTAAAATCTATTTTGGCCGCCACTACAAAATGACGCAAAAAAAATTCATATATTGTTCATATCTAGTGTTTTAAAATTTGCCTTCTCCAACTTCCTCAGAAAAAGCTTAAGCAGTGAAATACATAAAAAAATTTTGAAAATGTTAAAATCCAAGATCGCGTTCTAATTAAAATTATTGATATTTGGGTCAAATAAAGTATTACGCCTTTGTCCTTCTTAATGTAATGGTACAAATAAAAAGTTGTGGCCAAAGAAATACACTAAACTAACACGAAGCGTTAATTCAAGATGTCATCTAAAATAAAATGGCGAATAATTTTTTTCCCTTAACCCCATCGACATGGGTATCAAATGAAAGAGCTTGACTAGTAGAGTGCTGTTACCTTTTTGTAAACTCAAAATTAAAGATTATGTGGAAAATAACATAGCAAAACGGTGCATAAGATTATACCTATGGGTATGATGGTTAAGAGTGTTAGCAAATTACTTGTTTGTTTTTTAATTTTTTCTTTTTATATTCTGTTTATTTGGTTTTTATTTACAAACTATTTAAAGTAGTCATTAGTCTAGTTAGCTTTTCTACATTTGCTTAAACAGTCAAAATGAAGAAACAATCAAGCACTAACTTACACTAAGCTCATGATATATGTAAATGAATAAGTATTTAATATAAACATTAATTTATGTAATTTTTTACTGGGGTTAGCTTTAACCACATTTTTAAGTTCTTTCTCATATCTTATAACCTCAGTATTCTTTTTAAACCCTGCGTTTTTATCATACAGCTGAAAATTTGATTAAATACATAAAATAATGCAATTAAAAATGCATCTCATAAAAATCTCTGCCAACCTTTAACGACATCGCAAATATTTTTGTAGAAATTTAAGCGCCACCTTAGTTCAAGGTATTAAAATGTCAGCAGTTTTTCTGTTTTAGTTTTATTGCTGTGAGTTTTATAACGATATAAAAGATTTTTAAACAATTTTATTTCCTCATTGTTCTTGCTAATAAAGGAGACAATGAGAACAATTAAGGCTACTTTTTATAATTGGCTATTTCTTCTGGGAATATAAAAAAGACTTAAAAGGGCTTTGAAAAATGTTCCAAAAAATAAAAAAATAATATAAAAATCTAATTTCTCAATACCTGTTCTTATGTATATTATGAACTAAATGTGAGTGCATGTTTTTTAAGATTCCTGAAACAAACAAAAATAGCTTTTTACACCAAAAAATCAACACAACTCTATCACAACGTTGATAGTGGTATTGCAGTGTAGTTACAACATTAAAAGAATAACAACCAATGAGCGTTTTTCACATCATGTTTTCATCATCGACAGAACGCCGTAAATGCAAATATACAATATCGGATGAATAAATAAACCGCAAGTGTAAGTGGTATTAGCTTATGTGAGTATAATATTAGCGAGACAGAGTCGTATAATTATATTAATATGGTTGATAAAGAAATATTTCTTAAACAACACTTTAAATTAATATTGCTTTTTTTATTTCATTTTTAGTGTTTTGATGAATTATTATTTATGAAAGAGTCGTGAATTTATATATAAAGGGTAGCGGTATTACGTATAACGTATTTGGAAAAGTTATTATTTCTGCCTGGATTATCAAAAAAAATTTTTTTTTAATTCGCTTTTAAAAAGCTTATTTTTAAACAAATTTATAAATTGATTATAAACTTAATTCGCAGAAGGTTACTAAGTTTATGACTGACTGACTGGTCTTTACTAATTTTCATTAGTAAAGATGCATATCGTCACCTTAAATGCAAAACAATAAATCATCGAAAAATTCAATATTTACTTTGTTATTGATTAAATTTGTTATTAATTAAATTACATGTTTTTACAAAATTCTAAGCTTCACCCTTAAAAAACAAACAAATTATTAACTAAATTCAAAATGACGTATCGTAAAGTGTATAGTTGTCTTATAGGGCCCATACATGCAATTAAGCTTTAAGCACACACTACACCAGCATGGTGGTACAAAATTAATTTTTTACCTTAAAATTGTGTGGAAAAGTTTGTAATGAATAACGAAAAAATTTGTGCTGCACTTATTACGTGTTTGGATGAAGAAATGGCTATGAATTGGCATTTATATTTAAAATGTTGTATTTTTTTGATGTTTATGCCTTGACGATTTAACTTTTATGATCTTATTTTGCCACACACGACTAAATCATGCTGGTACAATCCAAAAAATATCAAACAATTTTTGATAAAGAACCATCAGCTGGTACAATCACAACACAACCTCATACATGGTCAATCAGCTGGCACAGTCACTTGATTGCACAATTATTATGGTGTTGTGTATGGGCCCTATTACTTAAGAAATATTACCAGAATATTTGATTTACTTTTAAGAATGCAGCAAGCATTGATTTTTTTGCATTTAGACTTCAAAATATTTATTCGTTTTCATATTATGTGAACTAAATATTTTGTCAGAAGTAAAAAATAGACAACTAATAAATCTATATTCGGCTTTTCTATATGATATTCACAAACTTTGTATCATCTTGTAATGACCATAACCGACAATTAAGATTATGGTTCAACTGTGGCAAAAACTTAATTAGAAAATCAATCATTAAAACTCTTAATTGAAATTTTTTTTCAATAAATTTTTTCGCCATTATCTTTGCAGGTAATTGATCTATTAAACCATAAATTTCTGAAAATGTTTCCAAAGGTACCAAAAGTTCCAAGAAGTTCCATAGGACCTTCAAAACCTTATTTTTTTTGGGTTGAACACATTGCAATTGTATTTTTTTGCTCATAATATACCGACATAACTAATTTTCAATAGCCAAATTCTCAAAAGCATATCGGAAATTGAAAAAGGAATCTGAAGTATGCCTGAGGGCTTAGAACAAGTTGATTTCAACAGAAACATGGACAGTCGGACTAAGCTACATCAATTCATCTATATAAAGGGTCCGCCATCTAACTTTTTTTTTCAACTAGTGCTTTTTCGTGAATGGTAACACTTAGGTCATGTCTGATTTGACAGATAATTAGTTTTATCCTTTCGCTGAACGAATATGGTTGTCTATACGCTTGAACAACGCTGGGGAATATTGCGACATTACTTTGGCCGATTTTGCCAAAAAAAAAATCATCTTTTCAGATGAAGCTCATTTTGATCTTGGCGGGTATGTATACAAGCAAAATTGTCGCATTTGGGGCAGAGAAAACCCGCACGCATACATTGAAAAGCCGATACACCCAAAACGAGTCACTGTTTGGTACGGATTTTGGTTCAGAGGAATAATTGGGCCATTTTTCTTCGGAAATGAGCAAGGAGCAGCTGTAGTCAATGGCGATCGTTATCGGGCCATGTTGAACGAATTTTTGTTCAGAAAAATTCAAGAGGAGGATATTCGCAACATTTGGTTTTAACAGGACGGCGCTACGTTACACACAGCCGAAGCTACACTTTTTTTTATAACATTTTAAAAAAAAAAAAAAATTATCTGGCGGACTCTTTATTAAAAATAGAAGAAAATAAAAAAAATAAAATTAATGGGAAATGAAGGATAATCACAAAGAATTATTAGCGACAGAAGGCCAAAAGAAATGAAACTTTTTACAAAAACTTTGTGCAAAGAAATATTCGAACGTTTAAGGCAGATGTGGTGGGACCGAAAAAACCTTATGAAACTTTATGCAGTATTGAAAAAAAAGAGCTTTCATCTGCAGGACCTTAAATAATTATTAACAGCAGACTGCCATTATTTCTATGATAACATATACCTTATGATTTAATATACATACATATATCTTTTAAAAATAAATTTAAATATGCTTATTGTTTTTTGCCGTGTTAAGACAAATTTAATGAAGTTTTCAAAATCAATTTCATTAGATGTGTTTTTTACGAAATATCATATTGTTGTAAATAAATTGTGTAGAGTATTCTGCAATTTTGATTAAGAAAACTGAATTTTGTTTATCTCGTCTTAAGATAATCTGTCAAATGTCCACATAAATATATTTGTGTAAATTCAAACTAGTAGTGTAGGATCATGCATGTAGATTAATTTTTTGCCAAATTTTAAAGAAACTTTAATAGGCATTAAGCAATTAGAAACATCTTAAATCATCAAAATAATAATAACAAGTAAGAGCACTATATTCGGCTGTGCCGAATCTTTTATACCCACCACCAATTTTGTGTACATTTAAAGCACAATATTTATTATTTTGTTAATCGCTATGGAATAATCTCTTTATAATAAAATATGTATCACTTTCTTTGTAGAGGGTGGTTAAATTTTAACTGGAAGTAAAAGTATAAAAAAGTAGTTAAGTACATTTCAAAATAAAATACAAAATTATATATTTGTTCAAACCGACCATTAACGATGATATATATTTTCTGGTTGTTTGTAAAAAAAAAACACATAAGTAAAATGTTTATTTTTGTATGTACAGAGTAAAAATAAAAATACTTTTTGTTTTTTATTAAAACAAAAATAATTTATTATGGGTTTTCAAAACATCTCATTAATTTAGAATGACTTTGTTATGTTGTAAATATCTGCGATATTTTTGTGTCAGTTAACAGTATTGTATGCTTGTGTTCATTACAAAAGATAATTTGAAACAACACAATTTCATTATAGATGCTTTGAAATATTGCATTGGATTTTTGTATATATAAATGTCATACTGTAATGTATATTCGCTTTTGCTCAAAAGTTTTATTGACTTTTTTTAAACTCTATCAAATTTCCCACTCTTTATTGACTTGACGTTTAACATAATTTAATGTTAAAAAAAGACATTATTTTACTCTTCTCATGATTTTTTTAAATTTTTATTTACTATATCTGTCTTTGATTTCCCAACTCTGTCTAGTCCAGAAACAGAGCTGTCAGAATATGTAACTAAAAGCTATTTCATGTATTAAAATGCAAACTCTATTGGGCTGAGCACGGTGTTTACATTTCGTTTATGAACGTGTGTATCTGTAGTAATTGGTAAGCATGTCATTATAAAATCTCATGTGTTGTTTCTTACTAACATTAAAGAGTTCTGGAGAAAATTTTGCCTGAGTTTTATTTTTGTAAAAAAAAATAGCACATTACAGTTACCTGGAAGTCAAAAAATAAAATATTGTGCAAAAATTTATTTAAATAGTTATTTGGATTGTTTTTACAAGGGCCGAAATTTTGACAACTCTGGTTGTATCGAAATTAGTTTGGTTTGGCAATTGATAGAATATATTGATTAAATAGCAGCGTTTACACATTCTTGAAACGCAATATTGTGTTAAGCCTTAGTTAGAGTGAAAATAAATCTCTATGAATTGTTTTTATAAAAATGTTACTGTTTAATGCAACTTTTGGCCGGTGAAATCAATGGATCTCACTTTTTAAAAATAAAGCCGCCCAAAATGCAGTTGACAGACCAAGCAGTTATACACAATATTAAGTGTAAGCTTATTTTTTTTCTTAATCAGTAACACCTGTCAAAATTGTTTTCTAGATGGCATTCGATCATTAGTTTACATTTATAAACCTTGGACAACTGTAAATATAAAAACATGAAAACAAGGTAATCACTTGCTCTTACTAAACAACATACTTTTCAATGACTATTACATATCGTCTGTTTTACTTAAAAGTATTTAGTAATGACTTGATTTATAATGTGATACGTAAGAACTTATTTTCAGATATTTGCTTAGATACACACACAATACAATTTCTTGTTGAGAAATATGCTTCAAGCCATTCAAATACATAACCTTTTATCATTCTCATTTAGTTTAACACACTAAGGGTAAAAGTAACAATGATTTGGACAACATCAGCAAAGAATTTTATTACAAAAGTGTAAGTAGTGAAGAACTGTTTTCTAGTACTTTCAACTCATTATTTTGTAATGTGTTATTTTGTTGGGTTCCTACCATAAATGCTTAAAAAAATGTTTCTAAAATAAATGCCCAAATTCACTTTTAAGCATTTATGCCACAAAACGTTGAAAGGGATTTTTTAATATTAAATATCTGTGCCGAAAAGGAAAAACTGCTTAAGTCGACATTAGCAAAAACTGAGATAATCACTTTATTGCAAGCGCAAAATTCAAAACTAATTTTAGAAAATTTTCCAACTTTTTTGGTTGACTTTAGAGGAAGTTATAACGTAAAACTTGTTGTCTATATTTTTCAATGGACAATATTATTTGAAATCATAACTTATTTTAACTTATAATTTAGCTAAATATACGAAAACTAATTCGCTCTTTAATTTATATAGCGCAGAATTTATATAGGAGTCTTTATTTTAATCGAAATCAAATTACACAAATCAACTTAAAAGTTTTAAAACGCTTTCCTGAAAATCTATTAAAACAGATATAAGCAGTTTTTCCTTTTTGTCACAGATATATTCTGTGTTTTCTTATATAATTTTTTTCAAAAAATGTTCTCTTCACTTATAATCCCTTTGGGCAGACCGCAATTTCCAAGAAATATCCTCAACATGATTTCGCTAAACAAAAAATACTTTAAAAAATACAACCAAGTAAAATAATCAAAAGTTAATGGTACTTTTTTTAAACAATTGTATCTTCTCCCAAACTATCCCTGGCAATAGTAAGAGCAAGTAAGAGCACTATATTCGGCTGTGCCGAATCTTTTATACCCACCACCAATTTTCCGTACTTTTATAGCTAGGGTTTTTTTCCGGGAATGCGAGATTTATTTTTTAATTTCCCGGGATCCCGCCACAAAACAAATAAAAAGTAAATTTGTTTTTAATTATTAAAAAGCTTTTTATCAAAATAGTCTATTATGTTAAAGAAACACTTCAAAGCTATAAAAATTAATAAAGAAACTTGAAGTCAAAATATAAATTAAGTAAAAATATTTTTGATTGATAAAAATATTATTCTCTAGATACGAAAACAAATATGAGCACAAAAAACAAAAATACAGGTACTTCAGCTATGAGATTAACAATAAAATCATTAGAATTCAATACCACAAACACGTAAATACAATGTTTAATTAAAAAACAAGTAAGAGCACTATATTCGGCTGTGCCGAATCTTTTATACCCACCACCAATTTTGTGTACATTTAAAGCACAATATTTATTATTTTGTTAATCATTATGGAACAATCAATCTCTTTATAATAAAATATTTATCACTTTCTTTGTAGAGGGTGGTTAAATTTTAAGGGCCCATGTTGAAGGTGAACTACACCTAGTCTTTAAATTTGTTTTCTGCATTTCATTTGACATTTCTCAACCTCAAACTTACTCAATTTGATCCGTGGAAAGATACGCCAGTGAGCAACGCTTTAAAGTTATTCAGGTTTTTTATAAAAATGGGCGTTCAAATCAAAATGGATTTTGTGCACTTCGTAATTCTTTTGATCAACATAATCGTTCAAATTCGTTCACAATCGGGAGAATTAAAAAAAAAATATTTGAATTTCTGCAAAACAGGTCTGTATAAAATGTTAGAAAATCTGTGAATGCCTTCTTAGTTCGTTGAATGGGAACCACTGCTGTTTTTTGCGATAGTGTGACAAAAGAGCAGTCAACCTCGACTCATCATCATGCCCAACAAGTGAGCATCAACATTGTCATTGAAAATTTGGACCGTCAGATAGAGGAGTGGCGCCAAAGATGGGGGGGGGGGGGGTGGTTTGCATTTGGCCGATATTTTGTAAATACATAATTGAACCATACAAATATTATAATTACAAAAAGAAATGATAATAATTTCTTAAATAATTTGTGTTTTATTTAAATTCAACGTCGGTCCTTAAAATTTAACCACCCTTTATAACATCGTTATGCTACTAAAATGCTTTTGTAAATGTAGCCTTTCAATGAAAGTGGGCGTTAAAGTAGGCGTGTCAATAAAGTTTCTGCTAATAAACACAACTTAGATATTTCAATATAGTCCTTTATTTTCCCAAAAACTTTGTCAATAGAGAAATTACAGGAATTTAAGATAAACCGTTGTATGGGAGGTAGTCGTTAAAGTGGGTGTGTCACCTAAATTTTTTGGCACAACAATGGCATTGATTAGAAGGATATACCTAGCAAATGTGATCATCATACCTCTAATTTTGGCGGTTTTATGAGCTTTTAAACGTGAAAAGTGGGCGTTATAGTAGGCGTGTTAAAGTTGTTTTGCGAATGAGTACAACTTAGGTGTTTCAATATAGCCCTTTGTTATTCCAAAATCTTTATCAATAGAGAAATTATTTGAATTTTAGGTAAAACGTTATATGGGAGGTGGGCGTAAAAGTGCCCGTGGCACCTTAATTTTCTGGCACAGTAATGACATTGCCTAGGGGGATATACCTAGCAAATTTGATCATTATACCTCTAATTTTGGCGGTTTCATGAGCTTTTAAATTTCATTAACGGTAGATAACGTGAAAAGTGGGCGTTATAGTAGGCGTGTCAAAGCTGTTTTTGCGAATGAATACAACTTAGGTGTTTCAATATAGCCCTTTATTATTCCAAAATCATTATTAGTAGAGAAATTATATGGTTTTTAGGTAAAACGCTATATGAGGGGTGGGCGTAAAAGTGGGCGTGGCACATTAATTTTCCGTGTCAAAAAAGCGTCTCACCAAAAAGCAAAGTATGCAAAATTTCAGAGCCGTACATCCAATTTTGTTGCTTTTATGACGTTTTTGTTTTTAAATATACCGAAAAATACACTGTGCGGTATAAATTTTCGTACATTTTGATCGATAACTCCTCTCCTAATAGATAATTTTCGGGGAAAAATATTGCTTTTACTCAGGAAATATATATTCGGAGTTTCATGAGTCTACGTTAATGCGTTTGGACACAATTCCATTTTACTCGATGTTGGAAGGACTCGGTTTTTTCGACCTACTCTTGCACTACGAGCTATAACTCTCTTCCCAATATCCCGATTTAGACCATTTTTTAATACCAAACAAACCTTTTGTATAAGTAAGATTCTGGCAAAAGTTTAACCGCCTAGTCCTTTTTGTGCGACTTCTATCGTGCTTTTAACATACGGACAGACGGATGGACATAGATAGATCGTCATCAAATCAAACCCCGATTCAGAATAAATATACTTCATGGGGTCTAAAATGGATATTTCGATGTGGTTCTAACGGAATGACAAATTGAATATACCCCCACAATTTTTTTTGTGGCGGTTATAAAAATTTCAGTAAAAATCTTTTTATACCCGCCACCAAAAAAATGGTGGGGGTATATTCATTTTGTCATTCCGTTTGTAACACATCGAAATATCCATTTTAGACCCCATAAAGTATATATATTCTGAATCAGGGTTTGATTTGATGATGATCTAGCTATGTCCGTCCGTCTGTCCGTCTGTCCGTCTGTTGAAAGCACGATAGAGGTCGCACCGAAAAAGCTAGGGGGCTCAAATTTTGCCATGATCTTTCTTATAGATAAGGTTTGTTTGGTATTGAAAATGGGCTAAATCGGAATATTAGGAAGAGAGTTATAGCTCGAAAAGCAAGAGTAGGTCGAAAAAACCGTGTCCTTCAAACATCGAATAAAATGGAATTGTGTCCAAACGCATTAACGTAGACTCATGAAACTTCGAATATATATTTCTCGAGTAAAAACAATATTTTTCCTCAAAAATTATCTAAATCTATGCATTAGGAGAGGAGTTATCGATCAAAATGTACAAAAATTTATACCGCACAGTGTATTTTTCGGTATATTTAAAAACAAAAACGTCATAAAAGCAACAAAATTGGATGTACGACTCTAAAATTTTGCACACTTTGCTTTTTGGTAAGCCGCTTTTTTGTAACGGAAAATCAATGTGCCACGCCCACTTTTACGCCCACCTCTCATATAACGTTTTACCTAAAATTCATATAATTTCTCTACTACTAATGACTTTGGAATAATAAAGGGTTATATTGAAACACCTAAGTTGTACTCATTCGCAAAAATAGCTTTGACACGCCTACTATAACGCCCACTTTTCACGTAATCTACCGTTAATGAAATTTAGAAGCTCATAAAACCGACAAAATTAGAGGTATGATGATCAAATGTGCTACGTTTTTCCTTCTAATCAATGTTACTGTTGTGCCAAAAAGTTTAGGTGACACGCCCACTTTAACGCCTACCTCCCATATAACGGTTTATCTTAAATTCATGTAATTTCTCTATTTACAAAGTTTTTGGGAAAATAAAGGACTATATTGAAATATTTAACTTTAATTTGTTAACAGAAACTTTATTGACACGCCTACTTTACGCCCACTTTCATTGAAAAACTACATTTATAAAAGCATTTCAGTAGCATATCGAAGTTATAAAGGGTGGTTAAATTTTAAGGACCGATGTTGACAAATTATTTAGGATATTATTAGTATTTCTTTTTGCAATTATAATATTTGTATGGTTCAATTATGTATTTAACAAAATATCGGCCAATTGGCCCCCCCATCTTTGGCGCCACTCCTCTATCTGATGCTCCAAATGTTCAATGACAATGTTGATGCTCAATTGTTGGGCATGATGATTAGGCGAGGTTGACTGCTATTTTGCCACACTATCGCAAAAACCAGCAGTGGTTCCCATTCAACGAACTAAGAAGGCATTCACAGATTTTCTAACATTTTATAAAGACCTGTTTTGCAGAAATTTAAATATTTTTTACCAATCTCCCGATTGTGGACGAATTTAAACGATTATGTTGATCAAAACAATTACGAAGTGCACAAAATGCATTTTGATTTGAACGCCCATTTTTATAAAAAACCTGAATAACTTTAAAGCGTTGCTCATTTGCGTGATACATATTTTATTACTAGCCAATCCCGGCGCGCGTTACTACGTCCCTTAATGAATCGAAATGCATTCTGAATTTTAATTGAATATCAAGTGCAAAAACCTAAAAATTATAATTTTTTTATGGGCGTGGCCCTTCCCACTTTTCTAATCACGAAATTGTAAAGTCATAACAGCTCAATATGTGTGCAAATTTTCAGAAGAATCGGACCAGTGCAAGTACCTCAAAATTATAATTGTTTTTATGGGCGTGGCCCTGCCCACTTTTCTAATCACGAAATTGTAAAGTCATAACAGCTCAATATGTGTGCAAAGTTTCAGAATAATCAATCCAGTGCAATTACCTCAAAATGATACCTTTTTTTATGGGCGTGGCACTGCCCACTTTTCTAATCACGAAATTATTTAGTAATGACAGCTCAATATGTGTGCAAGGTTTCAGAAAAATCGGTCCAGTGCAAGAACCTCAAAATTAGAACTTTTTTTATGGGCGTGGCCCCGCCTACTTTTTTAATCACGAAATTATAAAGTCATAACAGCTTAATATGTGTGCAAAGTTTCAGAAAAATCGGTCCAGTGCAAGTACCTCAAAATTAAAATTTTTTTAGAGGCGTGGCCCCGCCCACTTTTCTTATCACGAAATAATTTAGTCATGACAGCTCGATATGTGTGCAAAGTTTCAGAAAAATCGGTCAAGTGCAAGTAGCTAAAACTGATAACTAATTTTTTATGGGCGTGGCCCCGCCCACTTTTTTTCACCCATAAACACTCCCTGGTATGTGTACAACAACTTACCAAAGTTTGAACCCGATCGGTTTTACAGTTTCGGAGTCTATAGCTAACACACACACACACACACACACAGAGTTTCACTTTTATATATATAGACTAGCCAAACCCGGCGCGCGTTGCTACGCCCCTTAATGAATCGAAATGCATTCTGAATTTTAATTGAATATCAAGTGCAAAAACCTAAAAATTATAATTTTTTTTATGGGCGTGACATCACCCACTTTTCTAATTACGAAATTGTAAAGTCATAGCAGCTCAATATGTGTGCAAAGTTTCAGAATAATCGGTCCAGTGCAAGTACCTCAAAATGATAACTATTTTTATGGGCGTGACCCTGCCCACTTTCCTAGTCACGAAATTATATGGTTATTACAGCTTAGTATGTGTGCAAAGTTTCAGAAAAATGGGTCCAGTGCAAGTGCCTGAAAATTAAAACTTTTTTAGGGGCGTAGCCCCGCCCACTTTTCTTATCACAAAATTATTTAGTCATGACAGCTCGATATGTGTGCAAAGTTTCAGAAAAATCGGTCTGGTGCAAGTAACTCAAAATTATAACCTTTTTTTATGGGCGTGGCCCTGACCACTTTTCTAGTTACGAAATTATATGGTTATTACAGCTTAGTATTTGTGCAAAGTTTCAGAAAAAACGGTCCAGTGCAAGTACCTCAAAATTAAAACTTTTTTTAGGGGCGTGGCCCCGCCCACTTTTCTTATCCCAAAATTATTTAGTCATGACAGCTCGATATGTGTGCAAAGTTTCAGAAAAATCGGTCAAGTGCAAGTAGCTTAAACTGATAATTAATTTTTATGGGCGTGGCCCCGCCCACTTTTTTCCACCCATAAACACTCCCTGGTATGTGTAAAACAACTTGCCAAAGTTTGAGTCCGATCGGTTTTACAGTTTTGGAGTCTATAGCTAACACACACACACACACACACACACACAGAGTTTCACTTTTATATATATAGACTAGCCAAACCCGGCGCGCGTTGCTACGCCCCTTAATGAATCGAAATGCATTCTGAATTTTAATTGAATATCAAGTGCAAAAACCTAAAAATTATAATTTTTTTATGGGCGTAGCATTGCCCACTTTTCTAGTCACGAAATTGTAAAGTCATAACAGCTCAATATGTGTGCAAAGTTTCAGAAGAATCGGACCAGTGCAAGTACCTCAAAATTAAAATTATTTTTATGGGCGTGGCCCTGCCCACTTTTCTAATCACGAAATTGTAAAGTCATAACAGCTCAATATGTGTGCAAAGTTTCAGAATAATCGGTCAAGTGCAAGTACCTCAAAATGATACCTTTTTTTTATAGGCGTGGCACTGCCCACTTTTCTAATCACGAAATTATTTAGTCGTGACAGCTCAATATGTGTGCAAAATTTCAGAAAAATCGGTGTGGTGCAAGTACCTCAAAATTGTAGCCTTTTTTATGGGCGTGGCCCCGCCCACTTTTTTAATCACAAAATTATAAAGTCACGACAGCTTAATATGTGTGCAAAGTTTCAGAAAAATCGGTCCAGTGCAAGTACCTCAAAATTAAAACTTTTTTAGGGGCGTGGCCCCGCCCACTTTTCTTATCACGAGATTATTTAGTCATGACAGCTCGATATGTGTGCAAAAATTCAGAAAAATCGGTCAAGTGCAAGTAGCTAAAACTGATAACTTATTTTTTATGGGCGTGGCCCCGCCCACTTTTTTTCATCCATAAACACTTCCCGGTATGTGTACAACAACTTACCAAAGTTTGAGCCCGATCGGTTTTGCAGTTTCAGAGTCTATAGCTAACACACACACACACACACACACACACACACACACACACACACAGAGTTTCACTTTTATATATATAGATAGAAGATAGATAAAGAGATTATTCCATAGCGATTACCAAAATAATAAATATTGTGCTTTAAATGTACACAAAATTGGTGGTGGGTATAAAAGATTCGGCACAGCCGAATATAGTGCTCTTACTTGTTATTTTTAAATTATTCAACAAAATCGACGAATATGCTGTTCTCTGGTACATACAGTAAAATATTAAATATTTATGAACACATCTGTATGTTTTCTTAAAAAGCAAGAACAAGAAAAAAATAAACATTCGTCTATTCGTACTAAAGCTGAATATTCGAGTATGATTTTGTACCAAATATAAGCAAAAAAAAAATATTACAAACATTTATGGTTGAATGCCAAAGAATAGAAAAATGCATTTTGTATACAATCACCAAAGAGAATAAAATAAAAACAATAAAAAAAGTTGAATAAAAAAGTTCAGTAAAAAAATACAATTGTAGATTGAAGAATTTTATGCCGGAATACTAGCGCGCAATGGCATGAGTTTGTATTTAAAAAAAAATATATTGAGGAAGGAAAGGGAGTACGATTATGCTTGCATGCCAGGGCATTTCTATTTTTTAACGAAAATTTTAAAAGGCAGACGTTTTTGGTGAATAATTTGGTAAAGTTTCTTTTAATGTAAATTGCTTTAAAAATTTGCTGCTTTTTTTTTGTTTTTTTTTTTCTCTTAAACATATTTTATCTAAATTATTATTTTTATTTTCCGGCGTTCTCACACAATTCTAATGTTTACTTAAATAATGTAGTAATTTTTTTCTTAATTTGTGGAAATTAAACTGTATGTGATTTTTTTTCTAACAATTATATTCTACAAGGCAGACAGCCAAAAATAATTGTTTACAGACTATTCTATGGAATTTATTTTTATAATTTTTCCTACAAAACTAAAAATTGTTTGAGGTTTTTTTCTTCGGTTTTTGAAACAAAAACAATTAAGTTTTTATATGTTGTTTTCGCTTTCAACGCATTTAGCTTTCAAAACTTTCGTTTGCACATAAAAATAAATTTAATTGAGGCATTAAGTTGTAGTATGTAATTTCGTATATTATGACTAGCAGCGAAACCTGAAAAAGAGCGCCAAGCGTTTTTTGGCTGTCAAAAATTCAAACAAACCAAAATACCGCGCCGACAATGCCTTGCAATTGGAAAATTAAATTTTGACAAGGATTTAGATAGGGAAGTTGGCTGCAGTTCAGTTTTTCTTGCTAATATAATTGTTGAAAAGTAAGTAAGTGACCATTACTGTTTATTACACAACGTTGACACTTAGCGTTAGCGCTTAGAACAACGCTTGCCGCTCTTGTTTAGATTTGGCTATAAGAATTCTATACAATTTCATACAAACCATACAACTATAGACTAACCTAACAGATTTTCAATTATACCAAATTGTTTGTCAGAAGAGAAAATTTCTTGTTTTTATGGTCATATACAATTACAAACATAAAATTGGGTATACATACGTATGTAATTAAATTGACAATAATAAAACGTTCAATCGACCAGTTGAAAAAGTTTTTTTTTAAGCTCACATTGACTTTTTTGTTGATTTAACGATGAAAACTGTTTGTGTATGTATATATTTATAAAATATTTAATTTGAGTAAGTAAATCAATACATTATCTGCCGTATTCATAAAAAAATATTTTAGGTTTATTAACGACTTACTGCCGTATTCATAAAAATTATTTTAGGTTTATCAAAAGCATGTTTGACAGATATTATACAGAAATTTGTCAAATAAGCCTAAAACAAACTTTAAATATTTTTTTTTTTTTTTTTAGAACTTATAGCCTAATATAAAAATATAATACAAATTTAAATATTTTTTATGAATGCGGCAGTTATTTGGCAGCCTAAAATATTTTTTATGAATACGGTACTACTTATATATTCTAGTTATACTGTAATACTTTTGTATTGTATACATTTTGATATCCTTATAAGTGTAAATTAAAGGGTTATATTTTCAAGTAGACTTTCCTTTATATTCTTTCGTCTTCGTGTATGAGTATTCATTTATTTCTTGCCAATTTTCTAGTACAATTTTTAATACAATTTTACTTTAAATTTTTTGCTTATTTTGTATATATGGCATACTATCTCGCAGTAAGAAATGCCACATATATAAGCCCAGATATCAAGGTACTTCCATACCAAATCGTATCCAAATCCATTCAGTATTTTTGAAGTCAATCGAATAACTTCAGACACACAAACAAAAATTTTATTCAATGGTGTTTTGTATTTTAGCTTCTTGACTATATACTAGGGTGATCGATTATTAGACTTTTTTAAAAAACCGGTTTTCAAATAGTTTGAAATTTAAAATTTAAAAAAACCGGTTGCTATTTTGAAAATTGAGAAAAAACCGGTTGACCGGTTCGAATATATAAAGTATAATATTTATACTTTATTTATATTTATTTAAAGAAAAATTAAAAAAATATTGTAAAAAAGATTATAATTAAATTTATATATGAATATGAAATTTTTACAGTTTATATACGTTTGACTGCACAATAACGCAATAACTGACATGAATGAGTTGACTAATTTGGTTTTAATTAGTTGAATTTAAGGACAAAAGGTACTTTTTACAAGTAAAATAAATAAATACAATTACATACAATTTGTGTATCTCCTTCGGTACATTTTTAAAATATTAAATGGATCTTTTAAACTAATATGCATTAACGTATTCTCTCTAACGTATTTCTCATCGAAAAATCAACATTTAGAAAAAACCGCCAGCTGAAAGAGGAAAAAACCGGGTTTTCCACCGGTTGTAAAACCGAGTCGATCACCCTACTATATACTCTGCCAACAGAATTCAAAAAAATATATCATGTGCAGGTACAGTTTTTCTTATAATTTACTCTTGGTGCTTTGTCATTCCATTTAAAATGTCTACAAAACCCATTTCTAACTGCATAAACTAAATATATTCTGAAAACTTATAAATAAAGAAGTCGATTGAAAAATGTCCATCTGTACGTCTAGACTTCTAGACTGTTGTTTGAAATATTGTACAGTTCCCTGCGAAATATCAAACTTTTAAAAATATTCGGGAAGGAATCCACTACAATCGCCCTAAAAGTATGGTATGATGAAACAAACATGACCGCCTCTGCTTTTTTCTATATTTTTACCACAAAAATTTAATTTTTTTAAATTATTAATTAAATAAATGTCTTCGATATCTTTTATTTGTATCAATACTTGTTTTGTTTAACAGTCTTGAGATCAGTTTTTTTATGAAAATAATTTTATTTCAGTACAATATTTCGCTAGCGGCTGATCTAAAGCTTAATAACTAAAACAACTATTGACAAGATCATTCCATATTTTTGTAAAATTTACTGAATTTGTCACGGTTTTTTTATTTTGCTCATACTCTGTTAGATAAATTTTTCATACACTTGACTGCAAAAGAACATTAAAAAAAATATTGTTAAACTTTTATTAACTTACCACTACATAATTTTTAACTTTTCATAACAACATCAGTGTTAATGAATTAGAACCTCTTTGTCGACCGAGACTTGTGTTTTCTATAGAAATTCATATAACATTACCATTTGGCATGAGTTATTGATAAAAAGTATTGAACAATGCAGCATCTATCAGTAAAGTACCACATGAAGCAAAAAAAATTCACATAAAAAAAGCATAAAGTTTTTGTAAGTTCTGCTGTGTTGCGTACTCACAAAAGTAAATAAAATTTATAAATTTTAAATTTTTATTTCAGGTTTTCATAATTCATGCCATGTTGTTACATATCCTACAAATGCAAAAAGACAATATATATATTTTTTTTTTCTTAAATATAAACAATAAATTTAATAACTTGACTACTATATGTCATCAAATGACAAGAATTGACAACCATATAAATATAAATGGTGTCTCAGTAAGACTTATCTTTAAATAAATTTATTGTTATTAGACATTGCCAGCTCTGAAGTTTGGCAACTGCCACATAAGTTTATTCCGATTATTAAAAATCGAGCGCTTTAAAACAGAACAACGTATTATAATTGTGAAAACTTTATGCAAAAATTTGGAGACCTCTTGCACACGTCGAAGAAGACAGCCATTCGAAGATTGGTCAAAAAAATGGAGGAAAGTGGGTCGGTTTTGGATAGTAAAATTCATTTAAGTCAACATATTGGTAGGTCTCTTTAAAACATAACTGTTTTAAAAGAAAGTATCGCCTAAAACCCGAAAACATCAACACTCCATCATTCACAATAACTTCAAGTTTTACGAAGCATTACGAGGCGAATTTTGACAAAAGGTTTCCACCCTAATGCGTACAAAATTTAGTTTACTTAGAAGCTCAAACCAGCAGACAATGGAAAGCACCTACATTTCGTTTAATGGGTAATGGAGAAAAGTGAATTACAATTAAATTTCTCGAAAAATATTATACTCTACAATGAAGCGCAGTTCCATGTGAACGGTTTCGTGAATACGCAAAGTTACCAAATTTTGGGCTTAGATTATTTTCATGCAATCCATGAGAAACAAATACATCCAGAACAAACAACTGTCTCCTGCGGATTTTTATGAGACGATGTGATTGGGCCGTATTTTTTAAAAACGACGCCAAAATTAAAGTGACTGTGAACGAGACTCGTTAGAAGAACATGAAAAAGAAGCTATTGGCGACTAAACTGAATAGTTTGGATCTGGTCGATAGGTGTCTTTAGCAAGATGGCGCCAAATGCCACATCACTTATGAAGCAATACAAATTATTTCAAGTAATTCTGATGTCAACTAGCCAGCAATATTATGCGATTTAACGCCTCGCGATTCTTTTCTTTGAGGTTCTGCAAAATCTTGGGTTTATGCGAATAAGCGAGAAAAAATTCTTGAGCTCCAATCCAAGATCTGACACGCCATCTTTGAAATAAAGTCGCAGTATTGAAAAAATTTCAAGGAAAGGATAATAGCCTGTCATCAGAGCCGTGGGAGTTTTCTGACGTTTTTCTTTATTAATTTTATGCTGTGAATCCAATAAAAAAATTACAACTATCCCACTAAAAAAAAATCTTTATTTTAATATGAAAAAGTGTTTTCTAACTGAGACATTCTTATGTGAAATAAAAATAGTTTCATATTGCCATATAATATTAACAACAATTTACAGTGGAAATGTATAATTCTTTAATTCTCACTTGAGCATAAGGCAAATTGGTAACATGTAGAAATCTACTTAAAGGTATCAATATTAGGTTAGGTTGAAAAGGAGGGGCACTAAAAGCCCAAATCCATGGCAGGTATACACTTATGCCCAATTGGCATGTTGTGCGCTCCATATGAATAGAATAGTTCGAATAGAAGAGAAAGAGAAGCAGACCAATTCAGAGTCTCCCCCAAACTAGACCAGCACACTACAGACTAGTCCATCGGGGCACCTTTAAAGGTTTTAATATTAAGAAAGAAATATTTTTTCAATAAATAGTATAGTTATTTTGAAGCTATTGTACAATGTGCTTTACGACAGTTCATTTGGACCGTTCAACTTAAATTCAATTAACGATACATAAGGTACTAACGAGAGTTTCAAATAAGCAACTTGTTTTTCATTTAAAAATATAAAAATTACGTTTCAAGGAAAAATTATTTCTTAATATTTCTTTGTACGGTTTTCATTTCATTCATTATTGGCGTTCTCCCCAATAACGAACTGTATGCTAACTAACGGACTGCTATCTTTCCCTCATGGAAATTTCCCCAATAAAAAGTTAGCAGCTCGTTATTTAGTTCACGATTTGTTATTATGCATAACACCATATATTTATGATATAATTATTTTATATGTTAGAGACATTAATTGCTTAAAATGTTTTTTATATAAAAAAAGTAATAAGCGTTTTTTACAAGTGTTATGTATATTCATACAGATTTCTTTTCACAAGAATTTTCATTTACATGTTAAGTTTATTTGAAATTCTCTTGAGCATTGAATGCTGAGGTTTTTCTTAAATCCTTTGTAATAAGAGCCAGACAGTCGGTTACTAGAACGCACAGATTGCAAATATGGGCAAAAAACAGTCGAATCGATTGTTTTTTTTTATTATTATTATGTGTTTGTTAAAATTTCTTAAAAGTATTTTCAAAAGCGTTATTTGTTGCTATTGTTTTCTCGAAATTTTACCATAAAATTTTATGCATATTGAAGGTTTCCCCAAGGAAAATATTGTTTTGTAGTTGCTGTTGTATTATTCATGACTTTTGGATTAAGTACTTCAGTATACAAAGATAGACAGGCACATTTATTTCCAACCCAGCAAGCATTATTTTTAAACACAAAACATATATGTATAATATTTTTTCATCTCAATATTAAATGTAAATTTCTGCGCAATGGTTTATAGTATGTTGTTTGTTCTTTAATTTATATTTGTAATCTTTTTCTTCAGATTTCAAATTTTTATTTGCCATAACTATTAATATTGCCTGGGTAAAAGACTGCAACACTTCTTTAAATTTTCTTCATTTAAATTTTCTTGTTTATTAGGTTTTTCTTTTGTTGCTTTCGTTGCTCTGAGAAATTCCGTTGCGTATTGTAAAGTTCACCAATACAAAAAATTTCTTATTTATTTTCTATTATAATTTTCACTTTTTTCTATTTCTAATTTTCCAGCTTAAGTTATAGTTTCTAACTTCTATGCTCAACAACTATATCTTGGATTAATGTAAGCTGCGTAGAGAAACAAATACAACATACAAAATCTTTTTACAATAAGGTCATAAAGAGGGTATAAAAGCAAAATCAAGAAAATATGTACTTTTCTGGTTAACTTCAGTCCCTGATGAACGTACATACATTCATGTGAACAATATAAATATATATAGTATTTTACACTTTCTGCTAACTATTAGGATAACAAGAGTTTGAAAGAAAAACATAATAAAACTTTAAAAAGAAGTTTTTCGTAAGACGATTTCGTAATATTTAAATCCACAGGCAAACACATGTTTAATTATTGTGTTTTTTTAAGTTTTTTTATCACTTCTTATTGACTTTGCAATGTTTTTGGCTAATATTTTCAATTGATATTTACAGATAAATTTAGAAATATGCATTTTGTAAGAAGCACAAATACCGTTTGAAAAGTTTTAGCATATTTACTAGAGTTGTGTAGTTTATTAATGGCCTAGTCCAATTAAATGATTCAGTTGATTGAACTTAATGATTAAGTTCAATATTTTAGTTCAATTAGGCTCTTAGTTGAACTTTTGAACTATAGACATAGGTATGTATATCCGAATTGAACTAATCACTGCACATAAAGTAATTATTATGTGGTTAGAAATATACTAGTTGCTTCCAACTTCATACTGGCACATTCATATCTTTCTTTTTTTTCATATATAACATTTTAGATTTTGTTGTTGGAGAGTGGTGAGTGTACTAACTTCACCATAATAAAAAACATTTAATATGATTCGTCGATGAACGACGAATTTTTCGCCGCGAATGTTCGTAGTCAAAAGTATACCCTTTAACACTCCTGCGTGAAAACTGTAAAACACACCGTTTGAAAGGGATTTTCTTGCAGATGTGCACAATCTGAATACTATTTAAATCGGTGTAGCGAATCACGTGTATATTATTGCTACTAACTATTTTTGTAGAAAGAGCTTTATGTGTAAGTATGTGATATAAGAAACAAAACAAAGACAGCTTTACCATATTAACTTCCGCTTAAAGATAGTTTGTTGAAAAATTATACCCTTTACAGAGAGTGCAGGAGTATATAGATATTGGTATGTTTTTCGGTTTAAAATTTCTACAACATTCATTTTCGACCCCAAAAAGTTTACTGAAATTTATTGAGCATTGTCCATCTGTCCATCTGTGAGTTATATAAAAATATCGGAAATATCTGGGACCAAACTGGCTTCAAAAACTACTACAATAACCCCATAACTTTCAGAGATATGAGCAAATAAGTAGGACTGACTCCCTCTAATTTTTCGTTAATTACACCCTTCACACAGTGAAAAAGGTTTGTCATTCCGTGTGAAATTTCTACAATTTTCACTTCCGGCCTCATAAAGTATATATTTTCTGAAAGCTTATGATTAAAGGAGTTGTCAGTCTGACCGTCTGTCCGTGTGTATCTTTTTGAAGCCCCCCGACATCGCCTGGACCCGGGTCAGGTATTAAGATATCAGAAATATTCGGGAGTAGATCGGTATTGAAAATCAGAAACATCAGTACATAAACAACTAAGATATGAGCACAAAACCACGACCACCTCGGTTTTCTTTTACAACATTAATATACAACAACAACATACTTAAATACAAGCGTGATATACTGGTTTGAGTAAACGTGGCATCGAATCCAAGCTAAACCAATAAAAATTTTTCTTTTTAATATTTTTTTTTTATTTTATATATTATTTATATTATTATTATACCCTTCACACAGTGAAAAAGGGTATATATAGGTTTGTCATTCCGTGTGAAATTTATACAATTTTCATTTCCGACCCCATAAAGTATATATTTTCTGAAAGCTTATGAATAGGGGAGTCGATTAAGCCCTGTCAGTCTGTCAGTCTGTCCGTCTGTCCGTGTGTATGTTGAAATCAACTTTTTGCAGCCACCCGACATCGCTTGGACTCGGGTGAGGTATTAAAATATCAGAAATATTTGGGAGTAGATCGCTATTGAAAATCAGAAACATCGGTACATAAACAATTGAGATATGAGCGAAAACCCACGACTACCTCGATTTTTTTCACAAAAACAACATTACAACAACAAGATACATACATACAAACGTTTATACTGGTTAGAGAAAACGTGGCATCGAATCCCAGCTGAGGCAAAAAAAATTTTTTTTTTTAATTTTTTTTTATTATACCCTTCACACAGTGAAAAAGGGTATATATAGGTTTGTCATTCCGTGTGAAATTTCTACAATTTTGATTTCCGACCCCATAAAGTATATATTTTCTGAAAGCTTATGAATAGGGGAGTCGATTAAGCCCTGTCAGTCTGTCCGTCTGTCCGTCTGACCGTCTGTCCGTGTGTATGTTGAAATTAAATTTTTGAAGCCCCCCGACATAGGTTGGACCCGGGTAAGGTATTAAAATATCAGAAATATTCGGGAGTAGATCAGTATTGAAAATCAGAAACATCGGTACATAAACAACTGAGATATGAGCAAAAACCCACGACCACCTCGATTTTTTTTTCACAAAAACAACATTACAACAACAACATACATACATACAAACGTGTATACTGGTTAGAGAAAACGTGGCATCGAATCCCAGCTGAGCCAAAAAAAATTTTTTTTTAATTTTTTAAAAAAATTTTTTTTTAATTTTTTTTTTTATTTTTTTTTTATTTTTTATTTAATATATTATTTATATTTTTATTATTTTTTTTTTTTTTTTAATTTTTTTTTTTAATTTTTTTTTTATTTTTTGTTTTATATATAATAATTATAATTATATATAATAATTTTTTTAAATTTTTTTTTTTTTATTTTTTTTAAAATTTTTTTTTAATTTTTTTTTTTTTTTTCGTTTTTTTAACATACATACGTGAATTTATAATTTTACAATGGGATGTTTTTATATATGTATGTACGTATTTCATATGGGATGAATGGTGACACAAACTACTGTTATTGCATGACTATACGTTGTGAAGGGTATATAAGATTCGGCACGGCCGAATATAGCGCTCTTACTTGTTTTTTTTTATTTTTTATTTAATATATTATTTATATTTTTATTATTATATTTTTTTTAATTTTTTTTTTTTAATATTTTTTTTTTTAATATTTTTTTTGTTTTATATTTATTATATATATTTTAATTATTTTTAAAAAGAATTTTTTTTAATTTTTTTTTTAAATTTTTTTTTAAATTTTTTTTTAAATTTTTTTAAATTTTTTTTTAACATACATACGTAAATTTATAATTTTACAATGGGATGTTTTTATATATGTATGTTTTTTATATGTATGTACGTATTTCATATGGGAAGGTGATACAAACTATTTACTGTTATTGCATGACTACACGTTGTGAAGGGTATATAAGATTCGGCACGGCCCAATATAGCACTGTTACATGTTTTTATATTAAAATTGTTCAGGCCTAGAATAATTTATAGACAGGTTTATGACTATTTATTGATATGGTATGCCTTAAAAGGTATGTGTGAACAATTTTAAACAAATTACTCATTTATAGCTGTAAGCAGAAAATATTTTAAAAAATATCTATTTTCTAAATATAATTTATTTAATTTTTCAAACTTCTCAAGAATTTTTGACACGATAAAGACATCAAATTTGAATCCGTTGTCTCGAAAGTTATATCTGATAAAAATTGACAAATCGTTTTTTGTTCAGTCTCTATGCCACCGAGAGAGCCAATATCAAATAAAAGGATGTCAGTAAAATACAGTCAACTATGAAAAGGTAAAATCAAAGATGACATCTTAGATTACATGTCGAATATATGAGTCAAAAATAGTAATTACAGCTTTGTCCCCTTTAACCCTCACAATATTGGTATCAAATCACAGCGCTTGGTCAGTAAAATATACTTAATTACTAAATAAAAATTCAAAATCAACAATGGCGTCGAAATTTATAGAGAAAACGAAGTATTAAATGAAATCTAAATCTAGACTAAGCTACGATGTGATCATTATACATGGTGGCGCAGGGTAGTTTCAGATTCGGCATGTCGGAATTGAACATTCTTACTCGTTTTGTTTAATTTTAGTGTTTACAGTGTTATGGATTTTTTTTCAAACTTGAGGATGGTTTTTCTTTATTCAGCGATTTTTATGATTAACATAAATCTTTATGAATTATAAATTATGAAAAATAACTTGAATTTAATAATCAAAACCAATTATTTTAAGTATAATATTTTTTTTTGCTTTAACGAATGAAACGAACAAATGAATTTTTACAAATAAATTTTAAGTTATACAGAAATATGTATGTATGTAAGTATAACAACATTAATGCTCATGGGAAAGATATTCGCGCAAAGAAATTCTCTTAAACTTTTTTATAAAGAAACACTAAAGTAATTACAATCAAATATAATATAAAAGCTTCAAAATTCTTATGTATTTCATTTGTCTCTCCTTACGTGTTAAACACATTTCCGTATCCTGCTGCCCTAGAATGTTTTATCAATAACCAGTAAGTGGTAAATGGAGATGATTAACTTTCTTTCATATCTGTGTTACTTAAATTTAATTTTTTTAGATATAAATTCGATTGGATTTTTTATATTATTACGTGTATCATTTTCAAAGGAACAAAGATTTATTTTTCTCTTTTTACAACATATACTCGTAGCTAAAGGCATTTAAAATAAAATTGTACGAATACATTTGAAATTAAAAAAAACTTTTAAAGCCACTAAACAAATACATAAAGTTCATTTTGCGGTTTAAACTGAATAAAAATAGTTTAAACCTAAAATTCGGAATGTAATGGTGCTGGTAACGGAATCTTTTTCTTCACTTTTGTTCGTAAAAAAAATAATTTTTCTTTGCTATTCTCCATTTATTTATTTTTTGTTTTTAACAATGGCTTTTTGTTTGTAATGTGGTTGTATGTATATGTATTTGTGAAAATTGTGATGTGACGGATGCTTGTGTAGATGAAGTTGTTGGTTTACAATCCAATACACATGACGTTTGCCATTGTGTTAAAACCATCATCAGAGTGAGTGACACTATAAATGTGTTTGTTCGTAATATTTAATGTGTATAAATCTTTATACTGCAAATCTTTTCGAATATGGTTAATAGATTTTGATTGAGTTTAAATGTTTCACCTTCTGGATTTTTATATACAGTGAAGGTGCATCGAATGCATACAAATTATCAAATTACACGGCCTTAATCATTTCTAATATAAATTTTCCCAAAATTACTGGGACTATACAGAACGAAAAGGGCGCTTAAACTACTTTTACGATTGCCAACACTTTACTGCACAAATGGCGACAAATTTAAACTTGCGTTTATTTTGAGTCACTCTTTGCTTTGTCCTTTAAAATTAAGAGACTAATGGAAAATTCAAAAACATTAAAGAAATAATACGAAATTGGCCAACTATGACTATTATTTATAGAGCGTGATTTTTTTGCTATTTTATTTTTCAGTTAAAATTTTTCCAATGTTAAAAAAATATTTGTGATATGTGGCAATACCAAAAACGCTAGCCAGCAAGGTTTCCGTCTAACTCTAAAAAGCGTATCTCAGAGGGTTCCAACTCTTCTTTTTGGATACGCAGTACTTAAAATATATTTATTAAACACCAATAAAAAACTTAGACAAACAAATAAACCCTTCATTATGTATGATACCTTTGACCTGTTCGAGACAAGATTTTATGCTCTTAAATTACCCACCCAACCATGTCACAATAATGTAGTCAATAATATTTTTTCTTGACAAACAAACGAAAAACGCTTGCACATTACTTAATTTTATTATCAAAATTCGTTTTGTGTGAGAAGTGTGTCTCCTAAATTACTTTCATATTATGGTAGTTATAATCGACGCACCACACAGGTTATTCAAGTTATTGTGACTAAATTTTATAAATTTAACTGCAGTGGACTTTAAACTACCGACCCGTGTTTTCAGAGTACATACCAAAGAGAATATTGCTGATGTATCTCAATTCATTAGCGTTGTTTATAATTGGGCTTGTATAACTCGAAACATACAAAATACAAAAAAAAATAAAGTTAAATTTTCCTATTGAAAAATTGTTTTCAGCTAGAGGCAGTTTAAGGACCACCAATGCATTCTGAAGGACAAACTTTTTGATGCGTCCTGTATGCCGGTGACATCACTGCACCGTACTTCTTCAAGCGCGATAAAAATTGCAATGTTTATCCCCGCTAGACTATTTTTTATTGAGACACGTGAAGATTATCTTGTAAACGGGTAAACCAGCTACAATTCTAGTTCTGGCAGACAACATTACAGTGAGATACCGACCAAAATTCTAGAAACATTTTTCGGAAATTTAGTCTCATGTCGTAATCTCAGGCAACATTTGCATGAAATAATATTTAACAACTAAACAGCAGGCACTTTTTCAATCTCCCTTATAATAAATGGAGTAAAAAACTTAGAAAACAAAGCAAATTTGTTTAAATTATAAACTTTTTAAAATTTATTTCTTAAGAAAGTTTTTAAAAATATTGTAAAAATCAAATGGATTTTTATTTGCAAACATAAGATACGGCAGTGAAAGCTTTAAAAATGTACATATATATATATATATATATATATATATATATATATGTCCTTTATTTAATTAAATATTAATAGAAATAGAAATACATATCGATTTTTAATTAATACTTAAATAAAAGTTCAAAGTGAACATAGGGCGTCAACAAATTCTCTCCATCTTTGTCTATCTCTGGCAATCGCCTTAGCTTGATTCCATGAAACTCGAGCAAGTTCACATTCCTGTTTCAGGTAGCGCACCCAGGTGTTTCGGGGTCTACCAGGTCTGCGCTGTCCTTGTGGGTTCCAATCTAAGGCTATTCTTGCTATTTCTGATTGTGGTCTTCGCAATATATGACCTACCCACGTCCATTTACGTTTGCGAATTTCGATTTCTACCGGCTCAGAGTTCGCCATCTGCAGCAGTGCTTCATTTGTAATCCAATTAGGCCAAAAGATGTTAAGAATTTGCCTTAAGCATTTGTTTATAAATGTTTGGATTTTACGAATGGATTCTTTTGTTAAGCTCCAGGTAGAACAGCCACACAATAACACAGACTTAACACTGCAGTTGAAAATGCGTAGTTTAGTTTTTTGCGAGATATTGTTCCTACGCCAAATTTTGTAAAGCGATAAAAAAGAGCTGCTTGCTTTATTGATACGATCAGCAATATCGCCTTGAGACCCTCCATCTTTGGTTATCTTACTACCAAGATAACGAAAAGAATCTACGTCTTCAATAGTAACATCATTTACCACCAATGGAGTTATTACATCTGTTCCTATTCGCATAAGCTTAGTCTTCCTACTGTTGATTCTGAATCCAACTTTTATAGCATTTTCGGAGAGACACCTAAGCTTTGCTTTAATATCCTGAAAGCGATGGGCCATCAGACATATGTCATCGGCGTAGTCAATGTCATAAAGAAATTCGGATAAGGTCCAGCGAATACCAACAGGAGCTTCTCTATTGGTTTTTTCCATGACACAATCGAGTAGTATTAAGAATAACGTTGGCGAAAGGATGCAACCTTGTCTTACACCAGTGTTGGGAAAGAACGGGCGACTCTCATTTCCGTTAAAACGAATCTTACACTTAGCATCCCTGTAGAGTTCACGAATCAGGTTTACAATTTTTTCGGGAATGCCTTTACATAACAGTGCCGACCACATTGAATTACGGAATATTGTGTCGAAAGCGCGCTCAAAATCAACAAAAAGAAGATATATGGGATTGTTTTGTTCTGCTGATTGCTCAATTATGATGCGCAACGTGTTGATATGATCTGCGCACGACCGACCTTGCCGGAAACCAGCCTGTTCTTTACGCAGTATTTGCTCCGCTATAGGGGAGATACGTTGATTAATTAGGGATGCTATAATTTTACCAATAGAATTAAGGAGAGTTATTCCATGCCAGTTTTTGCAATGTACAAATGCTTGTTAATAATTTATCATTAACTCGAGTTTCGTTGTCAGTTGCCAACAAATTTATTATAGATGAAAACTGACAACGGTTGCTAGTTGGCAACACCACTGAAGTTTGATTACTTTTCATAAGCGAACCATAAATTTAAATAAGAAATTTTTGAAATTTATTAGAAAGTGGAAAAAATATCAGAAAATAAAAATTAATTTATTGCAGTATACAAGTATCTATAAAAAGAGAATTTAAAAAAAAACTCTAAAGAGAAATAATAGTTTTTCTCTACTCATTTCTACCACAGTGTTTGCTTGACGACATGGGATTACCAACATTTGTAGTTTTTATTTTCATATTCTAAAGACACTTTAAAAACCAAAGCAGGTATTGGTTGTTTCTTTCCACTACGTTTTCTATTAATTTAAAGTTTTTCTCAAAACTAGAAAGGGGGATGTCAAAGGGTGATATAAAAACGTATCAAAAATCTCTTTTAAACAGCTGGTTGCTTTAATTTCCTTTTATATTCCTAATTTTTTTTTACCAAATAATATACCTTAAGCAATAAAAAATAAAAACAAAAAAGGTAAAAGCGCTATATTCGTCTGTGCTGTCTAATAAATATATACATATGTACATATATGCATAAGATTAAAAAAAGGATGAAAATCTTTGTTAAAGGAAATCGTCTTATATGGTAAGTGGGCGTAAAAGTGTGTTTAGGCTTAAATCTTAAATTTGATATTAAACCACAGAGTCCCATAACAATTTGAAACCTTTGAAAACATCAAAATACATATTTACTGAAATGAATGAGGAAGTATGCCTTGTATGGGGGGTGGGTGTTAAACCAGGTATGTTACACTCATTTCTGAAGGTGTATTAAATATTGATATTGAAACATAAAATTTTATATATATAAAAATCTTTAGCAATATATTTATTTATTTATTTTTATTACGAAACACTTTTAAATAATATTTTTAAATATTTCCTTAACCAAGGTGAGTAACGAAGATAATTTGCCCGTTTTAGTAGTAGTGAAGTGTAACAGACCACAGCCTCTACCTAGAATCAAATCCGCAACCGCCGGACCGACAGACGAGCATACTACTGAGTAGTTCACCGGGACACCCTGTTTAGCAATATAAAAAATATATAAATTTACAAAAATCCTTCTGTAGGACGTGGATGGTTAAGTGGGCGTTTCATCTATAAATTTTCTTCGTACATCCTGATTTATGCGGTTTTATGAGCATAAGGTTTTAATAGACCAGGGGATACACGGTGCTGTGTAATTTTGTTTAATTTCGATCGAGGATCATTCTCGTAATATAAGAAATTAAACAATTTTCGAGGAAAAGAAACATTTTTATCCTAGAAAAGTACTTATTATCTACACGTAAAGGACAACTATGTTTAACTTAATAACAAAATAATTATTAAACTCCCACATCTTGTTTTGTTTGGTGGTGGGTGTACAAATGCAGAAAGTACTAAGATTTCTAAGTATTTCCAAAAAAATAACTATTTTCTAAGTCTCATAAATCAAAATATGTTTGATTTCTTATACATACATATTGCACAAATATCTATTTATCACACATTGCATTCATACTAAAATATTTGCCTCAAAAGGTCTTAGATAATAATAAAAAAAAAACAAAGTTGCCAGATAAGTGAAATGCGAAATCTAAGGACATTTAGGAAAATTATTCAATATCGAAAAAATAAATTCTTTTTTATAAAATATTTTAACTCATAAAAAAAAATTATTAGTATCAGAAAAAATCAAAATTTATTTATTATAACCAAGAAACTACCTACTAAAACTTTTCCTAGATATTCTGTCATTATCACATAGAACTTATAGCCTAATATAAAAATATAATACAAATTAAAATTAAAAGTTCAAATGTAATACTTTAAAAATAAAATGTTTCGATTTGACATCACTTTTTTGTAAAGTTTCTTTGATATCCACTTCGTTGTAATATCGAGAATGTGCGTAAGAAATAGGTATTGTCTTCTTTGCAATATAAATCGAAGTGTTATGCATTTTTCGATAACTAAAATTGTCATATAGATAAAAACTCACTGAAATTTTTGTAGTGTAATGAATCGATTTCGATGTCTAAATTTAATTTCAATTTGTAAAAAAGCATTGATATATATACGTACATATATAAAAAACAAACATATATAAAAACATCTCATTGTAAAATTATAAATTTACGTATGTATGTTAAAAAAAATACAAAAAAATAAAAAAAAAAAATTTTAATAAAATTAAAAAAAAATTGAAAAAAATTATTTAACAAAAATAAATTAAATATATATAATAAATTATATATGATTTTTCCAAGCTTGAGATCAACTTTTTTTTTTTTAGTTTTTTTATAAAAAATTATTTATTTTAACCAATATTTCGCTACCAAACAATGGGTAGCTTCTTCAGGGTAATATGTATACAAATTTTATAAAAACAAAAAACAAATTCAAAACAATTTCAAATTGAAAAAATATTTTGTAAAAAGGCGGGAAAATATTTTTTCAATATAAACAATTTTTGAAATATACAAACAAACAAACATACAAAAATAATTCATTCACATATTTATAGTAATAATTTACAAAAATAACAACTAATACTATTAGACTACCGTTTTCAGATCTTATTAACTAATAATCTATAATTTTGGGCAACATTTGCAGTATCAGTCTTATAATTAATTCTCTGTGTAGGTGGTACTTTAATAATTTGTAACATTTCTAACATATTCCTACGTCTGTAATTGTTTTCCTTGTTTAAAATTAATGTTTTATTGAAGTCTGGATAATGATTAGAACTAGCGCAATGTAATGATAATGCTGTTTTTTGTGTCAGTGTAGTGTTCCTGTATTTCTGATCAGATCTATGTCCAGCGATCCTAGTTTCCAATTTATTCTTTGTTGTTCCTACATAAACTTTGTCACAACTTTCAGTATCATTACCATTACATGGTATTTTATACACTAAATTAGACATTTCAAGTTTATCTATCTTATCCTTTGTTTTACTAAACAGTTTACCTAACGTGTTATATGTTTTGTGGGCCATTATATATTTTTTATAGTCGTAAATTTTTGAGTTTTTCAATCTTTCAGATAAAAGAGGGACATAAGTTAATGATTCATAAATTTTGGGTTCAGTTGTCAGTCTTGTGCTACTATTTCCCCTATTTTCATATCGTCCTATTAATCTACAAATTATCCGGATTGGATAATTATTTTCATCTAAAATATTCTTAATTTTCCCTATATTCTTTCTATGAAATTTCGTATCACTAATCTTTAAAACCCTCTCAATTAAATTTCTTGCCGTATTAATTACAATTCCCTTGGGGTGTTTCGAATAATAATTTATGATTCTTCCAGATGAAGTAGGTTTCTGGTACCAATCTATTAACAAATTATTACCCCTTCTTATCACTAATGTATCTAAATATGGAATTCTAGAGTCACTTTCCATCTCAATTGTGAATTTTATATCATCATGAAATGAATTAAATGTTTCCAAAATATTATCAATTGAATGATTTGGGACAATACAAAACAAGTCATCAACATATTTTGTTATTATCCTTGGCCTTACATTTAATTTCTCAATGCAACAATCTAATAACTTCTCCATAACAATATCTGCTATAATTGGAGAAGCCGGAGATCCCATTGGGAGTCCTTTTTGTTGTATATATACTCTGTCCTCATATTTAAAATATCTGTTATCTATTATACAAAATTTCAAAATACTTAGAAAAAGGTCTTTTCCCATCTTAGTATGTTTTTCAATAATTTCCCATTTCTCCTCAATAATATCTACAGCTATATCTATTGGAATACTCGGAAATAAAGATACAACATCAAGTGAAATTAACTTCTCATCAGATCGTATCTTTAACTTTTCTATTCTTTCTCTAAATTGTAAAGAATCCTTTACATTATATTTAGAGTTTTCAGTTAGTTTTTTAAGTATATTCGTAATATACTTACAAAGTTCATAAGACGGAGAGTTCACAAATGAACATATTGGTCTTAAAGGAAAATGTTCCTTATGGATCTTTGGTACTCCATATAACCTAGGTGCCGTAGATATGTTCGTTTTAAGTTGTTCTTTCCCCAACAAAGTGATAATCTTTAAATTAAAAAGATCATCAACTAAATTATTATTTCTAGTCTGTAATCTAGTTGTCGGATCCCTATTTGATAATTGGTAGGTGGTTATATCCCCTACAATATCATTCATCCTTAAAATGTAGTCAGATCTATTAACTGCAACCGTTGTATTGCCCTTATCAGCATTTAAAATAAGTAAGTTTTTGTTATTCCTTAAAAATTTTTCAGTCATATTTACTTTATCTAAAATAAATTTATCCCTATTTGTAAGACATCCCCTGTCCAAATGATGATCAACAACATTTGTCAATTTATTCCCTGCTATTTCCTGTCCTTCCTTTTCTTCTAATGTCTGTATTAAATCTTCCCCATCTGCAATAATCTTCAAAACAGGTAAACTTTCCTTCCTAACAGGTAATGCAAACTCTCCGCCCAATGAGAGAACCCACTGTACATCTGTCGGAATCTCAAAATCTGATTTATTCACAAACCATTTTCTATTCTGCTTAATATCTAATTCTCTTTTTTGTAAATTAACTAAACAATCATATTTTTTCTTATGTACCTCTTTTATCTGCAAACTGAAAAACATGGATAATCTATCCTGGTGTTCAATAAATGAATGGAAAACATCTATACTAAAATAGTAATATAAATTAGTGGTGATATATTCTAATTCTTGTGAAACTTGCTTAAATAATCCATGCTTC